>CM046354.1:6320057-6802408 GCA_025403435.1 Artocarpus heterophyllus | reverse complement strand
CCGGAGTACGGGAGGTGACGTGGCGGAATATTTAGATTAATTAAAAGAGGATTTAATTAAAAACCGAGAGTTTGAGAATCCAATTAAGTAAGAAATTAAGAAGATTTTCCACCACATTTTATAAAAGAATGTATAAATATTAAGCAAATAATAATAATTAAATAAAAACCGCGAATATGGGTTCCACAACCCACAACTTGTGCACACACATGGTTCTGACAATATCATAAATACAATTACAGTCCAAGTATAAATGAAGTTAAAGTCTTACATGCCTTGATTAATAAATACAGAATGTAAATAAATTCTCCTATTGCTCCTGAGTTCGGTCCGAAGAATCTTCTCCAAACCTAAATGGGAAACCACCTAGAAGGGGGGAATTTAAAACAGATAAAACGTGAGCGAAAGGCTCAGTAGGACTAGTTTTTATAAAATAATTTAATGCAAAGAAACATAACATTATCAGGAGTTATACAGAAAGGGAACTTGAATAAATAAATAAATAAATTGAGTAGAACCGTTCTGACACAGAACAGTCTACTCGTCAAATCAAAACACCAGTTTACTTTTACCTAGGCAAACCATGATATCACCACCGTAGTGGCCCAGCTGGGTTTCGGGACCTGCCCCCAAGGTCGATCGCCACACGACCGGATCTCTGATATGGCATCATGCCTTAGTGTTTATTATCATTGTCATTCAAAACCCAATTACCGAGTGTTGTCAATCACATTCATTATGAAATTCATTTCATGTCACGGTATATTAAAATATAACCGATAAAACCATTTCCAAACAACCGTTGAAAACATTTTGATAGAAATCATTTTCAAAGCCAAATCATTTCAAAACCAGGCTACCAAAGAAATAGGATAGAAGTCCTACCTCAGTACTCGTGTCGGTACCCCACACCGTAATCTCGATCCACTATACGTTAGCTCCACGGAACCACGAACAATCCTAGATACAAACTAAGTCGATCAATATCTAGTTCGAAACATTCTATGTTACTAAATCATTTCATGATGTCCTAGTGTGCCATTTGTATCATTAAAATCATCCTATAAGGTTGGGATTTAAATTAGGGTTCAAAACAGTGAAATCGGGTAAAAATCACAAGATTTTCCATGCCTCGGTCGGCCTGCCGGACGCCCTGCTTCGGCCTGCCGAACTGCACAGTTCGGCCTGCCGGAAGCAAAGTTCGGCCTGCCGAACATTTCCCCAGATTCGGCCTGCCGGTCGGAAGAACACCGGCGTGTCGATCATCACTCCGGCCTGCCGAACTGGGAAGATCCAGAAATCCCAGCCACGGGTTTCTCGATCCCCAAAATCCAAATCTTGTTTCTAACCTGTTTTTCTCAAATCTCAGGCATGAAAAACAACTATAATTGATAGAAAAACATTCTAGAACATGTTTGGAATCATTTAAACAACATTTAAACTCAAAATCCTCAAAAATCCGAAAATGAGAAAAGAGGAGAAAAATGAAAATCTTGAATCCAATCCGTTTTTCTTCAATCTAAGCTTAGATTCTAGTTGTTCTAAGCTCATTTAACACAAATCCACGGTTTTCTAAGCTAAAACAAACTTAGATTTCAAAAACACACAAAATCGAAAATTTTGTAAAAAGTTTAGAAATTTCGAATCTAACCTCGAATCGAAGCTTCAATCCGCGTTCTCGGTTGCCGAATCACGTCCCCGAGCTTCCTCCTTGCTGTTCCGAAGCTTGGATTCGAATGGAAATCAAAAATTTTTGAAAGAGATTGAGAGAGAGAGGGAGCTGCCGAGAGAGAGAGAAGAGAGAGAGAGTGGAACGTGAAAGTGAGGAGAGAGAGAGAGAAGAGGGAAATAAATAGAGAAAATCGGTGGGCGGTTTTACTGTGCGAAAACCATGTGCCACCCACGGTTTTGTAAAACGGAGTATTTTTAACATTTTACAAATTGTTGTGTTTTAAAATTCAAAACATCATTTTAAATCCATAAGAAATCATTTAAATGTATCAATTTAACAAAACAACCAAAAACTAAAAATCCAACCAAATAATCTAATTAAAGTTAAAACTTTAATTATGGCACACTAATTCATCATTTACATTACATTAATGTTAAATAGATTTCGGGACGTTACAGCTCTCCACCCCTAAAAGAAATTTCGTCCTCGAAATTTACAACTCATCTCAAAAACAAAACAAATGCGGATACAATTCCCGCATACTCGACTCTAATTCCCAAGTGGCTTCATCAACACCGTAATGCTGCCACACGACCTTTACCAACGGTATCTCACGACGACGCAAGCTAATCACTTTTCGGTCGATGATCTGAATCGGCACTTCTTCGTACGTCGTATCCTCCTGAACCTGTACATCGCGAAATGATACTATCTTACCCTGCTCAGGTGGACACTTCCTAAGCATAGACACATGAAACACATCGTGCACATGAGAAAGTTCGGGCGGAAGATCAAGCCGATAAGCGACCACACCAACACGCTGAGTGATCTCGAACGGCCCAATATACCTCGGCGCGAGTTTCCCACTCACTCCGAACCGCATAGTTCCCTTACGAGGTGACACCCTCAAGAGAACAAAATCTCCAACCGTGAACTCTAAAGGTCTACGTCTCCTATCTGCGTAGCTCTTCTGCCGACTCTGAGCTGCTCTCAACCGATCCCGAATTACCACGACTTTCTCGTTGCTGTCACAAATCTCATCCGGCCCAAGAATAACTCTATCTTCCGGCTCGGCCCAACACACAGGTGACCGACACGGTCGCCCATACAATGCCTCAAATGGTGCCATACCGATACTCGCCTGATAACTGTTGTTGTACGCGAACTCCGCCAAATGCAAACATTGCTTCCAATTCCCGCCGAAGTCCAACGCACAAGCACGCAACATATCCTCGAGAACCTGAATAACCCGCTCAGACTGCCCATCAGTCTGAGGATGAAACGCCGTACTGAAGTTCAAATCCGTACCCAAAGCCTCCTGAAAACTCCTCCAGTACTTAGCATTAAACCTGGTGTCTCGATCAGAGGTGATGGACAAAGGAACTCCATGCAACCTCACAATGTTCTGCATATACAACTCCCCGAGAATCTTCCTGGAACACGTCGACCTAAACGGAATGAAATGCGCCGATTTCATCAACCTGTCGACTACAACCCAAACTGCATCATGCCGCTGCTCCGTCCTCGGCAAACCTGTGAGGAAATCCATCGTCACATGCTCCCATTTCCACCCTGGAATAGGAAGCGGCTGAAGCTGACCTGCAGGCTTCTGGTGCTCAGCTTTCACCTGAAGACACGTCGAACACTTGGCCACGTACTCGCGAACATCTTTCTTCATGCCTCTCCACCAATAGTGCCTCTTCAAATCACGATACATCTTGGTGCTCCCCGGATGAATAGCAAACTGAGACCTATGAGCTTCATCTAGAACGGCTTTCGTCACCTCGGCGATAACTGGAACTGCAAGACGCTCCCGGAAGTACAACGATCCATCTGCATGCACGCTCCATTCCTCGAACTGCTCCCCGTTCTGAATCCGCGACCAAATTCCCTGCAAATGTCGATCGAACCACTGACCTTGCTTCACCATCCGAACAACAGCTGGAGTCGCTTCCACATGATACAACAAAACTCGATCACCGTCTTCATGATACTGTAGCCGATACTCACTCACTGTCGCATCCCTGCTCCAGTCCTCAAAAATCAAACAAGCGAGAATCCCTGAAGACTTTCTGCTAAGCGCTTCCGCTACCATATTAGCTTTTCCGGGATGATATTGCAACATGAAATCATAATCCTCCATGTACTCTACCCATCTGCGCTGCCTCAAGTTGAGATCCCTCTGAGTGAACAAATGCCTCAAACTCTTGTGATTGGAGAAGACCTGAAACGATGCTCCATACAAGTAACATCTCCAAATCTTCAGCGCGTAGATCACCGCTGCAAGCTCTAAATCGTGAGTAGGATAATTCCGCTCGTGAGGTCGTAGCTGTCTCGATCCGTACGCAACCACACGTCCATGCTGCATCAACACGCATCCAAGTCCGCGCCCTGAAGCATCAGCATAAACCTCATACGGCTCATCACTGCTAAGAATAATCAACACTGGAGCTGAAGTCAACCGGTTCTTCAATTCCTGAAAAGCAGACTCACAGTCTTCATCCCACTCAAACCTAACATTTTTCTTGGTCAACCTCGTCAACGGAGCTGCAATCTTCGAAAAGTCCTTTACAAATTTCCTGTAATATCCAGCAAGACCTAAGAAGCTGCGAATCTCTGCTACATTCCTTGGTCGTTCCCACTCCAATATAGCTTCAATCTTGGACGGATCCACTGAAATACCATGTTCCGAAATGACATGACCCAGAAATTTGACCTCAGTCAACCAGAACTCACATTTTTCCCTCTTAGCGTACAACTGGTGCTCCCGCAGAGTCTGAAGTACGATCCGAAGATGCTGCTCATGCTCCTCCCAAGTCTTAGAATACACAAGAATATCATCGATGAACACGATCACAAACTGATCCAGATACGGCCTAAATATCCTGTTCATCAAATCCATAAAAGCTGCTGGAGCATTCGTCAACCCAAAAGACATGACCGAAAACTCAAAGTGCCCATACCGAGTCCTAAAAGCTGTCTTGGGAATATCCTCTTCCTTGATTCTGAGCTGATGATAACCTGACAGCAAATCAATCTTCGAGAAGTATTGCGAACCTCCCAACTGATCAAATAGCTCATCAATCCTAGGCAAAGGATACTTGTTCTTCACCGTAACACGATTCAGCTGCCGATAATCCACACATAACCTGAGAGTCCCATCGTGCTTCTTAGCGAACAAAACTGGTGCTCCCCACGGAGATGTGCTATTCCGAATATATCCTTTATCAGCAAGCTCCTGAAGTTGCTTCCTCAATTCCTTCATTTCTGCCGGCGCCATCCGATAAGGTGCCATAGAAATCGGTGATGTCCCTGGAAATAACTCGATACCAAACTCAATCTCCCGATGCGGTGGTAATCCTGATAACTCGTCGGGGAAGACATCCTCGAACTCACCAACCACCGGAATCGCTACACCACTACTCGAAACATAGGGCTCGCAATCTAGATTGGCAAGAAAAGAAAAACAATCTAGATTCCTTCGCCCTCCTAGACATGACTTCATGAGACGCTCACTCATTAGCCAATCACCACCACCCTGGTAAGTGATTACCGTCCCCCTATCAGACACTAGGGTCACTTTTCTAAGTTGGCAGTCCACAACTGCACTATACCTGGACAACCAGTCCATCCCTAAAATCACATCATAGGAACTCATGGGGAGTACAATCAAATCACTTTTCAAAATCTCATCCCCAATCTTTATTTTACATGATTTACACATACAATTCACACACACCCGCCCCAAAGGAGAAGTTATAACTAGGGGTTCCTTAAACTCTTCTACTTCTAATCCCAAGGCATGTACAAAGGAACTCGAAATGAGAGAATGAGAGGCACCGGTATCAAATAAAACGCGAGCTAGAGATCTAGAAACCAAAACCATACCATCGACAACCGCGTTACCAATCTGAGAATCTGACCCTCCAGATGCCATTGCATGAACCTGTACTGGCGCCTTCCCTTTTCCTCTACCGACATTGCTGGGTCCTGCATTACTCGGCCGATACTGCTGAGATGGAGATGACTACACACTACCTGTACTCGGAGCTCTATACTGAGGAACACTGCGCTGAAAATACTGCGGCTGCTGTCCCCGTGCCGGATATGAGAATTGCTGAGGAGAAAACTGCGGATACTGCAACTGCGGGTACTGCGGAGGCGGAGGTAGGGTCTGAGGCTGAGGCTGAGACTGACGACTGGCATCCTCCCCGGTCTGCGATCCAAGACGAGCACTCCTGATCGGGCAATTCCTCTTGATGTGTCCGGGCTGCTGACAGAAATGACAATGAAAGCTGTAGGGGTTGCTGCGCCCGCTGCCAGACGAACTGCTACTGCCACTGGTCGCACCGCCTTGCTTGCCTTTCCCCGGAGCTGGACGACTACTGGTGCTCTTCCTGCCACTCCTCTGCGGTCCTCCTGAAGCCTTGGCTCGGTCCTCACAATACTGCACGTAATCATTCTCCACGGAGATCGCCGACGACACAAGCTCTCCGAAACCCCTAAGCCGTAGAGCAACCAACTGCCGTCGAATAGGAGCCTTGAGTCCTTCCTGGAACTTGATGCATTTCTCGCGCTCCGATGCCACAGCTGATGGAGCAAACCTAGCCAACTCGCTAAACTTTGCCTCGTACTCCCGAACTGACATATCACCCTGCTGCAATCTATAAAACTCAGCTGCCTTCTGATCTCTATATCCCTGAGGAAAATACCGATCATAGAACAGATCCTCGAACTTGTCCCAACCGACATCGCCACCGCGCTCCAGACGCTTAGTTTGTTTCCACCAGGTGTTAGCGCCACCCTCGAGCTTATATGCCGCAAACTCCACACGATACTCCTCAGGCACACCAAGAGTATCAAGATGCTTCAAGATCGAATCCAACCAATACTCTGCTAACTGCGGATCCCCATTGCCATCAAAAGTCAGAATAGACGCCCGCCGAAATTCCTTAAAGAAAGCATGCCGACTACCAACACTGGAGTCTTCCGGTCTAGTCCTGGCTGCCATCTGCCGGAAAGCCGCAATCATAGACCTCATCAGGCCCTCATCATTTCCGAACTCGGCGTCAGCTGTCGAACGACGTCTAGGTGCCATTCTCTCACTTCTGAAAACAAAATTTGGACTGTCAGAGGTATTTCATTGTCAAACCTATGTGTGCACAATTCCCAAGGTTCATAACCTTGAGCTCTGATACTATTCTGTCACGCCCCGGAGTACGGGAGGTGACGTGGCGGAATATTTAGATTAATTAAAAGAGGATTTAATTAAAAACCGAGAGTTTGAGAATCCAATTAAGTAAGAAATTAAGAAGATTTTCCACCACATTTTATAAAAGAATGTATAAATATTAAGCAAATAATAATAATTAAATAAAAACCGCGAATATGGGTTCCACAACCCACAACTTGTGCACACACATGGTTCTGACAATATCATAAATACAATTACAGTCCAAGTATAAATGAAGTTAAAGTCTTACATGCCTTGATTAATAAATACAGAATGTAAATAAATTCTCCTATTGCTCCTGAGTTCGGTCCGAAGAATCTTCTCCAAACCTAAATGGGAAACCACCTAGAAGGGGGGAATTTAAAACAGATAAAACGTGAGCGAAAGGCTCAGTAGGACTAGTTTTTATAAAATAATTTAATGCAAAGAAACATAACATTATCAGGAGTTATACAGAAAGGGAACTTGAATAAATAAATAAATAAATTGAGTAGAACCGTTCTGACACAGAACAGTCTACTCGTCAAATCAAAACACCAGTTTACTTTTACCTAGGCAAACCATGATATCACCACCGTAGTGGCCCAGCTGGGTTTCGGGACCTGCCCCCAAGGTCGATCGCCACACGACCGGATCTCTGATATGGCATCATGCCTTAGTGTTTATTATCATTGTCATTCAAAACCCAATTACCGAGTGTTGTCAATCACATTCATTATGAAATTCATTTCATGTCACGGTATATTAAAATATAACCGATAAAACCATTTCCAAACAACCGTTGAAAACATTTTGATAGAAATCATTTTCAAAGCCAAATCATTTCAAAACCAGGCTACCAAAGAAATAGGATAGAAGTCCTACCTCAGTACTCGTGCCGGTACCCCACACCGTAATCCCGATCCGCTATACGTTAGCTCCACGGAACCACGAACAATCCTAGATACAAACTAAGTCGATCAATATCTAGTTCGAAACATTCTATGTTACTAAATCATTTCATGATGTCCTAGTGTGCCATTTGTATCATTAAAATCATCCTATAAGGTTGGGATTTAAATTAGGGTTCAAAACAGTGAAATCAGGTAAAAATCACAAGATTTTCCATGCCTCGGTCGGCCTGCCGGACGCCCTGCTTCGGCCTGCCGAACTGCACAGTTCGGCCTGCCGGAAGCAAAGTTCGGCCTGTCGAACATTTCCCCAGATTCGGCCTGCCGGTCGGAAGAACACCGGCCTGCCGATCATCACTCCGGCCTGCCGAACATGAACTTCGGCCTGCCGAACTGGGAAGATCCAGAAATCCCAGCCACGGGTTTCTCGATCCCCAAAATCCAAATCTTGTTTCTAACCTGTTTTTCTCAAATCCCAGGCATGAAAAACAACTATAATTGATAGAAAAACATTCTAGAACATGTTTGGAATCATTTAAACAACATTTAAACTCAAAATCCTCAAAAATCCGAAAATGGGAAAAAGAGGAGAAAAATGAAAATCTTGAATCCAATCCGTTTTTCTTCAATCTAAGCTTAGATTCTAGTTGTTCTAAGCTCATTTAACACAAATCCACGGTTTTCTAAGCTAAAACAAACTTAGATTTCAAAAACACACAAAATCGAAAATTTTGTAAAAAGTTTAGAAATTTCGAATCTAACCTCGAATCGAAGCTTCAATACGCGTTCTCGGTTGCCGAATCACGTCCCCGAGCTTCCTCCTTGCTGTTCCGAAGCTTGGATTCGAATGGAAATCAAAAAATTTTTGAAAGAGATTGAGAGAGAGAGGGAGCTGCCGAGAGAGAGAGAAGAGAGAGAGAGTGGAACGTGAAAGTGAGGAGAGAGAGAGAGAGAAGAGGGAAATAAATAGAGAAAATCGGTGGGCGGTTTTACTGTGCGAAAACCATGTGCCGCCCACGGTTTTGTAAAACGGAGTATTTTTAACATTTTACAAATTGTTGTGTTTTAAAATTCAAAACATCATTTTAAATCCATAAGAAATCATTTAAATGTATCAATTTAACAAAACAACCAAAAACTAAAAATCCAACCAAATAATCTAATTAAAGTTAAAACTTTAATTATGGCACACTAATTCATCATTTACATTACATTAATGTTAAATAAATTTCGGGACGTTACACCAGTAGAAGCATAACAAACAAGAGAACCTCCCAAACAAATGAGAATTTCTTAGAAGCCATTTCTGCTAATTATATTTAGTATAGAAACCATGTCTCTTACATGCGTATTTATAGACCCTTTATGATTAGTGGATGGATGTCGTTTTCGCATCTCAACTCAAATTCAACTTCCATGAGAATCGTTTGTCGTAAGAAGCCAGACAGTGATACAACTCTGTGCAATCACAATAATTCAACATCAATTGTTTGTCGCTTTGGTTACAACTTGCCATATTAGCGTGTTGTTTTGTGTATAGAAGTCTTGCACAATTGTACGTTTGCGGCCGTGCCAAAGCACCTAGCTGTAAGCTCTAACATAACGACATATCCGTGACCAAGCTTAATCCTATGCTAGACAAATAGTAGTTGCCAGACTTGACTAAGACCTCCAAGGGGCGAAATTTCAACCACACATATCACTATAATATCCAATGTACGTAGAAAAAATAATATTAAACAAGTAGAGGACATTAACGAGTCCTAATTTGCCGCCTTGAATTTCCTGTCCCTTTAGCTGTTCTATGATATTATTATGTCATGTCATTTAAATTTAAGAATTTGACCACATACTAAATACTAAATATACTATTAGGAGACAACCAATTAAAAAAACAGTTATGAACTCCAGATTAATCGAGGAATATAGCTAAATTCAATGCCCTGATCAGCATTTGGCTAAATGTCTGTCTTTTTTATTTTAATTTATTTTGGGTTTCTTTGGACAAGTTGTAGTACAAGATATAGCTTTAGATTCCATTCCCAGACAACATTTTGCTAAGCTCTTTTTATTTTTAATTTCTTTTTAATGTTTCTTTACAATTTGTGCTTCTAGACAGTTTGAAATTAAGCGTTGACGATACGAGTTAACAGTGACAGTTTGTGCCCACACCACTTATGGAGGTAGAGGCTAGCGGCAACCATCAAGAATTTCAAACACTACTGGGTCTAAATTCACGTAACTGGAGGATTTGAAGCTAAACCCTTTACGGCGTTAATTTCGCTTCTCAATTCTCATTGATTTATGTAGTAATTTTGTGCTCGGATTCACCGAGAATTGGTGTAGTTATATATGTTTCAAATGTGCAATGAATCTCAGTAGCTTGAATAATAACACTAATTATGGGAAAATAACATTTTGCATTAGGACTTTGAAGGTCTATCAGTACATTTCACTATATAATCCACAGAAGGCCTAAAATATATAGCACTGAACTATTGTTAAGATCAAGGAAATCAAACACACTAAGATAAGAGTGCATAGTAATTAAACAAGGAGATCCAACATTAAGAGAGATTGTTAAGATCAAGGAAATCAAGCATACGAAGATAAGAGTGCATAGTAATTAAACAAGGAGATCCAACATTAAGAGAGAATAATGAGGAACATTTTAATTTTTCAAGTCATCAGGATGAGCCAGTACTTCCAATAGTTTCTCCACACTCCGCATGGTAGGACGAGATTCCGGGTTTGAAGCCAAACATGAGATTGCTAAGTTCACAATCCATGCTAATTTGTCAGCAGTTTCTTGGCTTGTAGGGGTTAACAGCCTTGGATCCAATACATCCTCACAGTGGATACTTTGAACAGAGCCTGAATTCAAAGAGGAAACAAGTTCCCCAGGGTGCTTCCCCATAAGAATTTCAAGAGCCAAAACCCCAAAGCTGTACACATCGCATTTCTCGGTCACTGCCATATTATAAGCCAACTCTGCAGCATAGAAAAAAGATTTAGTATAACTGACTAATAGAACAAGAATAAAATAAAATTTTGTATTATGATTTAAATCGTTGAAAAAAAAAAGAGTATTTATAAGTTCAAAGTTACCTGGAGCCAGATATCCAAAAGTTCCTGCAACTGCAGTCCAATTAGAGGACTCGGAGTTCAAGAACTTTGCGGTGCCAAAGTCAGAGACGTGGGCGTCAAGTTCAGAGTCCAACAAAACATTTTTACTCGATATGTCGCGGTGGATTATCGGAGGAACACAATTGTGATGCATGTAACTCAAAGCATGCGTGACCCCTTTTACTACTCGGATCCTTATCTCCCAATCTAGCTTTTCAGCTTCCTCGTCACTTTGCAGGATATCTGCTAGGCTCCCTCTTTCCATGAACTCATAGACCAAAAATGTGTGCATTCCCTGAGAACAAAATCCAAACAGTTTCACGATGTTTCTGTGCTTGATTTCTGTCAAGGCTGCAACCTCATTCCCAAAACTTTTGATGCTCTCTCTTTGTGAATCGTCTGTGGCATGAAAATTTAACTTTTTTACAGCAAACACTTGGTTAGAATCCTGCATTTTTGCTTTGTATACCCTTCCAAATCCTCCCACCCCAATGCAGTACTTATCATCAAAGTTGTCTGTAGCTTTGAGTATGTCTTTGTACAAGATTTTCCCTTCAAAATGGCATACCAAGAATAGCTTCTCTTCCTTTTCTGCACGGTTTTCTTTCATCGCTCCTTTGGATTTCTTTTTCCAACAACGCACCAAAATCCCAACAAATGTCAATAAAAGGAAAAACCCGCTTGCTAAAATAGCAAGAAGGATGATTTCAAGTTTTCCTTTCTTCCTTCTGCCACCATTGCAAGGAGGCAGATCTTTTATTGTTCCGCACAGATGTTTGTTGTTGCTGAGGGCCTCCGGTTTCGATGAATGAAAGATATTGATATCAGGAACAAGACCCTCCAAATTGTTGTATGAAAAGTTGATATCTGTTAAGCTAATCATGTTGCTGAGGGAAGGACGGATTGAGCCAGAGAGATTATTGTGAGAGATGTTTAAGCTCTCTAAGCTTCTAAGCTTCCCAAAGTCAGGTGGTATGTTACCACTAATGAAATTGTAACTCAAATCCAAGTTTTGTAAATTCACGAAATTACCTATTTGGTATGGGATTGTACCATTCAAGTGATTCTTGCTCAAGTATAAATCTTGCAGCTTGATGCAGTCCCCTATATGCTCTGGGATTGGTCCACTTAGCATGTTCTTTGAGAGGTCCAAGAATTCCAATTCGGATAATTCTCCAACGCCTGCAGGTACACTGCCTGAGAGCTTGTTATCTTTCATGCTTAGGAAGGACAATTTGGATAAGTTTCCAATATGTGTTGGTATCTCTCCAGACAATTGGTTGGAAGAAAGATCAAGCCCCACTATTTGGCTCAATCCAACAATCTCCTCTGGGATTTTGCCAGCTACCATATTTCCTGTTATTTTCAACAGTGTTAAGCTCGGGCATTCTCCCCAGTTGGGCGAGAGCTTGCCGCGCAATCTGTTGAAGCTTAAGTTGATAAAAGTGAGGTTTGGATACACACCAAAATCTTGGTCTATATATCCCGTGAGCTGGTTGTATTCAAGTCTAAGCCTGTACAAGGATTTGCAGTTTTTTAGGCTTACTGGGATTGGACCTGTGAAATTGTTGGAGTCTGCAGTGAAATTGACAAGATTTTTACCCCTACACACTTGTGGAGGCAAATGGCCGGTGAAGTTATTCTCTGCCAAATGCAGAACAATCAACGACGAAAAATTTCCTAATCCCACTGGTACAACACCAGATAACCGGTTGGTGAACACGCGCAAGTCAGATAACTTGCTCAATTTAGCTAGATTTTCTGGGATTGGACCGGAATGTTGATTATTGGAAAGACGAAGAACAGTTAAGTCACTCAAATTACCCAAAGATAGAGGAATAGGACCATGGAAAAAATTGTGATCAAGGGCTAAGAGAACCAGGAACTTCAGGTTCCCAATCTCTTCAGGAATTTTTCCACCAAGCAAAGTATCTTGAAACAACAAATATTTGAGACTTTTGAGGCCAGATTTTGAGGAACTTGTTCCGTTGCGGAATAGTCGGCGGTCCAATACTCCGGTTATCTGGTTTCGGGAAATGTCAAGCTCGGTAACTTGAGTGAGATTAGAAAGAGAAAGAGGAAGTGAACCGTTGAGAGAGTTTGTGGAAAGATCGAGGAATGTGAGTTTGGAGGCCACGCCAATGTTGGTTGGTATGGTGCCAGTGAGTTGATTTACTTTGAGATCAAGACAAAGAAGATTTGGAAAGGAAGAGAAATCAAGGTTTTGGAGGGTCCCTCTCAAACCTGTGTATGCTAGGTTTATTTCAGTCACACTTCCTGCTTTGTTGCAGGAAATTCCATACCATTTGCATGGACTTGGAGGGGAAGAATTGGAATTGCGTACCCAGGACTCTAAAACTGCTTGTTTTGGGAGACTAGCTTTCCATTTGAGAAGTGCCTCAAGTTCTCTACTTGATGTTGGACTAGCTTTGGTTGAAGACACCAAAACTATTAGAAGAGTAACAAAGATTGCTGAGAAGAAAATTTCTTTATTTGCCATACTTTAGACTTGGAAGAGTTTTTAGTGACCAAATGATTATTTGATGTGCTTTATATAGAATATTTACTTTATATCCAAATAAGGGTGAGCTCATTTACTAGTACTGACAATTAAGATCTTCTTGCGATGTCGGCAAGTTCAGAATTTAGAGCCAGACTTTATCTAAATCTGAACACTCAAGTTGCTCCAATTGCATGAAAACTACAGGTGAATCTGTAAGACGTCTAGAATCTACGACTTTTTCTAGTCTTTCGCCTGGATATACTTAATTTTGTTACCATATCTATGCCCCTTCTAGATGGGCATTTTTGGCAAGTCAACAGAGCCTTTTAATCTTTTTTTGCTGGAAGTCAACTTTGCTTTGCTATTCGGAAGTATTCTTGTCTTGTGTATATATAAGAAGAAATTTGGATTAGCATAAAAATAAAAGCAAACGTCGCTATCAATCCTTTGGTTTATGAATTATTGTGTTTGAAAGTTGAAACCATATACAAAGATAAGAACTGGATTTCATGCAAAATCTAGGGACCACATAATCTGTAATCGTTGATTAATTGTCCCAAAGAAAAAGACACTTTTCTGGCAAGTTGAAGCTATGGAGGGTGCTAATACTCAAGAGCCAAATTCGATGATATTGACCAGTTTTTATAGGTCCGCAAAAATCTTTTTTATTGTACTTTTAGGTCTTGCTTGTGAATAATTACTATTTTGTGTTCGTTTACAACTAATTACTCTGCTTATGAATAGGACCAAAGAATCCACTTAGAGCCACTAGCTTCTTGACGCAGGAAAGAAACGACGACTTGTCGTTTTGGTAGTTGAAGATAGTTACAAGTCGTTTTAACGTGGACGATGGATTAGATAGCAGTAATATATATCTATATAGTCTCGAGTATACCTATTTTTATTTTCGAACATTGAACTGTTAACGTTAACAAAAATGCCAATATAGTGTTTCTTTAGTAATAATTTTTTAAAAAAATTACACGGTAATTGGTAGAAGATAGCAAAAAATAGAGGGTTTTTTATCATTGTCACCCCTAAATTTACTCACAATTGCAATTTACGTCTTATATTTTCAATTTTGATAAGTTACATCTTAAACTTGTAAATTTATAATAAATATTTTTATTAATAACAATATTAATATTTGTGACTGACATTAACAAGGAATTTACACATAAATAATTGATAAAAGACATAAATGATGATTTATATGTGTATTTTAACATAAATTTACTATGATTAATATCTTTAAAAATAGTAGAGGTCTTAAGATAATTTGTATAGTTGAGCCATTGAATTGATTAGACTCAATCCTAGCCCTCCATTATTTTCAAGAGAGAAAACAACCCCAGACACCCCAGACCCGTGGGCTGCCAGACTGGTTGATAATGGAGAACAAGAAGAAGAAAAAGGAGAGCAAAATCAATAACGGTTCATCGACCGGCCAATCCTCCTCCTCGCTATGCATCTGCAATCGTTCCAAGGTTATATCTTGATTTTATTGTCTTTGATTTTAGGTCCTAGTTTTGGTGCGTCTATACACCCACACACACGTAGATATGATAATTATAAGTTTTTCCATTTTCTGAATTTCTTCAGCAGAAAACCAAGGAAGAGAACCGCCATGAAGAAACTCAGACAAGTGACCAAGAGGACGAAAAAAATTATTGTTATGATGATATATTGTTATGATGATATTGATAAACTTATTTTCGGTGAATATTATGGCGAGAGATTTGACCAGTACATGGAGCAGATCATAAAATATGAGCGATTATTTTATATATCAATTCACTTCATTGCTTGGAGAGAGCTAGACCATGAATGTTGTTGATATATATAATATCAATCTATATTGTGATATGAAGGGTTTTTATATTAAAAGGAAGGGTCCTTTGCTGCGGATTCTTGGTGAGATTAGAGATATCACCCCTGAAGTGGCTGATGCAGCAAAGTTTGCTCGAGGAGTACAACAAATCAAAATCTAAGGTAATTTTGTGGATTAGAAAAAATAGAATTTTACCGGCCTAACCCAGACGGAAAACGAGTCTCGAAAAGTCCATATCTATCTAAGAAAAACTTAAAAGTGAAAGTCCTCAAATTGAGGAGAAAACACATAAACTTTGTAAGTATCAATATCCTATTCCTCCTAATACAATAACTAATGCGGCTTGTTTTTTATAGCTTTTTAACAAATTGATAATAATAACTCATTAAAATAAATGATAAGCTAGACAGATGTTGATAAACTAATAACAAAACAAAGTTAAAAATATATATATATAAAAAAAGACCAATATAGCTTAATTCTACTACATGATAAGGTCTAAGTTAGGCTTAATTATATGCTCAAAAAGTAAACACACACCAAATTTCTTTGTTGATTTTATTCCTTAATTTGCAGGGACTGGGAGAAGAACCGCCTCCTGGGCTTAGTAGAGATGTCAGAGTGAATGCTGGGCTTCCTTGTGGAATAAGTTATTATATAGCATTGGAGGCCTCGAATGGTATATTCTTAGAAGCCATGGTCGAACAAAGTTTTCCTTCTCATCCAATGAATTTGGGGATGGGTCGACGTGCAGAGCACTATCAACGTTTGCTATCCATCTAATTTCCAATTCATTCTGTACATGAAAATATGTTGACAGTTAAAACCTTTGGTTGGAACTGTGAGCACTGTAGCATGTGAGAGCTTTAGCAACTTTTGTTTTTACTGTAGCATGTAAGAGCCTTACACCATTCTTAACTGAAAAGTTAGTTATAACCAACTAATACCAAACAGGCTTAGTTTTCAAGTTTCAAATTCATATTATTGTGCAAATCTTAGTAAGCGAGCTCATGAATCTCTCCTATTATTGACAGTTTTTATTAGTTTTGTCTATATGATATTGTACCCAAATTTGCTTTCGGATTTCCCATCTAGTTTCTGTCATTCGTTCTCCTCTTTTGGTCTTAATCTGGGCCCTTTTTAAAATCCTCCCTTTAGCATCAACGTTTAAGAATTAAGACATCTCCGTTTTTGTCATGTTTGTGATTGGATTAATTGTTTTGATGATCAACATGCATTGCTCCCATGTCGTTACTTTGTAAGATGTCTAGAATGTAGGAGTTTTTCTAGTCTTTTTCAACTCTTCTGTATAGAAATAATATTTATTTTGGTTCCAAGTATATGCCCCTTCTGGACGGGCATTTTTGGCAAGTCAACACTGCCCTATTAATCTTTTTTTGCCGGAAGTCAACTTTGCCATTCCGAAATTTGGATAGCATAATAAAGCAAACGTCGCTATCAATCCTTTGGTTCATCAATTATTGTGTAAGAAAGTTAAAACCATATATAAGATTCAGATAAGAACCGGATTTCATGGAAAATTTGGGTCTTTGGGATTGCTTTTTTTTTTTTTTGGTGATACAAGACGATGAGGGAATGCCACCATGTTTAAATAGGGCTCAGCGTAACTTGAACCCTCAACCTATAATGGGATAGAAAGATTTATAACCAACTAGCCTACCCTCACTCTTTTAGGACTCCTAAAAGCACTTTATACAAAAAAAGATATATATTTGGTACATACTTACGAAAATGATTTGCATAAAAACCAATACACTTTTTAGAGCTTATTCAAAATGGCTTAAAAAAATTGCTTTTGGCTTATTTACTCCAAAAGTTATTTTTTTGACTTGTTTGAATAGACCCTATGAAAATGTTTTTGGCTTTTATGAACACTTTTAGGAGAAATAGCCATTTGGTGCCTATCGAAAAGTGCTTATGAAAAGTTATAAATTAATAATTCTATCAATATTCTTGAATTATACTACTTTTATATCAATAAGAACTTTTAACTTATTTAATCAAATAGATTCAAAAGCTCTTTCGAAATTAAAAAGCATTTTTTTTTGCACTATCCAAATACTAATTAAAAACCCTAGCTTATGTTTCTCTTCTTCGACTGCTTAAAGTAACGCAAAAGACCAAACGGTCCCTTAAATTATTTAGAGAAACCAGATTTTGTAGCTTTTAGATTTTGCTTTCATTTTAAGCAAAAGTGCTTCTGTTAAAAGCAAATCAATCCCAAAATGGGTGATAATCTGTCATCCTTGATTTATTCTCTTAAAGAAAAAGACATGCTTTTCTAACAAGTTGAAGTCAAGCTTTGAGTCTGTGGACGATGCGAATTCTGAAGAGCCAGATTCAATGATATTGATCAGTTGTAATAGGTCCACAAAAATGTTAGAAATTTGTTCAAACTAAAACACCAAACTCTTTTATTACAAGATTGAATGCTCTTACAATTATATTCTCACACACTAAAAACTCTCTTAAGATCGGTTATTCTTTTCCTCACTTTTAGAAGTTTTTATTTCTTCTCGAGGCAAAATGAGAGAAATTATCCCTATTTATACTAGTGACACCTCCTTAACGATGTTTATTGAGAACTCCTACGCTTAGAGACTTAAACTGCACCACAAGAATAATCGAACAATTCATCCCAGGCGCGGCAAATCTATTGGTCAAGATTAGGGCCTAAGACAAGAGCACTCCCACCCTTATAAATAGGAGAATTGGCTGGATGTTTAGAGACTTTTCACTATTTGAAAAATTCTACAGAGATATTTTAGAGAGAAAAATTGTGAGGAAATCTTTCTAAGGTCTAGTCCGGGAGATTTCTGTAAGAATGCTTGAATTATTGAGAAATCTATAAATTTACCGGGACAGTTATTATTTAAAATAAATGAACGCGTCGAATCTAGTATTTCTCATAAGTTTTTTATTTTTAATTTGCTGCTTGGATATAAGTGTGATATATGTTAATAGGATAAATACCAGGTGACTCTCTGTTCACTTTTTTTTTTATTCTTTATGATTTCATTTTGCCAGATGTGTCAAGATTTGGAAGCCGCAGTTGTGTAAGTCTGGTAAGTTGGTAAGGTCTGAGAGAGCCGTGGGTCAAAATTGTGGAAGAATATTGGTAGGGGTAGAGAGAGAATTATGGCAAGTGGATTAAGGAAGTGGGATTAGTTAAAAAAAAAAAAAAATTGGGACAGTGGGATGTGGTGAGAAAATATGAAAAACTGGGTTTGGTGAAGAAGCATAGTTGACTTGAGCTGAGCACACTGGCCAGTGGGTTTGGTGATCTTTTTGTGGGCTTTTCTTTTGGTTAGTTTACCGGAATTTGATAAAGGTTGTTATAACTAATATTTTAGTCAAAAAAAATAGTATAAAATCTCATATGTTATATAAAATATAAAAAATTATTATAATAAAAAGCTTTTATATACTCTAATATTTAAAAAAAAAACTAATTCTAACTAATTTTACCAAACATCCTATTAGTATGCAATTGCTAGCCCTACGGATTGTGGAAGCACAGGATTGGGATACTGACGTTGACGAAGGAAAGAAATTAATGCATGCTGGCTAAAAAGGATAATGACAGGTTTTCTTTTCAAATCTTTTTTTTTTTTTTGGTTTTTCTTGCACGAATTTTATCGGTCAAAAAGTGAAATTACCACTTGAAACATGAGACCACTTGAAAATTGGTTGTCACTCATAAGGGTTTGTCAAACAAGCTATTATTACAACAAATTATTCATGCAATATTGTGGTGCAATAAAATTAAACACAAAAGAAACGACAAGCCTAAACAATATTAACATTCATTACTCCCAGTTTTCAATAGGGAGGAACAAGAACAAGACGAAGCAGCCCTGCTTTCAATACCGCTTTAATATCGTTCGCTACGCCGTACACAAAGATTTTTAATTCGATTGAGTAAAACAATATTACGTTGTGTGTGTGTGTGTGTGTGTGCGTGTATATATATATATATATATGTTGATTCTTGCCGGCCACACAAACGTAATACTGGAGGGTCACATATAACGAAGAGACGGCGGTTTTGCTTTCTCATCAGGTAATGAGCTAGAGGTTGGAGATGGTTTTGCGCTCTTCAAGTAGTTGAAACAACAAGCTGGGCTAGAGGAGGACGGGCTTCTTCCATGGGGACTGACATCTGCAATCCAGTATAGATAAATGTTGTTGAATTCTCCGTTTCTCTTAAAGCATTTATCATGGGTATGAGCAATATATTTAGGCTCCGCAGTTTTCAAGCTAGGACATAGCTCCGAAAAATACCATATATACAAGAAAAACTTTTTTGCACTAATACCTCGAGCTCATCATTTTTGGAAATTTGGTCCCTAAACTTTTGATTTTAATAATCTGCCATCTAACTTGTAAATTTGTTGCGAATCATCCTCCATCGATAAATTGTGGTATTTTTTGAGAAAAATCATAAAATGTCTTTTCTTATAATTATTAATCCAAACTTGTTTTTAAAAAACTTATTTCAAAACTTCATAGTTTGATAAAACTTGATTATGATCTTAATCAAAAAAAATAGGCATACATAAAAATGATTATTTACAATTATTTATTAACAACCCATGTGAAAATTACGTGTCAATTTCTATCAAAATATTAAGGCAATTACTGTTGGGGATGAGTCGCGACAAATTTGTAAGTTTAAGGGGTAAATTGTCAAAATTAAAACTTTAAGGACCAAATTACCAAAAAAAATGATAAGTATAGGGAGCACTGGTGATAAGACTCCTGGATTTTAGAGCTTTAAAGGTATTGTTTCTTTTTGTTTCACATCTCTTTTATTTTGATTTTCCTTGGGAAAGCAAAAGAAAACAAAAAACAAAAAACAAAAATCTTCTGATGGGAACATGAAGCGCAAATACATAACTACATATACTCCCTAACTAAAAGCACCAAGAAAACAGGAATACTTACATTTTGCCAACGCCAGTAGAAGCATGGCTATGAGAAAAACAGTTCTTGCGAACGAAAAGTTCTTGGAGTTAGTCATTTGAATTTAATCAATATGGATGGGCAAAGCATATGATAATGGGTTTAATTGCCCTGGGTTTATATAGATGGGAAATTTGCACTATTACCATTTGTATTGTATTTGCAATATGACTAATTCAACGTTTGCCTACCCACATGTTTTTGAAAAAGGTTAAAGTGTCTCAATGTTTACCGGCCCTCATGTTTTCAGAAATTCTCAAACGTTTACCTTCCTAAGGGCATTCAGTGATGGGCTAGATAAAAATGATCTGGTGCATTATTATAAAATTTTTTTCCAAACAGAGAATTAGATTTTTATCCTAATCTTGTTTCTTTTATCCTCGTCGATCCTGTAGTTGAATAGGGTATTTGAAAAATTTGGTTCAAAAACCAATGGGTTGAACTCAACAACGTAAATATTGCACATGCTATTGTATGAGAAGTAATAATAAGTTACAATATGTAAAGACTATATCTATGTAACCAATACTTAATTACATAATCTTAAGATTGATTTTTGGAAACTTATTCTTTTAAAAACTAAAACAACAATAACTTTTAAAACTTAATCTTTTAAAATTAGCATAATAATTTTCTAAAAACTATTCTTTTAATACCTTTTTAATTTAAGATAATACTTTAAAAAATCTCTAAAACTAATTATTACTATAATTTCTTACTAGAAAATTTACATTTGTTTGCTAGATTTTAAATTGCAACATTTATATAAATATGTATATTTTAAAAGTGGTAAACCCTTTTAAACTGAGGTCGAAAGACTACAACCTCAGTCTTTAAACCATACTTGCGTAATACTGGTTAATTATTTATACATACATAGTTTATAAAAGAAAACATATTGGGGAAAATACATTTTTATATGAGCAGTATCCATTCTCATCTCTACCATTTGTCTGCCACTCACTACTACTCATCAAGTATTAATGACAAGTTCCTTACTTGTAGCATGAACATGCTTAAATCAACTTTATCTCAACAAGTAGGAAGTTACGCTCGCAAAACAAATTTGAAGATCATTTAATAAAATATACATGATCATTTTATGCTTACACATTGACTCGTTTTAAACTTAATTATTTAAGTCTTATCTCATCTTATTGATTAGGTCTGGGTGATCGTACCAGCTGCATGCGATTCTTAGGAAGTTAGAGTTTGCGAGGTCTTAATAATACCGAGATCTTAAACTGTATTGAACTAAACTGAAGCCTCATCGTAAGTCGAGAGGTTGGTACAATATCCTTACCTTGTCTTATTAGTTTCACTTGTCTTATTATGTGTATACAGTATAACATGTTACTATATAGCACCATATACTAGTATTAAAAACATGCTTAATTGAAAATACTAAAAAATATATATATAGAAATTACTACAATTTACATTGAAAATAATTTTAATATTTTTGAATACAACACACATTAAAAAAGATAAATAAATATGTTTTACATAAATAAATAAATATATATATATATATATTTAAAAACACTTCATACATATTAGATTTCTCAGCATTAAAAGGAAGTTAAGGGAGGCTGAAAACGTGGTTCGGAGTCCATCTTCATTCAAAAAATATTAGCATCATGACACGTTATTTAAATAGTATTGAATATAGTTATGATCATACCATACATTTTTTATTTCTTCCCATTGTATTTCCATGAATGAAAAATTGTAGTCTCCCAATCGTTTGCCTGAGGTGGTCATGTTTTGCTAACATGAGGATAATTGAAAAGTCCATATCTATCATAGTTTTCAAAATCATGATTATATTTATATGGATAATAAACGTGAGAAGTCTTACCGGAGGAGTTGCTATTATTGAATCCTAAATTTATTAATTGTAGATGAAAAAACATGATATTCTCCTGCAAAGTTTGTTACCAACTTGCTAGAGGACAAACACTTAACATGTAGACTAGAAAAAATTGACTTTTTTTTTTTTTTTGGAAAACAAAACAAACGGCTAAAATTTGTAATTTTCAACAGTTTTTCTCTAAAATATTACACAAATTAAGCTAGATGGACCGATATCTATATTTACACCGATATTTACTGATTTTCTTTGATATTCTAAGCTAGATGATCTTAGAGTGGAAAAATATTTTGACACCTTTCAAATTCTGAGGTCGAAATTTGAAGAATTTTGGTGAAATTTGCTTTCTTGGCAAAGAGGGAACCATGGGAAGTGGATTGAGAAAGTGGGGTGGTAAGAAATTTGGAGAAAGTGGGGTAGTGCGAAATTTGGAGAAAGTGGTTAACAATGCATATGTAACGAGTAAAGTGATCCATAAATCCTTGGAGAAAGTGGTTAACACTTTCAAAGCAAATGTAAGGAGTAAGGTGATCCACAAATAACGCACATATAATTTTTTACGATTGCATATGCTTAAATTGGGGGACGGAGGACACTAATGGGCTATTTGGGAACCTAGTTTGAATAGATGGTTTGAAGTGAAAAAAAAATATATATTACAATTTAAATTTTATGAGAGAAAATTATAGCACAAGTGACTTGAACCACTGGTTTAAACTATGGCTCTTAAACACCTTATAAGTTAAATCCAAATGAACTAATTCAGGGAGTAGAAAGCATAAGATTTTGATTGAGGGGTGATCAAAGATGGGAGTGCCATATGGAGATTTGTGCTTTGACTAAGGAAAAAGCAATTAATGGTGTGGTGGAGGACACGGGCGTTGGCTTTGGCATCTTTTTTTCTGAATAAAAAGAAAGATCGGTCGTGTCTTCATGCCCCGCCTGGAGCCTTAAAGAAGAATCTAATGAGACTACTATGGAACGGCAGGAACCTGTTTTATGCTTTCGTCTACTAGTATTCATGGAGCTCAAGTCATAGAGACCCAAGCTATATTCAATGTGCCCTGTTGAGAGGCATAATTTCAACCTCAGTGCAGACGAAGAAAGATGACCCTCGAATGAGAGTAGAGAGCGCCTTGGTAGGTTATTTCATTTACAATGTAACTTTTAGCCTTTCCCTCACAAAAGTGTAGCTTTCAAAGCTTAGAGCAAGCATTTGTTTTGTAGTTGAGACAAAAAGGATATTAGATAAAAATAAATAAATGGTTCGGAGAGGAAGAAGAAAGTGTGGTGGAATCATGAGAAATAAAAACCCAGTACGTTACAAATAATCTTATAGTCTAATCCCACGTAATTAGAGTTAAGGGAGAGATCATGTAGATTTTTGGTGACATGGTGGGACCGTGGGATGCCCCTGATCAATCAAGAAGCTAGCCATTCAAATGCAGAAGGAGCTGAGGTTGTGGCAAAGTTGGTGTGGTTTTTTTTCTTTTTTCTTTTTTCTTTTTTTTTTTTGGCCCGCGAGCCATGAACTTCTAGACGTTAGGATTGAGCTTATTGTCATGCAGTAATAACAAAACCACACGAGGGTGCACACAATTTCCACAAGTATATGACAATTCGCACCTAGAAAAAAGAGACTTGTTAATCTATTTCATGATTTCATCAAACTGTCTGCTTTTTACTTTGGAAGATACTAAGTATTGATCCCGGTCTTCAAATTGTCTACCGTTGATCCCTAAAGAAATAGCTTGTGGAATTTTTCTTTTTATCAACAGGCCTGCATTTCGAGTAACTTGGACACCCCTAGCATAGTAGGACGAGATTGTGGATTGTCACTCATGCATGAGCGAGCCAAGTTGATGATCAAACTCAATTTATCTGCAACAATTTGCCATGTTGGAGGTGAGAGACGAGGGTCCAGTACATCCTTGTAATTAACGCCCTGAATAGCTTCTGATTGCATGGCAGAAACGAATTCCCCTGGGTGCTTTCCCATTAGAACTTCAAGTGCCACAACCCCAAAACTATACACATCACATTTCTCAGTCACTTCCATGTTGTATGCAAGCTCTGCAATATCCAAATAAAACTGGTCAATACATTTTTATGAACATAAACTATAAAGTTTTTTATTAAAACATAAAATCATAGAAGCTGCAAAAATTTACCCGGTGCGAGGTAGCCAATAGTCCCGGCAATTGCAGTCCTGTTAGAAGAATCTGGGTTCAGAAACTTTGCGGTACCGAAATCCGAGACATGAGCCTCAAGTTGGGAGTCCAATAAAACATTTTTGCTCGATATGTCACGGTGGACTATTGGCGGAACACAACTGTTGTGCAAGTAGCACAAAGCGTGGACTACACCATTCACAATCTGAATCCTCTTTTTCCAATCTAGCTTCTTTGCGGCATTATCATTTCTAAGAAAATCTGCTAGACTTCCGCCTTCCATGAACTCGTAAACCAAAAAAGTATGCATTCCTTGAGAACAGAATCCGAAGAGTTTTACGATGTTTCTGTGTCTGATTTCTGTTAAACTCGCTACCTCATTCCCAAAACTTCTGATGCTCTCAAGTTGTGAACTGTCTGTGGCTTGGAAATGCAACTTCTTTATTGCAAATACTTGATCAGAACCAAGAATGTTTGCCTTGTAAACCTTGCCAGATCCACCGAACCCGATGCAGTACTTGTCATCAAAGTTGTGTGTGGCTTCAAGTATGTCTCTGTAAACAACTTTTCCATTAAAATACCATATTGAGAATGGATTTCCTGCCTTTGCCTCTAATGCACGCTCAACTTCAGAGATCTTTTTTGATTTCCTCTTCCAAAGAAACACCATAAACAACCAAAATGTTGACGAAACTAAGAGAACACTTACTAAAGAAGTAACAACAACAATCACAATTAGTTTTCGTTTCTTGCTTTTGTCACCATTTTCTGTCGATGTGACATTGCAAGGAGGCAGACCTTCTATCTTCCCACATAGATTTTTGTTATTACTGAGAGCCTTAGGCCGAGCAGAGTGAAAGATTTTGATATCAGGAACAGGACCCTCCAAATTGTTGTATGAAAGGTCGATATCTACTAAGCTCTCCATATTTCCGAGTGAAAAAGGGACCGAACCAGTGAGATTGTTGTGGGAGAGGTCCAAGTTCTGTAAGTGTGTAAGGCCTCCAAGGTTGGCTGGTATATTTCCACTAAGTGAATTACAACTCAAATCTAGTGAAACCTGCAGACCCGCCAGATTTCCGATTTGGTACGGAATTATACCTATTAAGAGATTCTTGCTCAAAGACAAATCTCTTAGCTTGAAACAATCTCCAATCTGACTTGGAATCGGTCCGTGGAGCATGTTTAAGGAGAGATCCAAGGACTCCAAGTTTGATAACCTTCCTATCTTGTCTGGTATCCTACCGAAAAGATTGTTATCTTTCAGGTTAAGGAGGGACAACTTGGATGAGTTTGCAACACTAGTTGGAATCTCGCCGGACAATCGATTGGAAGAAAGATCAATCTCCACTAGTTGATTCATTTGAAAAATCTCACTTGGGATTTTGCCACTTATCATATTCCCAGCAACTTTTAGCAACGTCAGATTTTGGCATTTTCCCCAGTTTGGTGAGAGCTGACCTTGCAATTTGTTGAAACTTAAATCAATATAAGTAAGGTTTGGATACACACCAAAGTCATGGTCTGTAACGCCCCTATATGGGGGTTAACAGTTTTTAATGAGATAAAATAAAAATAAATAATAAAAGTAAAACCTTAAAGATTAAAATTTGCCCGGGACTTAAATGAAAACTCTCAACTCAAAAATAAAAATATAAACGACAAATAAACCACAGTTTTAATGTAGCACCTTAAATTTAATAATATAAACTGTTGTCATCATCATTTTAACCCTCAACACATTGTAATACAGTCACAGAAAGTAACAATTGATGCTTACATTATCATGAAGAACATTCTCAACAATTGAAGCAATCCCAATGTAATATAGCTACATCACTTCCTCAACTATATTTCTCGTAGCCACCTCACACTTAGTGAGTCCTGAAAAGATAAAAATATAAGGGAATGAGCAACACTATGCTCAGTAGAGAAAGCCATTACTCACCTTTAGGTTTTTATCATTACCACATTAAAATCTGCATGGTCAGTAAGTCACATCATATTCCAGATTATGAGGTTTATTATGATCACATCTTATGGATACCGTAGTTAATCATTACCAAGTGTCATAATTACACATTTATACAAATATTACCAATCATCATTGTTCCTAGGTATCCATGTTAAATTGAGTATCACTCAACTCATCGAAACCCAAATGGGCGCACTTGATCACCCTATAAACATTCCAAGGGTGTTCCGGTGAGGGGACATCAAGCCCCGAGTCCTCACCAAGTCGATTCCTGTACAGTGTGTTCTGGGACTTTCAACCCAAGGAAGCGTCATCGCCTTCCCCCTATTTTACCTTTTAGGGTATTCATGCCCAAGGACGTAACCGTCGCCCTCTTCATGTCTCACAATTTCTCTATATTGAATCATTATCAATAGAGTTAGTTTTCCTAACCATGCTTCTCAATTTATAACATGTGTCAATTCATTATGTTCCTCGCCGTACAATACAAGACGAGTCCATGTCATAGTTTCATATGTGATAATCATATAATATCAGTTCAACATAGATATATATATATTGCGGCAAAACAATCAATTTTAATTCTATAAAAACCTCACAAAAGATGAGTAATAGAATCCCTACCTTTCAAGCTTATCAACAATCTTTTAATCCTGGAATCAGTTAACGTTAGCTCCATACTCCCTTGATCCTAAGGCGTGCATAAGGACAATTAAAACTAAAGCACAACATACAACTACATTCATAAATAAATCATGTGTAAACCTATCTTACTAGTATGCCATTAAAGCTTTTATATAAATCTCTTTTGAATACCACAGTAAACAATTTTTGTCTTAACACAATATAAAATGTGAACAAGTAATCTATATGTTTTAGTCCCTAATAAGATTCATCAATCACTTAGGATAATATTGGAAAGGTTGCAAGACATTAAAGAATTAGGTGGTGAGCAAAGATGGGTTCTTGGTTCAGGTTAGCAGCTGGTATACCATAACAAACTGGCAGATTTACTAGTTTCCAATACAAAAATTGAATAATTCTTAGAAAATAAAATACAACTCCGATTTAGGTTTATGATAGCTCGTTAGAAAGCTTAGGATGCTACTTTTCAAATATGCAAACCAATTCATAAAATTCATTTTAATTTAATCTTAGAATTTTAAGAAATAACCACTGCCCATAGAGGTATTACAAAGTTTAACAATATAAATTTTCTGTCTAGGGCATATACACTTAGACTTCATACATATTCTCCAAAATAGCAACAAACATATACTTAGGTTTAAGAACGCAAATTTGAATAATCCTTTAGTATAAAAGAAAATTTATAAATGAAAGACTAAATTTGTTCATAAGATTCTAACCTCGGATTATGGTTAGTTGGAAGCTTGAAATGGCTTCAAACAGGTTCCTTTACTTCGGTATGACTGAAATTCTTACTCAAATGGAGGTGATCGTGGTTGATTTTTATGGCTGCCTTGAAGAAGTTCTCTAAGTATTTTGCTTCAGCAAAGAAATAAGAAGAAGAGTGTGGGAACCGTGGAAGAGAAAGGAAGAAAAGATGAAGTCTTTGAAGAGAAGTGATAGAAACAATTATAGAGGAGACATGTTGAAGCATGTCACGGAGGAAATAAAGAAAATGAGGGTCAAGAGTAGTTGGAAAAGATATCCTTATGTCTCATCTAAAGACTTTAACACACATAATGCCAATATGACATTTTTGAGATTTATTAGAAGTTCTAAGGCTTTTTAGTAATCATACTAAATAAATATAGGAGAATTTTAGAAAATTTAAAAATAGATAAAAATAAATATTATAAAATAAATTTAAATGAAGCAATTTTTTTTATACATTAAAAATTAATTTAATTACCTCAATACCCGTTAGAAGAATAACGGGTGTCACAGCTCTACCCCCCTTAAAGAAATTTCGTCCTCGAAATTTCAATTCTAGCAATACTAGTAAAAATTATGATTCCACTATGATTCCAATTCTGAGTCTAAACCGTTAATGTTGTTTGTCCTCCAAATTTAAGTTATCGTATCTCCACTTATTTACTTGCATAATAAATCTTACTCCTAAATCCCTCAATGAGAGTATTTCTGACAAGTTTCAACTTGTAACACCGTATAATAGTCTAAGAATCTGATCAGGCATACATATTGACTATACCTTGATTCCAGTCCTTCATTGTCCATGGACTGTGATTTACAATCACATTTAAGGAGATTGCTAGAGAAATTTTATATACTTCATCTTTAGGTTCCTTTCCCTTTTTAAGTAAGGAAAAGTCAAATATATTTGATTTCATACCTCAACTAATAAACTAAAACATAATCATAAAACATATATCACAAACACTTCTATTCAAAACCATACATTAAACTTATTCATAGAGATATTAAACGGAATCTCAGAGTTGCAAACATACCCGACATATTTTTCATTAAACAGCTATCCTCATGACACAAACATTCAATCCAAATAATATACTCATATTTCATATGGAATATCCCCATAACTGACTCTGGTACTTCCACATAATATTAACAGAATATTACACATTACAAACATAATACGGATACGTTTCGAGAGTACAAGGCACTCCGTACCCAGCTATCCATATCATGCATGCTTAGAGGATACAAAAACATCGATAAACAAAAGATCGGACCTTAAGAAGGATGCGTTTCGAGAGCATCAAGTACTCCGTATCCAGCCATCCCGGCATTAGGCTCAATGAATCTAAAAGATTGAACAACAACGTACCACAAGAAACACAGAATACAAGGCAAACGGTTATTCGTAACACACGAAATACGGACACACATGCCTACATGCCAAAGATAAAACAAAAAGATTACAGATGGAGATTCAAATCAATTGGCCGCTCCCGGCTTTCCCTTTCCCATTCAAGCTTGGATGTTGCAGTGTCGGATTCTGGATGTATGATTTGCATTTTATCTATCAATTCCTCAGCTGTTGAAGCAGTGACAAAGATTTGTCTCTCCGATTCTGTAGTGATGTTTTCTTCCACAGCGTAATCTAGAAATTTCAAAAGACCGTCATAAAAACCCTTTACGTTCAGCAGTCCCAAAGGTTTGGAATAAAAGCCCAACAATTGCCCACAAGCAACTATAAATATTTCCTCAAGAGTACCTAGACCACCAGGTAATGCTATAAAAGCATCAGAATTATAGATTATGTCTTTAAAATTTTTAGGGATACTCCTGACTCCTTCTCCCTTACCTATGGCTTCCTTACAAAGGTTTCCTTCAACTGGAATATGAGGCCAAATTCTTACATCAGTAGCGTCGCTAGACCTAGCTGCTAGTGCCATATTTACCATCATTTTTATACTACCACCCCCATAGATTATGTTAATCTTCTTGCGTGCTAGGACTTGCCCTAAGTGATTTGCAGCTTCTAAATAAGCTTTATCTTTTCCAAGGCTGGAACCACAAAAGACACAGACATTCTTTATTTTCTTCGTGGACTGGGAGGTAGACATATTTGGTTTATAGAAGTGGTTGCTTAATGTCTGCTCCACTTAGACTTCGGGTTCTACATGAGATTTTAAAGATGAGAAATATACAAAAAGGGCTAAAGAGATAGATGAGTAGGTAATGAAAAGGTAATCCAAAGATTTAAACAAAATCTTGTGCGGATAAGAAAGTAAGATAAGGTGATTGATAGTTTACAGAAAATCTGATTCACTTTTTGAAAAAGATTAGACTCTAATTGTATAACTTTTGACAATTGAGAACAATTCGACAGAAGACCCTCATGACACAACTGTAGACTTTTTGACAAATATACACCAAGTCTAGAAATTTAATATAAACGACAAATACTGTAGAACTTTTGAAATTTGAGACACAAATCTTGAAATATCTGGATAAGCTTTTCAAAATTCAAACATATTACTGTACCGTATGTGACGTGTCTGATAAAATAATATATTTTATTATATATATATATATATTTAAGAAAATCATAAATTAAATAAGATATTAACACTTACTGTATCAATCTAATAATCACAATTATTTCAAACACAAAAGTAAATATTCTGAGTAAAAGAAAAACACAAACTGTTGAACATCAGCTAAAACTGCATCAAATAAGTAAAGACTAAATAACCTTTATAGAGCGATGACTTATTCCCCATCCAGTTTTCTTATGGCTTGACAAACAGGATCTAGAAATACCATATTCCTGAGGCGTTGTCTTTCTGTATAAAATTTAGGCCAGAGTTTAAAAATAGCTCCTTGAACATATCCACTAGGGTGACCGTGAAGAGGAGGATGAATGCTATCCAAGTTCTCCTTTGAAAGTCCATCCCTACAAAACCTTATTTTATCCTCTCTATTCGTAGACATATAACCAGGTGAAGTACATTTACCGTTACAATTTTGTCTTCCACATTTGTTACAAGTGACCACGATGGCACGAGCTCTTCTTTTCATTGCACTACGACTGGTACCTGTTCCTGGTAAACCGACATCTTGACTAAAGTCACTCGGACGGATTTTCCCCTCTATCAACATTCTCACATCACAAGGGATACCAAAACGCATAAGAATCCACAACCGAGTAATTCTAGCCTTGTATTTCTTTCTGAGAATCTTTTGGGAGAGTGATGGGAAATACTTTCTCAGGTGTTGGTACTTTGGGTCCATGATGAGATGAAAGAAGAGTAAATAGAAAGGAAAAATTAAGATAGTAAATTGCAGAATCCTAGAATTCCTTCTTCTTTTAGAGGAAAAGAAGAATTTCTAATGAAAAAGAAGAGGATTTGCGATTTAGAGAAAAAAATAACAAATTAAGAGAGAAAAAGTGAACTCGGAGAAATAAACTCTTATGCACAGTAAACGTATTTGTAAACAATGATTAAACCACTGTATATGACACGTATAGAAACCACGTGGGAGAGACAGTGTGAATCAAACTGATTTAAGATTTGAACTAGGCCCAAATGTTCTTAGTTGAAAATGGTCAGGTTGTTTCGGGCCTTAACACATTTGGAACGAGTTAAATAACAAACATAAAATTGAAAACCAATTTGTATAAATCTTAAACCCAATTCAAAGTCCACTATAGATAAGTTAAGTATGAACAACAAATCTAATTTAACGACAACAAGGATCTTCCTGAATGATATTTAAAATCATTTCATAACAACATAATCTTCCAGCAACTCAAATAATTTTGTTTTAATCAAAATCTTATTGAACAATACATACACCCATATGTTATTCATAATACTCAACATCTATCAATGGATTCATCATCATTGCTACCAAGGGTTTAGAATGCGACTAACCTTGAAATCAATACGATTTACGTCTTTCAACGTAGACCATATCAACGAACAAAGACACTTGATGTTACTACTTAAGAACATCTACAATCCCCACAATTCTACTTATACAATATCGAATTTCCTCATATAACAAAATCTTAGGTAACCAAAAGATTCACTGATACACTTAAATACAATGTACGTAACGAAATATTCCAATTTTGAGATTCATGCATTCTAGACTTTACACAGTCTCAACAGACCAAAAGTCTAACATTTATCTCTCTCAAGATTCAATACCATGATTCCCAACTTATATCATATTTCTCAAATATATAGAACTTTCAAGAAAAGTTATTGACACTTATGTGCTCCATCGAATCCACACATAATCATTACTTAGGTTTGAATCAATTACGAAAAATTTGACATATCTACGTCAAACTTTAAAATCAATAAATCAAGCCTTATATTTCTTATTGTTTTTCACGAGACAAAAGGCTTTTAAATCCTCTTATCTATACGAATTTCTCATCGTTTATACGAATTAGATATGCTTATAGATCCAAATATTATACGAATCTCTCATAAGCAATCTACTTATAAACTCATTCCATATAATTATCATTCCCTCATAACTATTAATACTTTCCTTCTATATAATTATTGTACTCATATAACTATTAATATTTTCATTCTATGGCCTTTCCATGTTACATCCTTCTAGACTGTATAAATCAATGTGAAGGTTCATTTTGATGATGACAATAAAAATTCAGCTTCAAAACCATCTCAAAAATATATTTTTTTAAAGTGGTGCTACACTCCCTAGGTTAACCGAACCTAGGCTCTGATACCAAAAATTCTGTAACGCCCCTATATGGGGGTTAACAGTTTTTAATGAGATAAAATAAAAATAAATAATAAAAGTAAAACCTTAAAGATTAAAATTTGCCCGGGACTTAAATGAAAACTCTCAACTCAAAAATAAAAATATAAACGACAAATAAACCACAGTTTTAATGTAGCACCTTAAATTTAATAATATAAACTGTTGTCATCATCATTTTAACCCTCAACACATTGTAATACAGTCACAGAAAGTAACAATTGATGCTTACATTATCATGAAGAACATTCTCAACAATTGAAGCAATCCCAATGTAATATAGCTACATCACTTCCTCAACTATATTTCTCGTAGCCACCTCACACTTAGTGAGTCCTGAAAAGATAAAAATATAAGGGAATGAGCAACACTATGCTCAGTAGAGAAAGCCATTACTCACCTTTAGGTTTTTATCATTACCACATTAAAATCTGCATGGTCAGTAAGTCACATCATATTCCAGATTATGAGGTTTATTATGATCACATCTTATGGATACCGTAGTTAATCATTACCAAGTGTCATAATTACACATTTATACAAATATTACCAATCATCATTGTTCCTAGGTATCCATGTTAAATTGAGTATCACTCAACTCATCGAAACCCAAATGGGCGCACTTGATCACCCTATAAACATTCCAAGGGTGTTCCGGTGAGGGGACATCAAGCCCCGAGTCCTCACCAAGTCGATTCCTGTATAGTGTGTTCTGGGACTTTCAACCCAAGGAAGCGTCATCGCCTTCCCCCTATTTTACCTTTTAGGGTATTCATGCCCAAGGACGTAACCGTCGCCCTCTTCATGTCTCACAATTTCTCTATATTGAATCATTATCAATAGAGTTAGTTTTCCTAACCATGCTTCTCAATTTATAACATGTGTCAATTCATTATGTTCCTCGCCGTACAATACAAGACGAGTCCATGTCATAGTTTCATATGTGATAATCATATAATATCAGTTCAACATAGATATATATATATTGCGGCAAAACAATCAATTTTAATTCTATAAAAACCTCACAAAAGATGAGTAATAGAATCCCTACCTTTCAAGCTTATCAACAATCTTTTAATCCTGGAATCAGTTAACGTTAGCTCCATACTCCCTTGATCCTAAGGCGTGCATAAGGACAATTAAAACTAAAGCACAACATACAACTACATTCATAAATAAATCATGTGTAAACCTATCTTACTAGTATGCCATTAAAGCTTTTATATAAATCTCTTTTGAATACCACAGTAAACAATTTTTGTCTTAACACAATATAAAATGTGAACAAGTAATCTATATGTTTTAGTCCCTAATAAGATTCATCAATCACTTAGGATAATATTGGAAAGGTTGCAAGACATTAAAGAATTAGGTGGTGAGCAAAGATGGGTTCTTGGTTCAGGTTAGCAGCTGGTATACCATAACAAACTGGCAGATTTACTAGTTTCCAATACAAAAATTGAATAATTCTTAGAAAATAAAATACAACTCCGATTTAGGTTTATGATAGCTCGTTAGAAAGCTTAGGATGCTACTTTTCAAATATGCAAACCAATTCATAAAATTCATTTTAATTTAATCTTAGAATTTTAAGAAATAACCACTGCCCATAGAGGTATTACAAAGTTTAACAATATAAATTTTCTGTCTAGGGCATATACACTTAGACTTCATACATATTCTCCAAAATAGCAACAAACATATACTTAGGTTTAAGAACGCAAATTTGAATAATCCTTTAGTATAAAAGAAAATTTATAAATGAAAGACTAAATTTGTTCATAAGATTCTAACCTCGGATTATGGTTAGTTGGAAGCTTGAAATGGCTTCAAACAGGTTCCTTTACTTCGGTATGACTGAAATTCTTACTCAAATGGAGGTGATCGTGGTTGATTTTTATGGCTGCCTTGAAGAAGTTCTCTAAGTATTTTGCTTCAGCAAAGAAATAAGAAGAAGAGTGTGGGAACCGTGGAAGAGAAAGGAAGAAAAGATGAAGTCTTTGAAGAGAAGTGATAGAAACAATTATAGAGGAGACATGTTGAAGCATGTCACGGAGGAAATAAAGAAAATGAGGGTCAAGAGTAGTTGGAAAAGATATCCTTATGTCTCATCTAAAGACTTTAACACACATAATGCCAATATGACATTTTTGAGATTTATTAGAAGTTCTAAGGCTTTTTAGTAATCATACTAAATAAATATAGGAGAATTTTAGAAAATTTAAAAATAGATAAAAATAAATATTATAAAATAAATTTAAATGAAGCAATTTTTTTTATACATTAAAAATTAATTTAATTACCTCAATACCCGTTAGAAGAATAACGGGTGTCACATGGTCCAAGTATCCTGTAAGCTTGTTTTGTTAAAGCCTAACTCTGTATAAAGATTTACAGTTTTTCAGGCTTGTTGGAATTGGACCATTGAAATTGTTGAAGGCTGCACTGAAGTTGACCAGCTTCGCACCTTTGCACACTTGTGGTGGTAAATGGCCCGTGAAGTTGTTCTCGGCTAGATGCAGAACAATCAATGACGAAGCATTTCCTAGTTCAGCAGGCACGGTGCCAGATAGCTTGTTGGCAAACAAACGCAAGTCAAATAACTTTCTCAAACTTGCCAACTTTTCCGGGAATCGACCAGAAAGTTGATTCTCTGCTAGACGCAAAGTGGCCAAGTCACTTAGATTAGCCAAAGATTGAGGAATAGAGCCGTGGAAATAGTTCCCATCAAGAGCTAGAAGAACCAGGAACTTCAAATTTCCTATTTCTTCAGGAATTTTGCCTCCAAGCTGAGTTTGTTGGAAAAGAAGATTTTTAAGACTTAGCAACCCAGTTTTGGAGGAAGTTCTACTGTCAGGAAAAAGGCGACGGTCTAATACACCCGATATGGGATTTCGGGAAACATCAAGCTCGTAAACCTGAGTGAGATTAGCAAGAGAAAGAGGCAACGGGCCGCTAAGGGAATTGTTGGAAAGGTCAAGGAACTGAAGCTTGGAAACCAAGCCGATGTCGGTTGGTATGGTTCCGGTGAGTTGGTTATACTTAAGATCAAGACGAAGGAGGTTTTGAAAGGAGGAGAAATCCAACTTCTCAAGGGTACCTCTTAGCCCTGTGAATGAGACGTTTATTTCAGTTACACTTCCTGCTTTGTTGCAGGTAATTCCATACCATTTACATGGACTTGGAGGGGTACAACTGATATTTTCTCCTGGAAGAATCCAGGAGTCTAGAATTGTTTGGTTTGGGAGACTGTCTTTCCATCTGAGTAGAGCATTTGCTTCTCTGTTTGCAACTGGATTAGCCTTGCTAGAAAACAGCAAAACTACTACCAGAGCAACAGACAGGGCAAAGGAGAGAGAATATCCTTTGTTGGCCATAGTTGTAAAGAAGCTCTAAAGGTTTATTGACATTTGAAGGGCAAGGGAAATGGTCATAATTTTTTCCTTCTCACCATACATTCATATACGTTTTATGGTTTGTCTTACGTGGAAGTTCAAAGTCTTTCCCCTCATTTAGTGGCTAGTTTTTCCTCAAAACACTTTCGTCGTATATTATCAACAATAATAATAATAATAATAATAATTTAAAAAAAAAGAGCACTGCTATTCAATAGAATGATATTGGGCATAATTCTCTTACAAATGGGTGGGACCCGACGAGCATCCAACCCAGCATCTTCCAACCAAGCGAACATTATAAAACAATCACTTTGTACCACCAAAAAAAAAGGGGTAATTTTTGAGACACGGACGGATAACACTATCCATCTGATTAGTGCTACTATCAATTTTGTAGAGATTTGTTTGATAAGCTCACATAGAGCAGGTACTACCTGTTTTGCTCATTTATTTCCAATCATAAAGGACATTGTATGGACTTGCCTTTACACCTACGGAAATGACTTCCAAACAATGATGAAAATGTCAATGTTGATGAAAATTTTGAATTTACACTCAATGAGGTCAAATGATTAATTGAAAACAAACAACAAATTCATCTTAAAGCATCAATCAAAGGGGGAGAATCATAAACAATAATTTTTCAACTAGATTTCCACATCTAAATAATTAGAACTTTTCACTTTTCCGAGTAGCACAAGCATGTACCACTTATGTAATTTTACAAATTTGGTTTGTGCTTTCAATGATTCATTGAAACGATGGCCTATAGCTAATTAAGTTCCTATAGGTATGCAAGTCAGACTACTAAATAACCAAGAACAAAAGACATACTATATATTTACGTATCCAGAACCATCGTCAAAAATCACTTGTTCTGCTTTGCTGCAACGGTTCTTTGAACAGCGGAAACACCGTCCACAAATTTTGTCCGAAAGAGAACGTTAGCATTATTAAACATGCCTTCTTTCAGCGAGACTACAATGAACTGCAATTCGTTAAAAGCCAAAAAAGGATCATGAGACGTCCGAGTAAATAGAATTTCTGTATCAGACATAAATAAGCTCTACATAGCAGATACATTTATCTTGTTTTTTCCTATTTAAGTTTCTAATAGAAGACTATTCCTGATGCAGCTTTCAACAGCCATTTAACTTCATTTTCTTAAAATCCAAAAACATGCACACGCACACAATGGTAGGGAGTTCAGTATGAAAAGAAAATTCCTCTGGCAAATTAAACAACAGATCACCAGATAAGAGATAGAACCTGGGAGTGTGGGAAATGAGCTTTGATCATTCTCCCTATGTTCTGGGTGTGGCTTAGATCAAGAGCGGCATCAACCTGTGAATTAAAAACTAGCTGTCAGCTGCACCCAATACAACTTTTGCTAAAAACGTTGCAGAAAATATGATCGAAATTCAAGTAGCGTTCATCAAGAAACCGACAACTTTTGATAAGCTTGTTTTCCTGTAGCATAAACTAAAGCAGTGCATCTTAACAGCATGGCTTTACTGCTGTACTAGTAACACCTTTATAACGAAAGATAACAAATTAAAAAGCTAACCATACCTCGTCCAGTATATAAAGAGGAGCTGGTTTAAAGAGCAGCAATGCCAAGATTAGAGAAAGTGCAAGCAGAGACCGTTGACCTCCACTCAGTTCCGACAATGACTGCTTCCAGACTCCACCAAATGCGACGCGAACCTCAAGGCCATCCAGAAAGCTGCCCCCGTCAGGAGGCTCTAGTTTTGCCGTGGTGCCAGGTAAAAGGGTGGAAAAGATAGATCCAAAGTCACTGAACAAACGGCAAGGAGTAAAAGAGCATAAGAAAAAATAGCAAACTAACTCATCCAAAAAGATAAATTAAAGATCAAATGAGCTATGAAAACAATCACCTATTAACTTTGACCCACGTAACCTTCAATGTTTCCTTCTTTTTCTCATCCAGCTCTTCAATCACCTTCTTAATTTTAGATTTGTCGTTCTATGCAAGACAAGCTTAGAAAAGTCAAGCGAACCGAAGGTAAAATGGTTATTAGTTATCACAATAATTAAGCCACTGACCTCAATGATATTTTTCTTAGACATCAAGTCATTGTACTCATCCTCTGCTTTCTCAAACATTGCCATTACTTTCTTGTTGATCCTTTTCTCGAGGCTAGACAGGAAGGAGAAGTTTTTTACTTCTAGTATCATGACTGTCAAAGACAGCTATTGTACTTAAAAGGAGTCTAAGAAGCAAGTTCAAGGAAAAAAATTGGAAAGAATGAACTTTCCAAATCACACACCCTGACTGCTCAGCTTGCAATTTCTCAAGTTCTTCCCTTGCCCTATACGTATCACGAGATGCAAAATCATAATCGGTCCCAACTTTTCCAAATAACTGTTTCTCAGAAGCAATCCATGCATGCTTCTCAATCAATTTATCTACCTTTGTAGAGCAATCTTTTTGTTCCATTTCCATTCTCTTTACCTAGAGGAAGTTTTGAAGATGGATTGTTTAGATATGTTTAATGGAGAATGCTTAGAGAACATTGACAAGTAATACCTCATTTTCCAATTTCTTCTTTTCAAGACTTGTCTCACTAAGTTTATGTTGAAGCTTTTGCTGCTCCTTAAGAATGCCACTTATTTGGGAATCACATTCCTTCATCTTCATACGAATCAGATCGAGCTCAAATTGTGCCGTATCATGAATGTTTTTAGTAGAAGCAACCTGCAAAATGGAGGCATGTGTTATTATTTCAAAGCACACTGCAGAAATTGTAAGCCAATTATCAGTGTTTACCTTGGCTTTCTGTTCTTCTACTTCTGTTGTGAGTATCTTGATTTGTGCTGTCATGGAAGATAATTGGGTCTCTAAAGTTGTACGTTCCTCAATGACTGCTTCCATTTCCATGACAAGCCTCTCTTTTTCATTTTCATGCCCCTACAAAAGTACGACAAGATGGTAATATATCAAAGATTTATGCATGAACACGGACATAAAAGCTCTACCAATAAATCATCCAATAAATGTAAAAATAGTAACTATTAATACTGCCATCTACTAGCTCCGTAACGTTTGGACTCCATGGAACTTTAAAGTAATATTGACCTCCCAGAAACAAAATCTTAGGTATTATTCCCAGAGCAATAGCGCATTAATGTTGACTATCATATTATCAAAAGCCCTCTCCTCAAAATTTTCATATGTTTTTAAATATTTTAGGTTCCTAAAATTCCTATGAAATTATTGGCAGAAAACCTGTAGACAGCATCATTAATTTGCTGAAATATGACTGTCAGTATCTGCAAACAGTAGAGTACCACGTATTTCTTATAAAATAATGAGGATAGATAAAACATCCATAAGTTGGAGCAAGTGAGCTTCACGAAAACCCAAAGACAGTTCATTACACCTCAGAAAAATGAAAACCTACTTTTAGATCCTTCATAGATGACTGCATCTGAGCTTTTGTCGCCTTAATCTTTTTCTCCAAATCTTTGAGCCGATCCGCACGATTGTTATCATGTTCTTTAATGGATTTTTCAAGCACTGACATTTTATTTACACAGTTTTTGTACAAGAGCTCCCTTTCTTTTGCAGCAGATTTTGCTTCTTCAAGCTCCTTCTCCATCTTCTTTACTAACTCACCAAGCTAGGTAGCACGCCCAAAATAATAAAAAGGAAAAAGGGTAAGAACATGCCGAAAGAAGAGAAGTAATTTGGTAGCACAACAAATACGTCAGGAAAAACCTTATGGTGCTCATTCTGCTCAGCCCTTCCCTGGAACAACGAAAGGTCATACAACTTAAGCTCTAACTGTGATTTGAGCTCCATGAACTTTTTCTGAAGAGGCAAAAGTTCAACAATCTGCAATTTAAGGGGTTAAAATCAACAAAATCTGAGAGTGCTAAGATTATAACTTAAAATTTCTGTCAAATAGCAGCAAACATAAGACAAGCAATAGGACAAATAAAACAATAGAAATGCTTACTTATAACATTCATCACTTCTTAATCATCTTATTGCATGAGTGAAAGCATTTTTTCGAGTTTATTTGAGCCTCGTATGAAATTCACCCAGTACTAAATGCTTTCGGTTTGTTCTAATAACAAAGATAACAATTTCCCAATTAAAAAAAAAAAATATATATATATATATATATATATCAAAGCATGCAAATACATCCATATTCCCTAACAGCTATAGCCAATGATAATAAAATAAAAGAAGAGCACAACAAAAAAAACGAAAGCATCTTGATGAATCAATCAATTAGGAAAAGTATCCTCGCTGCCTTAACTATCCTTTTTGTCACTCTGACAATGAAAAGAGGGGTTCATAAGAGCGACCTTTGCTTCAATTTCAGTCAATCTTTTCTGATGTGTTGAGAGTTTTTCCTCGGCCACAACCAAATCATGAAGTTGCCGTAACAGATCACCTCCACCCCTGTGACAATAAATCGTTGTTTAAGAAGGATGACTGGCTAGAAGTAGCTAGAAACACTGCAAACTATATTCTAATTAGCAATAAAAGTAGCATGGAATTTTAACGATTCATTGAAGCAAACATATGTTGACAAGTGATAACAATAACGGGCTCAAGTTAGTCAGGATAACTCTACTTAGGGGCGGGGGAGAAAATATATGCATGAATAAAAAAATGAACTAGGATCACATGCAGTACTGACTTACTTGCGGCTTCCCCCAGTCAAAAGGCCACTGGGCTGGAATATATCACCTTCGAGAGTGACACTCGGGGTGCGAATTTCCTTGCTAAACGCAACCTACACATAAATTAGAACAGTTCAATCAGAAGATAAAACTACAGTAAGAATAACGATATCTAACATGTTCCCACCACATTAGTTGCACAAAACCAACGATTATGATGTAATATATTATATTACAGGTTTACTAGGTTCTCCAAACAAATCCATTAATGATAACTACAGCCATTTCTGAAGCTGTAACAGCAACCACAATTTGAACCAGCATTCAATGGATGCTATGTCTATGTGACCGTGGTATGAGAGATGGATATACCTCCTTGGCGGCATCAACATTTTTGCAAACAAAGGTGGAACCAAAAACAAACTCCATTGCATTCTGCAGTAAAAACCAAGTTTAAGATGAATATATAATTAGACAGAAAAGGACCTGGCATATTTAATAATTCAAGCACAAAAAAAAAAAAAGAAAAAAATACAACAAATTCCTGAACTAACGATAGTCTGAGTCTGGGAAAAACTGAACAGACATATCTACTCTGTTAAGTGCCAAAAAATACTGGAGGAGAAATTTATTGATGCAATTTAGCTAGGCCTAGCAAAACCATACCTTCACTTCCTCATCGTAACCGACCAAAGAAAGCGCCAATTCTGCATTCTCCTTTCCAACCTGGAAAAGCACTACACATGTTAAGACAAGTTGTGCCTAATCTGAGAAAATGAAAAAAAGAGGGAGACAGATGAAAGGGCTTCGCAATAAACCAACCAATCTAACAGCAGCATGTCGAACTCTGTCTGGAACAATCTGTGATTGTATTTTGTTCAAGGGTATAATAGTCACTCTCCTTCGAAGGTCACCATTCTGAAGAAGTTGTTTTCCAGTATTTTCTGTGTCCACCACGACATTAAACAACTTTCCGCCAGCTGTTACCTGTATAGTTGATCAATACAAGGCAAAGACTCAACCTAAAATCAAAAACCTTTAATGAAATACATTATGAAAAACTTGGCTGACCTCTAAGGCAGTCATTGTGGAACGATCCTTCACTTTGATAAGTTTTGCAACTACACCTTTAACCTTTGACCTATCAAAGTTCTTCACGGGATCATGATATTTGAACTCAATGCTTGCTAATTGAGCTGAAAGATTTCGTATTTCATCCTTCAACTTCTGCACACACTCCAACTCCACTGCATGATCCTATACCAAAAGTACTTCTATTAAAGGAACTTATCAAACTGGCTTTTTTTTTTTTTTTTTTGTGCTAGATAACCAAACTGAGTACAGTATATTGCACAAGGACAGATAAAATTATTACACAGATTGCATACCTTTTGCAAAGCTTCCATTTGGCCCTCCTTATATGGAAGAGACTCTAGAGCCTTTCTAACATTCTCTACATCTTTTGTTCTAGCACTAAGTTCTTTCTCTACGGAGACAGCTTCTTCACGCTTTGACATTAGCTGACGTGTTTTCTCTTTCAACTCCTTTTCACAATGGCTTATTTTCGTTTTTAGCTGCTTCAGTTCTGTTTCAGCACTTCCAACAGCTACCTTAGCATCAGATAGCTGATCTTCCAGACTTTTCTCCTCATTCCCACTACTTTTCCCGGCTAGTACACCCTGATTATTTATGTTATAATAACAATTTTAGCACCCAAATGAAACCGAATAACAAAGTCCTTGGTGTGTAGTTTAAAAACTAACTTATAGAGGACTATTTACCTGGTATTCCTTTTCAAAATCCTCCAATCCCTGAGAAAGTTCCGCGACCCTCTTCTTCAGATCAGTTGCACCATCTTCAGCCGTTTTCACAGCAGAGGTTCTCTCTTCCACAGATTGCTTCAAATCTTCAATGTTTCTAACAATCTGACAACATCAAGATGCAAGATACAAGCAATATGATTACACACTAGAAAGAACCAAGGAAAACAACAAGAATGGTCGTCGTATTAGAAAAGAACGCATATAAACCCTAAAAGTGTAAAAAACAATCTTAGCTAATTACCTTTTCAGCATCTTTATTTTCTGTCTTTAGATTGTCCTCTTTATTGTTCAGAATAGAAACTTCCCTAACAAGATCCTGAGAAAGTGCATCTACTTTATCTGACAATTTTTTAACTTCTCCACCCATGCTGGCTTCTTTCTCAGCAGCTATCTCCTTCACTTTCGTCTCCATTTCCTGTATTTCCTCCTCCATCTTTCCCCTATTTTCATCAATCTCAACAATTTTGGCCTTCACATGCTCAACCTCGCTTACCGCACTATCTCTAGTCTTCTCGGCTTGAACATATTCATAAGCGATGCAAAACCTTTTAAGCCGGTCTAACTCGGCATTTCCATTAGCCCATTGCATATACTGTGTCCTCTCCCTCCTCAGCTTCTCCAAAGCAGGCAGTATTTCCAGGTCAAGAAGCTTATTGATCTCATCAACCTTACTTTGCTTCTTCTCAAGAGTTTTCAAAGCTGCATCTTTCTTTGTCTCATACATTCTTGTCCCAGCGGCCTCTTCAAGCAGGGACAAAATCTCAGGAGGTTTCATGTTCAAAACCTTCGTAATGCGCCCTTGCATTATAAGAAAATGTGGGTTGTTCACATTTAGCTGCACGGAATGGAAAAGATTTTGAACCTGAGTAGGCTGGGCAAGTTTCCCATTTATCAAATACTTATTCCTTCCACCAACCACAATCTGCAGACCAGAAATGTTGACAATACATCAATATAATGTCCAAAACTCAAAATCTTGAGTCTTTAAACTCTTGACAAAAGTCTATCAGTCACATGCAACAAAATTACATATAACCCTAGCAAATTATCAAAGAAGTTCACCGAATCTATGAACAGTGACACAATTACAAACTAGACCAACCTTCGTAAATTCCCCAGTCAAATTCAACACCAGCTCAAACCTTAGGTAAGTTAAGCAATTGCCTAAGGCCCCCACTAAATCAAGGCCCCACATTAATTGAAGTTTCTAATTAATTATATTCATTTATTGTAAATTTACTTGTACATTATAATTTAAAAAAAAAAAAAACTAAAAGTTAGGAATGATAGTGAATTGAAGCCAAAGGTTTTGTGCACAAAAATAGACTTTTTTTAGGATTAGTCAACCATCGGTGTTTTTCCATAATATTCATCAAATGTTTTCATTTATTTCAAACTATTCTTACTTTCTATATCGTGAATACGGCTTTCTCTTTTTAGTAATTAAGTACGCTTCTCCAATCTTTTAAATACTCTATTAAATTTGTTTTAGAAGTTGGCTTTTTTCCATTTTGAACTAATCGAATCTTTTTTTAACCACAGTGAACCTTAAAAAACCCTCTGATTTTTTTTACTCATGAACTGATGTTATTTTTTAGGGGGAAAATATATATTTTATGTATCTATTTTACACACTCAAAAAAAAAAAAAAAAAAAAAAAAAAAAAAACCTCTATTCTTTATTGCCTCTTTGCCCTCTCTCTACTTCCCTGCTCATCAACATTATTTCAAGAGTTTTGTCAAGTTCTCAACGTTCTTTCCAGTTACTTGTTCGTTTCTTTCTAAATTTTTTTGACACTTTATTGATATCATTGTTTGAGTTTAACAGCCACTATTTTATTTCTTGTTCTTTTGTTTTGTGTCAAGTCTATTATTTGGTGTAACCTAAATTATTTAGGAACAAGGATGTTAATAGAAAGTATGAATGAAGATATAAGAAACTGAAGGGAAAGAATAATAATAGTTTGATTCATGCCAAAGAAGAAGCTCTTAAAACATATTTTTTAATTTGTAAAAAAAAAAAAAACCCAGAATTACTTGAGCCGCCACTGAACAAATTAGAGAAATGCAGAATTACCTGCCGAGTGACCGTGATCTCCGTATGGTCCTCGTACCCGAGGGGACTCCGGCTCCTATCGGAGTTATCGAAGACTATGGATACCGTAGCCTTTGTGATTCCGGCTTGTCCCTGCTTGTAGACAAGCTCTTGAAGATTAGAAGCCCTAACCTGCTGCAAATTTGTGATTCCCAACACGAAGCATATGGAATCGAGGATGTTGGACTTTCCGGAGCCGTTGAGCCCCGTTATCGCGTTGAAGAAGGGGTCGAAGCCCGGAACCACAGTCCTCGTCGCGTAGGACTTGAAGCCTTCCAAGCAGATCTCCTTGATATGCATTTTTCTTCCTCGCTAGGCGATGAATTCGAAGAGAAACCTGGTCGAAGAAGGAGATTCAAATCGGAATTCGGGAAATCGGAACCCTAAGATCCCAAGCAGGCTTTCTGTATCTCTCTTTCTTCGAGTGAGTGAAATGAAAAATTCAAAAGAAGCGCGAAAAATCCAAGGCGGGAAAAATCTCCACTTTTGAGCAAAGCTGCTGTATCTAATTGACGACGTGTCGTTTCGCTGTAGGAAAGATTTGTTGTCGTTTTCCTTAAAAACAATTAATTTAACGACACATTAGTCTCCTGTGGTTGTGGTCAAAGAACTAAAACATGTGATGTTATCGTCTACTTTAATAACTGGACACTGTCGTTAGTGACGGTTGCAAATGTCGTGAAAAAATGACATGTCGTTGAACTTTTTTTCTTTTTTTTCATAACTCCGTTGAACTATTTTTTCTTTCAGAATTTTTTGAATTGAAGTTTGACGATATGCCATTCAATTGAATTCTTTTTTTTTTAGTTTTTTTTGTGTGTGCGCGCGTGTGAAGTTCAATTGAACTATGTCGTTTAACATATCAAACTAAATAAACAGTCGCTCAACGAAATGTAAGTTCAAAAGCGTTTCCTTTTTCCCTGCAAAACAATTGCCTGATTTCTCTTTCTGCAGCAAAAATTATATAAAATAAATCCTATTCACAAAGAAGCAAAATTGAGCATATACATATGAAACATAAATCACTTTTCATCAAAGATCAAAGGTTCCATTTTGGTCTTGTTTCCTCTTCCTTCTCTGTTAACTCTCGACACTGGTACCAATCTGCCCCAGACTTGCCTGCTGGCAATGGGTGTCTGACAAAAATCTCAACCGGCCTCAGAACATGTACTACCAAATGCAATTCTCCGGCAATCATTTCGGAACTTGAATCTGAATTGCTTGATGTTTTGCTTATGGGTTCCACAGCAATCCATCCCAAACCTGATATAGCCGCATCACAAGCAGGCCTGACCAAACACACAAGATTTGTGGTTTCATATATGTTATTGCCCAACTCAACTAATATATGATGAAAAAATTCAGCATCCTTGGCAAGACTGAAATAACAAAATAGAAAACTGAATCCATATGAATAATTCAATCAGACCTTTCAGCATCTTCAAATTTTATCTGTAATTGACGCACTATTTCAAGCCCTCGCCATTCTTCCGCCCATTGTTTTTCCAGTTGGAGGCATCAGGAGAACTCCTAGTTCTTTCTGCAATATGATAAAAACATATTCAATTATAGGAAAAAATAGTATCACGCAGGGTACATTTTAATGTTAGATGCTGATAAAAGATAACCTGGTAAAACTCATCTGCAGCATCAGTGGGTACCATATGAAGCTGCAGACTTTTGGGCCCATAAAATTTTAAACCTGTCTCCGGTAGAACCTGAAAACATCAAGATTGATAACTTGTTGGACACAAAAGTACACTGCCTTTTAAAATGAGCCGTAATCAGTATAGATGAAACTAAAATAGCAAAACCTTCAAGATGTCTATTCTGACAAGACCTCCCCAAAACACTGAATTACCATTCAAGCCATTGGGCAAATTGTTGCCCAATGTCTCATTTTCTGCCAGGATTTGAGAATTCTGGAACATAACCAAAAGAACAAAATTACTTACTAGAGCCTAAAATAGTAAATATTATGAAATAAGAAACTGAACTTACAACCGACTCTGAGGAGCGAGGGCTGGCAGATCTTCTGCATCTACGGTGTAGACGAACTGATGGAGTTAACAGATCTCCCCCTATTCGTATCACCTATGTGAGGAGAAAGCAGAGGAAGAAGTTTGAGGCTGAGGATAAAATGGCTAAGTTGGCTGAAGTGGAAATAAGAGAAAATGCTGAGATGGATAAGTCCAGGAGTGCTGATATGGAAAGGAGTGCTGATTTGGAAAAAGAGAGAGATGGGGGGCCAGGAGCTGTCAAAAGAATGGGATCACGCTTTGGAAATGTCCTCCGAAGATTGTGGAAGCATTGGCGTCTAGCAAATGGGAGAATGGTTAGTTAGTTAGCATGGGGAATTGGGAAATTCTGTTAGAGAGAGGAATAAAAGCAAAGGCAGGGGAAGAGAGGGGATCATGAGAATTTTCTGAGAATTAGAGTAAGGATAGGAGTGCAGAAGGTCACTCGAAAACCTTCCTATCCCTAGATTAGTTTGCTTTATTAAGCGTTTGCATGAGAATTGCTACAATAAACTGAATATTTTCTACTGCAATCTGTCTTAAATTTACACTACGAATCCACAAACCTGGTGAATAGCTGTTGCTCTTATCATGAACTCCAGGTGTATCAAATAATTTCTGCATTAGTATAGGTTCCATGAACATTAAAAAAAAAACAAAAACAAAAACAAAAACAAAAAAAAACAAAAAAACAAATACAAAAACAAAAATTTAAAAAAAAAAACGAAACAAAACAAAAACTTATGTACATGTATAGACATTTGAAAAAACAGATAACTTCCTATGATAAAAAAATATACTAAAGTTCCAGATATTAAGCTGAGAGAAGAAAATCGCAACATTTTGAGGAGGAGAAGAATTCCGGACAGAAAAAGGAAGAGACGAAATTGCTTAACCCACCACTTAGGAAGGCATTAATGTGAATTGGACCTAATGTCGTTTCAGGAACAGCAGATTGCATTGGCTTGTATTTTTGTGCAGCTACAGCAACTGGATCCTTTTCACCCATCAATTCTGCATTAGGCAAGTCAAGTAAAGGATAAATGCTGCATTTAGAGCGTTCAAATTTAGGCAATAACTCCAGCTGAAAGGAAAAGTGCTTCACTTTTGACATAATTTTTGCAGAAAATCAATAAATATATAGAAAAGTACTATTTCAAAGATCTGGAATGGACAAAAAAATACCAATTTTTCATAGGAATTTTTCGAGAAATAACTCTGTTATAGCTTACAAGCTTACCACCATCACAAGCAAGTTAGTAATTCAGGTTGGTCAATACTTCTAATTTTATTAAGTTCTCGGTGCTATGCCTGGTCCCCAAAACCAAATAAATGAGGCATAACCATTAGAGTGATGATGCTTCAAATGGCCTTCGAATTGTTATCTCTCTTAATAGTCAACATACTTTGCTTACAGGACCTTATAAAATTAACCAGAATAACGTAAGAAACTAATATTTCAAAACTTTGTACAAAGTTTTTATCAAAGTTCTATTAATCTAATTAAACGTCCTCAACAAGTGGGCTTTCACAAAGCGAATGATACTGACTTACTCAGCAAAGCAGTTATCAATGCTGATTTCCCAACGTTAGCTGAGCCCTGTAAGGAAGATAAAATATGTTACGTAAGGAAAACTACAAGTGTCAACTAACATAAGCAATTTTAAGTAAAGGCATTCTTATAACAAACATGATCATTCAAATTAAATATAAGAAATGACTGAATTGAAAGAAGCTTCCAGTGAAGGAACTAACCAGAATGTAAACATCCTGTCCCTGCACCAAAAGTCAGCAAAAGGGAATAGGTCAAAGAAAGCATCGAATATAAAGTGAATACTTTAACCAGGACAAAGTAGTTGAATCCTATTATTTTCCTAAACTGCTCAATAAATACATTACTATCAATGAATTAAAGAAGAACAAGAAGAAGAAGCCCTTAGTATTAACATGAATGTTCCCCAAACTTTAGGCCACCATTGATAGAAGTAGTATGTAAAGATATCTTTGAATAATTTCGTAAATTTCTCAGCAATGCTTGCTTTTTTACTTAATGAGATTAATATGTTAATTTCTTACTTTACAGAAGCAGAGGCCCCTTAGTATTAACATGAATGTTCCCCAAACTTTAGGACACCATTGATAGAAGTAGTATGCAAAGATATCTTTGAACAATTCGGTAAATTTCTTAGCAATGCTTGCTTTTTTACTAAATGAGATTAATATGTTAATTTCTTACTTTACAGAAGCGGAGGCATGTAAACACAAAAAAGCCTCATAATGGAAAAGGAGAGAACTTTTTTCTCCTTTTGAATCTCTGAGGAAACTCCAGTTATTCCGACCAAAGACTTTGAACTTGTAACATGAACACTCAAAATGCTACAAAAGAAAATTGTCTTATCTTAAAATACACATATCCAAAACTTCAAAATTAGTGAATATATAAGTTATATCTGTCCCTGACCGCTGCTTCAAATAACAGAAACTCAATAAAGCCAATCATTAGACACATCATGCCAGCTGAAATGAATCCTCTAAATGTGGTGTTTGGCTCTCATTTAGAACCAATTGGTTCTAACCAACAAACAGTGTAAAGCTCTCAACAGCTATAGTAAAAAGCAAAAAGTTGCTACAGTGTAAGGCTCTCACATGTACAGTGGTTTTAACCAAAATTGGTTCTAACCAAACTGCCTAAACATCCTATAAGACGAGCAGCTTTTCAAAACAAATTACAAAGAGAAGCCCAATATGTTTAAACTTACTCAAGTTTCTTCTTTGTAGTGGCTTCCACAACCCAATCGCCAACACAATTTAAATCAGTCCCTTTTGGCAGCAGATCAACCTGATATCAAACGTATAATTAATAAACCATTTCATATTCAAAACTTGAAAACTAGAAAAAACACCTTGGTAACAACAAGCATAATAGGATTAGCCCCAGCCAGATCACGAACCCTAGCCAAAAAGCTACCATTGAAATCCACAATGTCAACCTACAAGTAGTTGTTCCAGTGAGATATTTGAAGAGGGACACATCATCAAGTCCTCAGAGTGATCAACTTCTCAAAAGCAAAAGTTTAGGTAGTATTTACCAATTTCACAATCAACGCTTTCTCATAACACAAGTGAGACAGCTTCTTGCGAAGCTGTTCAGCGGTAATGAACTGTTTCCCTCCAGAATAACCTCCATTTCCACCAACAGCAGTTATAATATGCCCGTGAGACAGAAGCTTGCACCTCCCACAGAGGACACGTCTAAGCTGATGGTGTTTCTTCTTCTGCTCAACAAACATTCATTTTCGAGTCATAAACTCTTCCGAAAAATCAAAATTCACCCAAAATAAATAAAACTTATTCAGTCTAACTCCCTTTGAATCCAATATCAAGCAAAATTTAACTACACGTTTCCACAAACATCTTCCGTGCATACACATTTATAAATAAAAAAATCCATAAATTTAAAGAATTTAATACCGGAGGATATGTATCTGGGTCAACATATCCCGGAGCATCGAGCTCCGAAGTCTGCAGCGGAGCGCCGCAGCCGTAACCACAAGCCACGGCAGTGGAGACCTTCAATGGTTTCTCTTTCTTCTTCTTCTTCTTCTCACTCTTGTTCTCTTTCAGAATAAGCTTCGCAGCCTAGAACGAACGGTGTCGTTCGAGAAACCGATCGCCGGGAGTTGGCGCGGCAGCCCCCGTTCCCGCCGGTGAATCGATATCCGAGACCGGCGTCGACTTGTCGTAGCTCTGCTGTGGCTGCTAAAATCTGCAGAGGACGAGAGAGCGATTCTTCGTGGGAATTTGTGGGAGTTTTGGATTGAAAATGGTGGTGATGTGAGGGAAAGATAGAGGAAAGAGAAAGGTTGAGAGAGTTTTGGGCGCCATTAATGACCGTTGTCAGGGTTTTACGGTAAAAGAGCGGGTATCCGTGTTGGGAGGATACGATACAAGCTTAAGGGCAAGGTTAGGAAAACAATTTTCAGCAACACAATATAATAAGTCATAATTCATAATCACCATCGTAAAAATTAAAGGGTAAATGAAAACAAGTATTCCACAGGGGGATATTTATTTTTGTATGCTTTATGTTTTAAGTTAATTCAAAAATTATATTTTTGATTTTCAATCTTATGAAATGTATTCTTTTATATTAGATTTAATATACAAATTTACACTTTATCTCAATTAATAAATAATTTTAACATTTAAAATGACTAAATTATTTTTAAATAAAATATAAAAAAAATTAAAACTTTCAAAAAATAAGAAAAAAAATAAAAACACACAAAACACTTATTTTTAAAGGTATTTTATACATGTTTTAAGACAAAAATTTTAGTATAAAGTTTTTTTAAGTTTTTTAAGTCATCTTTTTTTTAATTTGAGTGTATTTTTGACAATTTTTTAGGTCAAAATTTAATATTAATTGAGTAAAAATATAAATTTGTATATTAAATCTAATCTAAAAGTATAAATTTGATGAAATTAAAAACTTTTTTTTTAAATACATCTAAACTATAGGGTATAAAAAGGTAAATACTCATTTTATAAATGGGTCTATCTTTTATTTTATTTGTATTATCTGACACGCAATAAAAATAGTTGAAACCAAGGATATCTTTGAAATCATTTATTAGTGCTGTTAAAAAAAACTTTCGACATGTTTTGGTTCAAATAAGCAGTGGTATATTGTCGTGATTTAGAAACATCAATGCGTGCACTGTGTCCCAAACAATTCTACGCACGGAGCGCATAGGGCGAGGGCGGTAGCCGCCATTTTAAACTTTTATTTTAAAATTTATATATAAAATTTTATAAAAACTATATTTTACCCCACAAAAATTACATTCTGTTTTTCTGAAATTATATTTACTTTTTAAAATCAATTTCGTTATTCATATTATTAATTCAGTCACGCCTCCGCCTCCTGACTCAACACTTGATTCTATATGATAGTGTTTATTAACTAAGGTTCTGTAAGTGCGGTTTAGTGGTGAGATATTTGTTACTTCTATGAATAGAAGTTTTTTAAATCTTGAACAATACACATTTGTATAATAATCTTACATTTGTAGTTAAATTGGTAATATTAGTTCGTATGGGTGTAATTTAAGGGTGAGGTACTACTAGTTAATAAGCAAAATCCGGACTTCGTGACTATTTGACAGCAGTTGGAATTGTTTATACTTTTGGAAAATTAATGTGTAAAATGCATAATCAAATTGAATACCATCTTAATTAAACTTTGAAAACAAATATGCCTTTACTTAATCCTTCTCGTCCTTGACATTGTGACTTCTAATATTGCAAATTAAATGATTTCTACAAAGATCTTCTTTTGCTAATCATGTCTAAAAGATCTTAATCAACTACATATAAGCCTAAAACAACAGCACATTAATGAAAGCAAACAGACAACAATATTACACTCCATCTCCATCTGCAGCCCCTGCAGCTTGGGCTGGGAACACAACATTATCATGCAGAAGCCCAGCAATTGCGGCTCCAAACAACGGTCCCACCCAATAGGCTGCTTGGTTCTTGAAAGTGCCAGCAACAATGCTTGACCCAAACGCACAGGCTGGGTTCATGGAACCGCCAGAGAAAGGCCCAGTTGCCAGGACATTGGCCCCTGCTGTCAGCCCAATTACCAGAGGCCCAATGACACCAAATGTGCCTCGTCGAGGGTCACCGGCGGCATAAATGGTGTATACCAATGTGAATGTTACAACACCTTCCATAACAGATGCTCCAAACCCTGTCATTTCTTCTGCAATTGCATAGGTTGGAATATGCTGCAAAATCCAGTAAAATTCATATAAGAATAAGTGCAATGAAGTATAGGGCGTTCGAAAATGCAGCTGGAAACGATTCCCCTTCAAGACCCCATTTCCAGACATCTTGAAAGCAAGGTAGCATGGCGCTGAGGACAGGCAACCCGGGGGACAACATAGAGTTGAAATTTTACAAGGAAAAAAATATAACTGTGTTCTTAAACATTATAACATTGTCCTTATAATATACGTCAATAGATACATATTAGCAATATGTATCATTTTTTTGTAGTACAAGTCTAAATTTAATAACCTGTCCGATGATGACTACTTTCAAAACAACGCAAGCAAGGACAGAGGCGAGCATCTGAGCAATCCAGTAGAAGAGAGCAGTTGGGACGCTGATATGGCCTCCAACCGCCATTGCAAAAGTGACCGCCGGATTCACGTGGCCACCGGAGATATTGGCAGCCATAAACACGGCCGACGCCAGAGCGAATGCGTTGGCGACGGCAACCGCCACCAGACTAGATGGATCCGACGCTGCGTTGGGCATCAAATTTCCTGTCATATCACAAAATCAAATTAAAAAAAAAACAGGGACAGTGATTTTCATCATTTTTCTTTTTTTTTTTTCCGAATGATTAAATTTACATGCAAAATCCAAATATGAATCTGTAATTTGTACAAACACATATCAAGTTCTGCATTTCACAAAATTTAGATGAACCGATTCTCTTTATTCTCCGTTCTCAATTACATGTTATAAACGAGTAGTAATTGTGAAACAGAGCAAGAAGATCAAGTTCTTTCATTCCTTCAAATTCAACAATAATATTTTACACACTGTCACCAAAAAAAAAAAAAAAAACCTGCAAACCAATGCACGATAAGGGAAGTGAAAGTTCTTTTGAGACAGAAACAAACTAGTTAAGACAAAACAATATCATATCTATTTCATTTTAGTTAAATATATATATATATATATATATTATATATATATGCACACACACTCACGAGATGACATGGTAGAGCCGATGACAGCGAAGACAAAGAAGAAGGTTGAGACGAACTCGGCAAGGTATGCTCGGAGGGCATCAAGAGTGATTGATTGTTCGAATTTGGCGGCTAAAGATGTTCGAGCCATGATTAATGAGAATGATTGATATCAGACAATTTGCATATATAGATGATGATTACTTGTGTTGTGTATAGTAGAGTGTTGTTGCAGAGAAAAGTTTCAGGCAATCTGCGAAGCAATTTGTGTTTGAATTGTTTGAAAAACTATGCGGCGGTTGGAGTAAATTTAAATAAGAGTTGCGACGTTTCACGGTTATTATTGCCATTTTTGGGCTAAGGCCGTAGAATTGAGAAAAGCAACTGTCAAGCCACGTGGCTCTTCATGGTTGGGCAGACATGATGCTTTGCAGTTTATACAGGTTTTGTTTTTTTTTCTTTTTTTTTTTTGAAAAGATTTTCCTTGTTCTTTTAAGTAAAATATAATAATTATTCTAAAAAATAAAATATAATAATTTAAAAAAAATACTAAACTAAGCTTCCTTTTCATCATAGTTTTTTTGAAAGGCTTTTCATCATTGTTAGGGATCTCTCTATGTTTTTTCACATAAAAAAAGGGAATTCTCTCGTCCTCTATTTTTTTTCCTACCCTTTTGGATTAACCTATTCTAGTTTGGATTAATTACAAAAATTTCTTATAAATTATATTATTTACAACACTTTACCCTCAAACTTTAAAACATAAGATTTGCCGTTAATAAAAATAGTCATTTTATTAGAATTTTAACAACAAACTGAAAACAATATTAAAATTAGGGGTATTTTAATGATTCTAATTATAAAAATAACCAAAAAATTAGTACTAAAATAAAAGTCTTTATCAATGATTAAAAACCAAAAACATCAATTAAAATCATTATACCATTTGAATCCTTCTTTTTTGATACATCAAATTTTGATTAATTCTTTCACACCCAAAAATATTTTGAAATTTTAAAAATTATATATATTACTGAAATGAAAAAGATTATAACACAAATATATTCAATATAACAAAAAATAGCAAAATTTTTCAAGGAGAAAAAAATCTAATAATATTAATAAAATTTTCTTCATATTTTTTGAAGTTTTCATTAGCATTTATACTTTTAAAAAATTCAAAATACTTTTTGAATATGAAAAAAAAATTAATAAAATTTTAAAGAAAATTTTGATATATAAAAAAGAGGATTCGGATAGTGATATGTTTTATAATTGATTTTTTTAATCATCAATAAATACTATTTTGTTACAGTTTTATTTTTTCTAATTTTTATAACTAAGATTACTAAAATACCCCTAATTTTAAAATTTTTTGTGAATTTGCTATTAAAATTTTAACAGAATGACCATTATTGTTAGCAGTTCATACTTTAAAAAGAATGAATGTTATGTTTTAAAGCTTTGAGGAGCAAAGTGTTATAAACGCTATAATTCAAGGGAAATTTTTGTAATTAATTATTTTAGTTTTACCAATTCTTCTATTCTATTTTTTACCAAAAAAATCTCCTATTATATTTTTCTAAAAATCATTTAAAAAAATCTCATATTCTATTTGTTTCACCAAAAGAAAAATACTCTTATTCTGTTTATACTTTTCCTTTCAAGGGGAAAAAACAATTACAAAACAAAAGGTAATAATTTTATTACAAAGAAGATCAAAGAACATTGGTTGCACAAATTGGCCACTCTAATTTTGAGTTTGGGTTGAAGGAAAACAAAGTGTAATTTGTACATTTTGTGACCTAGTTAACTATGGAATTACTGCAACCACAAAATGACTTTTTTTTATAGGGTGTTTGGAAGGACGGTGGGAACCAGTGGTAGAAACTACTTTTTACTGTATCATGTGAGAGTTTTATACTGTAACATAATTTTTATTGTTACTGTAGCATATGAGAGATTTACACTGTTCATAACTGAAATTGTGGTGGGAACTGAGTGATTCCTACCACTGCCAAACACCCCCTTAGACTCTTTATTTAAGACATGTCTCTAATTTGATAATATTACCAATCTATCTATTTTATGGTTACTAAGTTAAAATTATTGTCCATTTTTTAATCATCGAGATATCCCCGTTTGGTATTTTTTTGGTGTTTTTTAGAAATATTTTTGTACATGTTTGACATAAAAAATTTCAAAAACAGTCTTAGCACCATTTCTTAAAAATTCTCATTTCTCAAAACAAAAATATTTTTACCTATTATTTTGAAAACACTACCAACATTATGTTGTAATCTTATTTTCTTTTTTTGAAAGTGAATGTAATCTTTTTTAAAAAGTTTATATATATATATATATATATGTATGTATTTAGGAAATATGAGTTTATATAATTGATTTTACGAAACAACTTCACAAAAATTAGAAAGGCTTCACAAGTCATTTTATTAACTCACATACAAATATAAACATTCTTGTTTTCATTCATGCATAACGGTCATAATGATATAGATTATAGAAATAGGAAATTGCAATGTTCAGAATTTTTCGAAATTTTTTTCTGAAGGGGAACGTTTTTGAAAATTTTTTGAAATGAATTATTTATTTTTAATAAACATACTATTTACTTAAAATGATTTAAAATTTACTCAAAATGATTTAAAATTTATTAGTTACTTTCAAAAAAATAAAAAATATTATTTGCCTCTCTCTCTATAATTATTTCGCAAATTTCCCCAAAACAACCCCACCAGTCCAAATTAGAGAGATTTTTTTTTATGGGACAAATTAGAGGGATTAAGACTGTAAGATCTAGAAAAAAAAATTCAAAAAAAAATCTAAAAAAAAAAACAAAAAACAAAAAACAAAAAGAAGAATAAGAAGAAATCATTTTCCGTTTCAGAAGAAAGCGAGACGCGCGTGTCAGCGAGCGAAGAAACACACCAAGAAGAAGAAAAAGAAGATTCGCTAGCTCTGGTCTCGTCGGTGGAGATCAGAGTGGAGACAGAAAATTAAGCAGAAAAAGCAATTGAGTTCCCTCGATTGCCTCTGCTTCCAAGGTCAGCAATCTCACCGTCCATTTCCTTTCTTCTTGTTCTTGTTCTTCTTCTTTACTGTCCCAGATCTATCGTTTACACCATTTCTCCTTCAATCTTAGCTCGATTTTTCCAAAGAAATGCTATCTATTCTCTTCAATTTGTTAGATACGACGTAGGTTTTTCTATGTAATTTCTGAATGCTGAGGGAGTTTCGATTATGTTTATTGCGAAACCCAAATAGTTTTAGCTCGGTTCCGATGAGCTTCTGAATTCTTGGTCAATTTTCGTATACATGGCTAGGTTTTGAAGAATTTCAAACATAGTTACTTTATATTTGGAATGCAATTGTTTCAAATTAGTTTTAACAAAAAAAAAAGTTTTTTCTTATGCAAATTCAAGGTCAAGAATATATTTCTTGTGTGCACTATGGGATTCGGTGTGGATCTGGAGATTGTTAGGAACACCGATTAAGGATTATTAATGGAGAATTAAGAAGAAGATAATGTTTTAGTGAAGGGAATGGTACTTAATGAGAGAGAATTTTTCTTTCTTTCTCTTTCTGTTGAGTTTTTTAGTGGAATTTGATATGTAAGATTGGCTTCAAAAATATCCTTTTTGGTTTTATGTCATAGATGTCTAATGAAAATGACGAGGAGATTCAGAAATTGGGTGAAGCCCAGATTAACCCGAAACCCTCTGTTGAAAACCAAACAAATTGGTACAATGGCTTACTCCAACAAGCCTCTGTGTATGGCATAGCTGCTGGGTACTGCATATCTGCATCCTTGCTCTCCATCATCAACAAATGGGCCGTCATGAAATTCCCTTACCCCGGTGCTTTAACCGCGTTGCAGTACTTCACCAGTGCTCTCGGGGCCCTCGTTTGTGGATGGCTTAAGTTCATAGAGCATGATCGGCTGGACCTGCTCACAATGTGGAGATTTCTCCCTGCTGCTATCATATTCTATCTGTCCCTCTTCACTAACAGTGAGCTCCTTCTCCATGCCAATGTTGACACCTTCATTGTCTTCCGTTCGGTGGTTCCAATCTTCGTTGCCATAGGAGAGACCCTCTTTTTACACCAGCCGTGGCCCTCCTTGAAGACTTGGGTCTCGCTTGGTACCATATTTGGTGGAAGCGTGCTTTATGTTTTGACGGATTACCAGTTTACTCTCATGGCATATAGCTGGGCTCTGGCTTACCTTGTTAGTATGTCCATAGACTTTGTCTACATAAAGCATGTGGTTATGACCATTGGTTTAAATACATGGGGTTTGGTGTTGTATAACAACCTTGAGGCGCTTCTGTTGTTTCCATTGGAACTGCTTATTATGGGTGAGTTGAAGAAGATAAAGCATGAAATCTCGGATGAGTCCGATTGGTATTCTTTTGGGGTAATTTTGCCTGTGGGGCTGTCATGTTTGTTTGGCTTGGCGATCTCTTTCTTTGGGTTCTCTTGCCGGCAGGCGATCTCGGCAACTGGTTTTACAGTTCTTGGGATAGTGAACAAGTTGTTAACAGTTGTGATTAATTTGGTCATTTGGGACAAGCATTCGACATTCATTGGAACTCTGGGGCTTTTGATTTGCATGTTTGGGGGTGTTATGTATCAGCAATCCACAAGCAACAAGCCTAAGGTTACACAAGAAGTAAAAGCACAACCACAAGAGACCGAGGAAGAACAGCGAAAGTTACTCGAAATGCAAAACAACATGAATACAAAAAACAGCAATGATTCACGAGGAGAAGGTTGATTATGAATTGTTAATCGGTTGATCTTGCTTTATTCTTGTTTTTCCCCTCACTATTTGGTCAAGATCAAAAGTTTCAGCTACATTTGCTAGAAAATATTGGGGGGCCAACTTCTCAGCACAGTTTTTGATCATCTCTACTTGATCAGAATACCTATGGCTTGGGCTTTTGCACACGGAAACTCGATTTTATTTGCGCCAACAATTAGTTTCTTGGGCAATTTTTTTTTTAGACTATATTCATCATGGGAAACCCGGTTAGAATATTGCATTGATTTACTTTTTTAGTTTTCTTGTAATAGATTGATACAAAGACTCTCAATGGTAGCAGATACAGGTGCAGATTATGTTGCACCGTTTTGCTGAATTACATTAGAACTTTCAGTCTGTGGCAACAGTTTGAGAAAAGAATTGAAACGATAAAGCTGAGTATTTTGGTTCTTTGTGGTCTGGTCTTGTGTAGTTTTTTCTGTTTTAAAACATTTGTGAAGTTCTACAGTGATGGTTATCTTGTGTGTTTTTCTTTTTCCATTCATGATCATAAACTAGTACTATTAAAAAAAAAAAGAAGAAGAGGAAACAACGATAAATGAATCCAAATTTATCGTTATGCAAGTACTGCATTCTTAATCCAAATTGGTTATAAAGTTCATTTTGTCAAGTTCTGTTTCTGCATCGTCATGCAAATCGTTTTCCCCCTTGACCAGATTATGGTCTACAATTTTAGAATGAATCAAAGCATGTATTCTCTAGGAATAAGTACGCAGGAAAAAAAAATATACAAAGAACTAAACGAATGAACTAAACAAGGAAAATAGCATATTAAAGGCAAAAGAATTAAGATTTAAAGCCAAAGATGATCTTCAAAAACTCGAAGAAATCCACGAATGTGTACGCTTTCCTGCGTCGCCTTATATGTTGATGTTCCGTTGCTATTCCCGCATGATCAAACAAGTCTTCCCTGCGCGAAACGTCGGGCATATCCACTAGATAGTCTGTTCCATGGAAACTGTCCACCCTCTCTTTCTCTGAAGCCTTTTGTCTATATTTAGAAGAAGATTGCGAGAACGAAATTGCATGAGAATTTCGGCTTTTGCGTTGCCTTCCCTGATCCCAATCGTCCACGGATGTGCCGAACTCAGGATGAGCTCCAATCGCCATGAATGAACAGCACTCAAATTCTCCGATCAAAATGTAGAAGAAACAAATCCAAGAAAAGTTTATGCTATTGGTAAATATGGCAAGTGTTAAATGTCATTATATATAAGTTGTAACACGCTACCTAGTAGGAAAAGGACTCATATTTGCAGTTATTTGATTTTAGGAAAAAACATGTATGTATTCTTATCCTTATAGGACTATGTCGCTCAATGAAATAAAAAAAAAAATGTACTTTCAATTTTCAAACCTTATTTACCGCGTACTATAGTGAACGACTTCGCTCAATTTATTTATCATCACGGACAAACCAACGAAGGTGATCAAAATTAAGCATCTTAGAACAAATAGGATTTTTTTTTTTTTTTGAGGGGAGGAATAATTAGGAAGTTGGGTGTACAAGTACTTATTTTTCTAGTTAATATTTTAGTGAATAAATTATTGCACTATAAATCATTCTAGTATGGATTTTTCTACATTCTACCCGTTTCGAATATGACTCGGAAAATTAATGAAAGCAAAAAAAAAATATATATATATATATGGGATATTCATGGGAAACTAAAAATATACAAATACAAAAAAAAAATGTAAATTATAAAACGACAAGAACAGTTCACTGCCAAAGAGTATGGAAGTTCGCAACAAATTTCCTGGTGTCCAAGAAACAAAATTTTCTTTCTTAACCCTTCAAGTAGTCTATCGTATATACGTCGTCGTATTAAAGAAAAGTATTGCACAAATTTGAAAAACCAACTGAACTCTCTGGCAATCGCATTCAAACTCAACGAAGTTGACGAGTCTTCACCGGCCGCACTTGAGTCTTGAACAGAAGAAAACTCAGCTTCTCCACCGAGTAGTACACAAATCCTCCGCTTGAGTGCGTCACAAACGACCCGAAACTCTTCCCTACTATGCACTGCCATGCCGGCCCGTACAGTGCGTCAAATTCCTTAAAAAAAAAAAAAACAAATTTTAGTTAAAAAAAAAAGGATAGTTCATAAAAAGCTAAAATGTAGCTCACTTTCTTGAGGGACATGGCCAAGTGGGAGGGATTGGGTCTCTTATTGTTCTCGGGATTCGAGTCGAGTAATGCTCGGGTGCACCGGAAGGCACGTGCCTGCATCACCGCCGGCATGTCCGCCGATCTCAGCCTTACATTCAAATCAACAGCCATCGCCGCCAGGTTCAACTCGCATACCAAAGGCCTTGCCACCACCACGGCAGGCGCCGGCAACATGGGCCGGGGCGCCCTGCCCACCACGACTTCCTTGTTGGGCCTGGCCGCTCTTGATCGCCTTCTTCTTGTTTCGTCCTCCATCTTCGGCCTCTCCATGGAAGTGAGAGAGAGATGGAGAGTTAAGGGGAGAAATCAGGAGAAACAAACGAAGAGTTGTTAATTGTTTGAATGAAACGTTTTAAGTTTGACTATTTATTTGACCGTGTCAGTGGCCTTTAAAAACGGACAAGAACTGAGGATGTAAATTGTGTGGTGCGGGTGTACGAATTGTAATGAATCATTGCCGTTTGTTTTGGTTTTTTATGGTTGGTCCCACATTGTTGACGGTTGTGAGCTTACGTGCCGCCCATTTCGAATATTTTGGTGGGGCTCCACGCATGATATTATGATGGGATGGATCACGTGCACACAGATCCAAAATGGAATGGGAATGCCATGCCTAATACCAAGGAAAATTCGAAACTTTTAAGCAAGTTGTTTGCTTGACGTCTGATAATCACCCTTTTTTTGTTTGGGGCTACCAGGTACATCATGAATGTTCAGACAAACAATGATTCATGAACATGGTAAAATTACTGAAATAGGCGCTAATCTATTACGAACGGCGAAAAAAAAAGACACAATTACGTCCAGATTTGATTGTGGTAATGTCCATTGTTCGTTTTATCAGATGTTTTTAAGGCCTTATCAAGATCGCCTTGTTGTTGTTGTTGGCTATATTCTCATAAGATGGTAGGTTACCACCGAGTGTGGCGGCCTAGCTATGATAGAGTACCTGGTGGGCTTGTGGTCACAAGTTCGAGTGCACAGTTATGCTTCCCGAATATTAATGTGAAGCTTGTTTCTTGCCAGCTAGGTACTTGATACAGAGCGCCTAGAACGCCGCCTCCACATACCCTTGCCGTTGGCTTCAGTAGGGCTAGAGTGACACACTTATTGTCTAAGAGTAGGCACCTACCTATTGGGTCTTCAATGATTACTCCCGTCAGCATCCAGAGGCCCCTCTGGTAACGCCGAGGGAGGACGCCAATGCTGGTCGCCTCTCCAGACTATTATTTAGCTGAAAAAAAATAAATGATTGGTTTGTTTTGGTTGGAGTGTTGGTCTCATCAAATTGACAAATTGTTAGCTCTCGGCTCTTGTTTTCTCTTTGCAATATCCAAAATCGCAGAAAAAAAAAAAAGGGGGTGGGGGGGGAACATATGTATGAGTAATTCAGTATCAACAACGAAAAAGAATTTAAGATCCAACATCACGAAAGATATCACAGGGACAAATGAAACCAGAAGTCAGGCCAGGTTTTTGTCCCTGGACTAAACGTGTATAAAATGCAACATCAATTTTGTGTATGTGAACCGAAATATTTGAAGTTTTTTACAACCATGAGGTCCTCAAGTAACATAACATATAAAAGATCTAGCACTAATATAAGGAATCAGGAATATTAATATATCCTACAATGCCTGCATTTCCAAATCGGTATGCCCGTTGTTGTTAGCAGATGGGTTCGGTGCAGAAGCCTGGTTCTCGTCCTCGGACTTCATCTCTTGAACAGGGGGAGGGTTGACAATGGTCATTGGCATCACAACGTTGTCCGAAAGACGGCCCTTCGTCTCCCGGTGCTCCTGACACAAGGCGCACCAGTGCAAGCAGCAGTGTACCAAGCAAGGGTCACATGGCGAGTTCTACATTCACAAATCATATGTCATATGATAAACCTAAGTTAAAATTCATTCTAACGCACGACTAGAAAATATATTTTCATAAAACAATAACAAAGCTATAATGATATTCTCATTAGATAACTTCAATCAATTGAATTGTTAAACTGGGTGAAGATGACTTTGAAAACCTTGGAGTGGGTTAGAAAAGGAATTGTACGGGAAGAATGGAATCATATTTTACAAGTTTATTAGAAGGAATATTTCAAGTTACCTTCAGGTGATACTTTTTCTGTAATGACTGCCGAGCAAGACCAGTGTATATGCCACACATCCACCAAGCAAATAACAAGCCCTCGCAAATGAGAAATGAAGTCTTTGGGTCGATACCATGGAAGATTGCAGTTGCTGCTGCGAGAGCCATTCCACCTTCAACACAAACGGCATGACAAACACAAGGAGTGGTCCAAGGGGTGTCATCTCTTAAGCTTTCGATATTGCGTCCAAAAAGAACACATGGGCAAAATAGTCCTGTCAGACCTAAAAAAGATTTACCACTGTAATGAATTTCTACATTTTTATCCAATCAACTAGATATATACAACATGCCACATCAATTACAAGAAACATTGCACTGGTTTTGCTTATCAACTCACAACTATCTTTGTCTTCAGCACAGCCAAAGATCCCCGTGCTCCACGGTTCATCAGCAGGAGGTTCAAAACTTTCAGGTAGAGGCTGTCCACACTCATTGCACTTGCGAACATTTAACTGTCAAGGTTATGCAGATTTGTAATTGCATTTGCATCTAACTATAATCTCATCTCATAAATTTTATGCATCTACCCCGAGTGCAGCATTACAACAATAACATGCCATCATATTTGTTTCCTTGGCCACACCCATGAGGCCATGAACCATCTACGCATGTCCTATAAACTGATAGACTTCTACATGAGTAAGAAAGTAAAACAAACTTGAATGTAAATAAATGTACAAACTGCAAAAAGAGCCCATGAAACTATTAGGTCTGGAAGGAACTCAGACTTCAACATTTCACAATTACATCTCTTGGAAACCCTTCTACAAGAACCTCAACAACAATAATTTCAATAACCAGAACCACACAATCATTCCTCATGGAAACTGGGATTCGTAACAAATGCTAATACCTTTTTTCGGATTAATATGATAAAATGTCCTTGAACTACATACCCTAGTTCGACGTGTCCCCAAACGTTGTTCGTTTCACACCCACATCATCATTCATCTGCTTGGTCAGTGTGTAATCGAGGTATATTGTTCAGGGGAACTGGCAGAGCTACGTAATGCGCCCCCAATCATTTTTCAAGATTTACCCCTCTTCTATAGTTTAAAATTTTAGTTATACCCCTATTTTGAAAGAAAACTACAACCACACCCCCACCGAATAATGGGAAAATGTTGTTTTTCCCCAATCTAATAATTGAAATATATTGTTATGTCCCTACAAAATAATTAAAATATGTAGTTGTACCCCTTTTAAAAAAAAAATCTATAATTATGCCCCAGTCACTCATTGAAATATATCTCTATTCAATAAAATTCTATTTCAAATTTTCTATACAGTGCCCCCACAGGGAAAGAGTCCTGGCTCCGCCACTGTTCAGAGGCATTTATGAAATTAATCTTTTTTTTCCCCATAAAACCCAAGGAATGCCTCAAAACCAAGAATTCACAGCCATTTCTAGGGTTGAAAGTTTGAACAATCCAAAACAAGTACACAGTCAAAACACAAGGCATAGGCTTGTTCATTAAAGAAAACAATAATCAAATTGCAATTTTCTCATCAAATTATAAGATAAACTATTACAAGTTAATAATTTTAAGAAGAAATATCTCAAGAGATTGAAAGAAATAACGTAACACCTGAGGAACCTCAATGGGCTGATTAAGCTCCCCGGGCTTTATATCTTCAAGAGGCACTTGATCTTTAGTCAACTTCACATAACGCGAATGCACAGTCCCCTCCGCCATCCGATCTGAGTCCGGGGATTTTCCGTTTGGTTACCGAGAAACTGCTAGAAAATTTTACCCAGAAAAAGTCAAAGTTAAAAAACCTGTACTGAAACAAACCTAGCACACACGAAGAAATAAATAAAACCTAAATCCGAAACCCAAAATCTGTTTTTCTTACCCGTGTCCTAAATTTCTAAGTAAATAATTTAAAATCTGACCTATGAAATTCATAAGAAATATAGTGCAGAGTTTACTATTAGCTGTGCAAGTAAGACAAAAGAAAATAGAAAAAAAAATCGCAAAGATTACACGCAACGGCAACCAAACAAGGGGCAACTCCGCTAAATCTGGTGTGCAGAACTGCAAATTCAGCGAGATCTGGGCTTTGAAAAATTTGGGGAGTTTTTTTTTTTAATTTGTGAGAAAGATCGTCGGAGGGATTTTAGGGGTGTGACTTAGGTCCAAGCCCCCAAAGGCCGCCCCTTCCAACGTACGAAATGTGTCTACTGTTTACCCTGAGGTTGTAATCTCTGATCGAATTGTTGTTGTTTTTTTTAATAGTACATAAAAATTATTATTGGTTCTTCAAGCGTGAAACAACCAATTCAGTTTTTTTTTTTTAATTTTAATTTTATGATTTCATGGTAAAACCCACTAAAAAATCCTTATCAGTGAGACCATTTTTTACCCGTTCGATGAAATCTAATGTTTAAAATCTAAGTTTCACAAAAACCAAAATAAGCACACCTACACCCAATCACTTTTTTTTTATTTTTTATTTATTTTCACTCCATTATTTTTAAAACAACAAACAATAAAAAAGAAAAGGCCTAAAAATATAAGGAAAAATATTGTGCTATGTTAGGGGTGGGGGGTCATCATCCACGGAGGGGTAGCGGTTGGAGGGTGTTGGTCGCTGAGTGAGGGGTGCAAGATGTAGGTCGCTGAGCGTGGGTGGTGGGTGGAGGAGCAGCAACCCTAAAAAATTTCAAGAAAAGTCCGTCGGGTTGGGGGGATATGTGGTGTTTTCTAGTGGTGGGTGAATCGCAATGGGCTCACGACCTCCGTCGCGATGGGCTTGCAAATAATCGTGATGATTCGTGACTCCGGTGCAATCTTACATCAGAGTTGTTGGGGAATTAGGAAACTCCTAATTCCAAGAACCGCACGAACGAATAATTGCAAAAAATAAATTGAAGAAGAAAAGAAAAGAGAGAGACCAAATTTTATACAGGTTCGTCCAAAATTGAGACTACGTCCTGTTTCTACCGCTTGCAGATTCCACTATGATGAAGGAGATTATAGATTATAAGAGAAGTTTCTCACATACTCTCAAATTGTGCTTACCAAAACTCTCTTCTATCTAGCACCTTGTGAGAATTTTTCTCTTTCAAGGATGGAGCTCTCAAGAATTATGTCTCACACAAAATAATGCCACTCACAATGTCACACACACCCAACCATAGCCACCTTATGTCTATTTATACCCAAAGGAAGAGAAACATAGAAACTAATGAGAAACCCTAGTAGTTTCCTATTTTTAGGGCGTTTGAGTTTGACTTTGATTCAAAAAATATCGCACAACACAGCGCCTCGGCGCCGCGACGCTCGAAACGAGCACTGCAGCGCCTAGGCGTCGTACACCCGGAGCCTAGGCGCCATACACCCAGAGCCTAGGCTCTTTACAGCCAACGCCTAGGTGCTCTTGTTCTAGCGCCGCAACACTCTCTTGGCAAAGCCGCGGCGCTGTCTCTCTACCTCACGAGCGCTGCGTTTCTCCTTTTTTCTTCCTTTTTTGCTAGAGTGTTGACTTGATTTGGCTCCACATCTGCGACAATCTCCCACTTTGAGACTAATCAATCACCACGTCTCCATTGCAGCGACAACAACTTCTCATGTCTCACGGAGAAGTCCAACTGAAGTTGCACACAACTTCAATTTCTCGATCGGAACTGTCTTGGTGAGCATATCTGTTGGATTCTAACTCCCAAGAATCTTACCAAGTTTCAACACTCCATCTTCCAAAACCGATCTGATGAAGTGATACCGCAACTGTATATGCTTCGTCCTAGCATGAAATGCAGGATTTTTTGCCAAGTGAATGGCGCTTTGACTGTCACTATGTAATGCACTCTTTTCCTGCTTGTGACCCAGTTCTTTCAAAAACGACCGCAACCAAATCATCTCCTTGCTCGCTTCTGTCATTGCCACATACTCTGCTTCTGTTGTAGAGAGTGCAACTATCTTTTGTAGCTTTGAGACCCAACTACCCAAAGTGTAGACATAACCGGTGGTACTCTTTCTACCATAAATGTCTCCAATCATATCAGCATCAGCATAGCCCTATAGTCCCAAGTCTGACTTTTTGAAACACAGTGCTAAACCAGCAGTACCTCTCATATATCTGAGAATCCACTTCACTGCCTCCCAATGCTGTTTCCCTGGATTACTCATGTACCTACTCACAACTTCTACTGCATGTGCAATGTCTGGTCTGGTACAAACCATGGCATACATGAGATTGCCTATTGCTGAAGCATAAGGCACCTTGGCCATGTGGTCTCGTTCCTGCTCTGTGGTCGGTGATTGCTCCTTTGATAACTTGAAGTGACTGGCCAAAGGAGTGTTCATAGGCTTCGCATTACCCATGTTGAATCTACTAAGCACATTTTCAACATATTCTTCCTGTGACAGTTTCAGACTATTACGGTTTCTTGTTATTCTCATCCTAAGGATTTATTTTGTAGCACCCAAATCCTTCATTACAAACTCCTTAGGCAGCTCCTTCTTCAACTTGTCAATCTCCTATTTGCAACCTCCTACTATCAACATGCCATCGACATATAGCAATAATATGATGTAGGAGTCACCACAAATCTTCACATAGCAACAGTGATCTCCCTACCACCTCAAGAAACCATTGCTGCACATAAAACCGTCTGCACATAAAACCGTCAAACTTCTTATACCATTGCCTGGGAGCTTGTTTGAGGCCATACAAGCTCTTCTGAAGTTTGCACACCAAGTTCTCCTTACCCGGTACTTCAAACCCTTATGGCTGCTTCATGTAGATCTCTTCCTCCAAATCACCATGGAGAAAAGGTGTCTTGACATCCAACTGTTCCAAGAACTGTTGGAAAAATAGTGCGTAACAAAATTTTAAAAATTTTACATCAGAGTAATTTCCAAAACACAAGTTTGACATGCTATATATATAAATTAACCAGATCTTACTAACCTTTGTGTGCCGAAGAACTCTCGCAAAATGTGAAGAGAAGTAACGTTCCAGAAGAGCCTCAACCAACTGGTCTTCTTTGCTATTCTCTATCCACGACCTTAGTGAGTGTGGGCTCACACGTACAGCTCTTCCATCGGTGGCTCTCCTTCAAACCAATCGAGAGAACCCAAAGCAAGTGTTCGTGATTTGTGAACAAAATCTCTCAGGGAGTTTTCAGATTCTCACTAACAGAGTATCTTTCTTAATCTCTCAATTGATCTAAGTAACTTGTGAGAATCGCTCTCTATTTATAGAGGTTGGTCCTAGGGTCAGTCTTCATCAGATTAGGTCTCAAAATTCGGATCAATATCTAATAAAATCGGCGTCGAAACGCATGATCTTACCTTCGCTGATCGACAAGCCGAACCACTTGATTGATAGGCCAAACAGACCCCATCGATAGGCCAAACTTTGAATAAAAAATTTCATGAATCTTTTATTTTTCACCCGAGATTCTATAGGATAAAGTCTCAGTTTTAATTCAAATGACCCAATATATAAGTTATATAATCAAAACAACTTTATCTAGATAATCTCTAAGAAAATAAATCAATTCTCAATAATTCTACAAGTTTATTTTGATCTAATTTATCCAAAATTAAATCAATTGATAAACAGACAAGAATTATCTGATCATAATAATTCAACAAGTTTATCTTGAATTAATTTATTACAAAATTAATTCAACCGATAAACAGACATGAATTATTTAATTCTTCCAAATTTTAACCAATCTAATAAATCTGACATAAGTCACCAATTATTGAAAAAACACGCCGTGTTGTTACAGGATGTTGTGAGCTAGCAAAGGGGACCAAATGAACCTATATAGTTCAAGCTTCCGATAATTATGAAACCCAATATCTCATATATACATTTCATAATTATCAACTCCAACGCTACTCCACTAAAAGCTTGGAGCTGCACTCTCGAACTACATAGAATTACAAAGCTCGTATAGCTATGTCTCCATGACATATCATAGTGTATCATATCCCCATATGATAATCCATAATCGGCTTAAGGACAAGTTTTGTCTTACCTTTCTGATTATTTTTATCTTATGTTCTATTATCTCACCATTAGAAAACTTATCATCCAAAGACAGTATACCATTCGGTTACACCTATGTATCCAAATGTTTGAGCACTCCGATTTTCCAATTATAGGATAACACATATAAGAGGATATCATTACTCCTAAAGAGGAGCTATGGATTCCATATCTATGAATAACAGGTCTACGCTGTCAAGAGTCATGCCTCCAACGTACCGGCATGCATACCACTATTAAGATGTGGGTGTCACCCTTTGGTACATCAAAAGACACAAGTCAAGACAACGGACCCACTATTCATCTCAAGATTAAGATACAACACAAATGATTGTCTAAAGTGAATCGATTTACCAAGATAGAATTATTAATCCAAATCAATTCACTTTACGTCTCGATCCTGTTGGAAACAAAGTGCGCAGCGGAATTTTTAAATTTTTTCATCAGAGTATTTTCCAAAACACAAGTTTGACATGTTATATGTATAAATTAAACAGATCTTACTAACCTCAGTATGCCGAAGAACCTCCGCGACCTGTGTAGAGAAGTAACGTTCCAGAAGAGCCTCAACCAACTGGTCTTCTTTGCTATTCTCTATCCACAACCGGAGTGAGTGTGGGCTCACACGTACAGCTCTTCCACCGGTGACTCTCCTTCCAACCAATAGAGAGAACCCAAAGCTAATGTTCGTGATTTGTGAACAAAAGCTCTCAGGGAGTTTTCAGATGCTCACTAGAAGAGTATCACTCTTAATCTCTCAAATTGATCTGAGTAAATCATTAGACTCACTCCCTTTTTATACCTATTGGTCCTTGGGGTCAGTCCATATCAGATTAGGTCTCAAAAATTGAAACAGAATCAAGTTCGGATCAATATCTGATAAGATACGCGTGAAAAATGCGTAATCTTAACTGTCGCGGTCGGCATGCCGAACTGTGAGATAGGCAGGCCGAACTGGCCAGTTCGGCAGGCCGAACACGTCATCCGGCATGCCGAACTGCCGAGAAAAAATCTCCGCGAATCTTTTATTTTCCACCCGAGATTCTAAAGGATAAAGTCTCAGTTTTGATTCAAATAGCCCAATAGAAAAGATATCTGATCAAAACAAACTTTATCAAGATAATCTCTAAGAAAATAAATCAATTCACAATAATTCTACAAGTTTATCTTGTTCTAATTGTCCAAAATTAAAACAACCGATAAACAGACAAGAATTATCCGAACGCCATAATTCAACAAGTTCATCTTGAACTAATTTCTTACATAATTAATTCAACCGATAAACAGACATGAATTATTTGATTCTTATAAATTTTAAACCAATCTGATAAATCCGACATAAGTCACCAATTATTGAAAAAGCACGCCGTGTCGTTACAGGATTTTGTGAGCTAGCAAAGGGGACCAAAATGGACCTATAAAGTTCAAGCTCATGATAATTATGAAACCCAATATCCCAGATATACATTTTACAATTATCAACTCCAACGCTACTCCACTAAAAGCTTGGAGCTGCACTCTCGAACTTTATAGAATTACGAAGCTCGTGTAGCAAAGTCTCCATGACATATCATAGTGTATCGCATCCCCATATGATAATCCATAATCGGCTTAAGGACAAGTTCTGTCTTACCTTCCCGATTATTTTTATCTTACGTTCCATTGTCTCACCATTAGAAAACTTACCATCCAAAGATAGTATACCATTCGGTTACACCTATGTATCCAAATGGTTGAGCGCTCCAGTTTTCCAATTACAGGACAACGCATATAAGAGGATATCATTACTCCTAAAGAGGAGCTATGGATTCCATATCTATGAATAACAAGTCTACGCTACCAAGAGTCATGCCTCCAACGTACCGGCATGCATGCCACTATAGAGATGTGGGAGTCACCCATTGGTACATCAAAAGACACAAGTCGAGACAACGGGCCCATTATTCATCTCAGGATTAAGATACAATACAAATGATTGTCTAAAGTGAATCGATTTGCCAAGACAGAATTATTAATCCAAATCAATTCACTTTATGTCCCGATCCAACACATCGTCACCTATGACAACGCGCCCATGTTTCTATTCACGGAGTCCAACTCCGATGGCCAAGACAAACCATCTCCCAAAAGGGATATAGACAACATAACAATCTTTACATGAATAAAGCGCCCAACTTTATTCCCTCGATTGCGGATCATATATTTTAGACCATCACCTTAAGAGTCGTGTCTACCGCATAATCATCCCATCATATACCCAACTCTTAAGGTTTAGACTGACAGTCTCAGACTACTGTTTGCTTATCATACATTCAACAAATATGAACGTAAAGAGGACAATATTTGGTATATATAAATGAATAAATTCTTTATTGATAAAAATGTCTCCAAAAACGTATTACATTTTTACTCCTTAGAGCATACATGTCTAACAATCTCCCACTTGCACTAAGTGAGTAAATACTGCAAATTTCGCATCCCCATAGCTTCCACATGCCTTTCGAAGACTCTCCCAGAAAGTGTCTTCGTAAATGGATCAGCTAAATTGTCCTCTGACGCGATCTTGCACACCGTGACATGCCCGCTCTCAACGAAGTCCTTTATCACATGATACTTCCGATCAATATGCTTACTCTTCTTGTGAAATCTTGGTTCCTTAGCATTAGCTACCGCCGCACTGTTATCACAGTACAGTGATACCGCTTTATCCACACCAGGAACTACCTCAAGATCCCCAAGGAACTTGCGGAGCCACACTGCTTCTTTCGAAGCATCACTAGCCGCCACATACTCGGCCTCCATCGTTGAATCCAAAGTGCAATCTTGCTTCGCACTTCTCCAACTGATGGCACCGCCACCCAGAGTAAACACAAACCCCGATGTCGATTTCCTAGAATCCAGGCAAGATTGAAAATCCGAATCAGTGTATCCTAGAGGAGTTAAATCCTCACCCGAATACACAAGCATATACCCTCGAGTCCTTCTTAGGTACTTGAAAATATGCTTTACCGCAACCCAATGGTTCGGTCCTGGATCCGCCTGAAATCGACTCACAATCCCGACCGCATAACTAATATCCGGTCGAGTGCAAAGCATGGCATACATGAGACTACCCACTGCCGAAGCATAAGGTACCTTCTTCATGTATTCTCTTTCTTCATAAGACTTTGGAGAGTCTTTCTTAGAAAGAGTAATTCCAGACCTAGATGGTTGCCCACCTTTCTTGGAATCCTGCATTGCAAACCTCCTGAGAATTTTATCTATGTAGCCGGCCTGTGACAAAGCTATCATTTTGTTCTTCCTATCCCGAAAGATCTGGATACCGAGAACAAAATTAGCCTCACCCAAGTCCTTCATGTCAAACTACTTGGTCAACCATAATTTGACCAATGACAACGCCCCAACGTCATTGCCAATTAGCAGAATGTCATCTACATAGAGTAGTAGGAAAACCACCTTCCCATTCTTAATGTGTTTGTAAACACATGGTTCATCCACATTTTGTGAGAACCCATAAGTCTTGATCACTTGATCAAATCTTATGTTCCAAGAACGAGAAGCCTGCTTAAGTCCATAAATAGACTTTAGCAACTTACAAACCTTACCCTCTTGACCCGTGACCTTGAACCCGTCTGGTTGTTCCATATAAATGGACTCATCAAGATAGCCATTCAGAAAAGCCGTCTTGACATCCATCTGCCAAATCTCGTAGTCGAGAGCGGCAGCTATGGACAAGAGAATCCGGATGGACTTAAGCATGGCTACAGGCGAAAAGGTTTCCTCATAATCGATTCCTTCCTTTTGCGTATAACCCTTAGCTACCAGTCTAGCCTTAAAGGTTTCGACCTTTCCATCCACTCCTCTTTTCCTCTTGTAGATCCACTTACTCCCTATGGGTTTTACCCCTTCGGGAAGATCCACAAGCTCCCAGACCCGATTAGTCTCCATAGACTTCATCTCAATGTTCATGGCCTCTGTCCAGAGTCTTGAATCAACATCCTCCATAGCTTCTGCGTAAGTATAAGGATCCCTGTCATGTTCATCCGGTTCAGCCAAAAAGACCTCCCCATTGAACATATACCTCTCAGGTTGACGCCCGATCCTCCCACTACGCCGAAGCCCCTGAGGTTGTTGTTCAGGTTTGTTTGGTTTTTCTACACCGATCGGAATGGTTTCGTTTGGAACCTCCGGAGTAAACGGATTACCCCTCAACTCCTCAAGCACCACTTTGCTCTGAGGTTTAAAGTCGTTCATGTAACTCTCCTCAAGGAAAGTTGCATTAGTTGAAACCACGACTTTATTTTCCTTTGGGTTATAAAAATAACCCCCTTTAGTCCCTTTTGGATATCCTACAAACACACAAACTTCTGAACGTGCTTCCAACTTATTCGGATCCTTAAACAGGACATGAGCTGGACATCCCCATATGTGAATATGGTTTAAGGATGTCTTCCGTCTTGTCCACAACTCGTGAGGAGTTTTAGGGACCGATTTTGAAGGCACATTGTTCAAAAGATAACATGCGGTTTGTAGTGCATATCCCCAAAAGGATAAAGGCAATGATGAATAACTCATCATGGACCGAATCATGTCCAACAAAGTCCTATTCCTTCTCTCTGCTACGCCATTCTGCTGCGGAGTGCCCGGCGCAGTCAAATGGGATAAAATCCCATTCTCTAACAAGTGTCCCAAGAACTCATTAGAAAGGTATTCCCCACCTCGATCAGATCGAAGTGCCTTTATGGGTCTACCCAATTGCTTTTCCACTTCAGCCCGAAACTCCCTGAACTTATCATAAGTTTCGCTTTTGTGGTGCATTAGGTACACATACCCATATCTTGAGTAATCGTCAATAAAAGTAACGAAGTACTCATACCCTCCTCGTGCCCGGATGTTCATCGGTCCGCAAACATCACTATGCACAAGTTCTAGAACCCCTTCGGCCCTATTGCCCTTAGACCCGTATGGTCTTTTGGTCATTTTACCCTCCAAACAAGACTCATATTGAGGTATAGATTCCACCTTTAAGTGACTTAAAGGTCCATCCCTTACCAACCTTTGAATCCTATTTAGGTTAATATGGCCAAGGCGCAAATGCCAAAGATAAGTCTTATTAGAGTGAGAAGTTTTAAGTCTTTTTGAGTCATTATCATTTATCTCAGCATTAAGCAATAGGTCCATCTTAGGTTTGATAAAATATAGATTATTTTGCATCCATCCAGAATAGATAAAAGATTTGTTTTTACGAATCACCACTTTTTCATTAAAAGATACCACGTAGGAGTCTTTAAATAAAGAAGATACAGAAATTAAATTCCTTTTAAATTTAGGAACATAAAAACAATATCGCAAAATTAAACTCCTATAATTATCAAAATAAAGATGGACATCTCCCACTGCTTCCGCTGAGACCAAGGATCCATCGCCCATCCGAAGCGTTAAGTCTTCACGAAGTAGACTTCTCGTTTCTTTGAATCCCTGCAGAGAAACACAAACATGATTAGTTGCACCAGAATCTATGACCCAAATGTCACTGGATTCCTCAACCAAACAAGTTTCTAAATATAGAAGATCACACCTACCTCCCTTGGAAAGGAAGTCCTTGCAATGCTTCTTTATATGCCCGACCTTACCACAAAAGAAGCACTTAAGCTTCTTTGGGTTCTTCTTCTTCTTCTTCTTCTTCTTGCTCTTGGTAGCAATAGGAATAGAAGACTTTCCACTTTTGGCCCGTTGCTTCTTTCCATTCCCAGAGTTAGGATTGGAACCAGAAGCAGCTACCATATTGGCCTCTCCACCAGCAGGAGACTCCCTGATCAGCAGTTCAAACTCTTGTAACTGTTTCATCAGTTCTGTCAAGGTCATATCCCGTCTATTGCTTAGATTAAAAGTAGCTCTAAACGGAATAAATTCCTTAGACAGAGTCTCAAAGACCATAGTCATCTAAGTTTCAGCATCGATGTCGGCTCCATTGGTTTGAGCCTCAGCGAGGTAACCCATGACCAACATCATGTGCTCCTTTACAGATGTCCCCGGTCTCTGTCTACAGTTTAAGAGTTTTCGAAGCGCCCCTTGCCGCTTTGTTATGGCCTGGCCTCCAAACATGTCCTCAAGATTATCCAAGATCTGCTTCGCAGTCTCATAATCCTGATGTTGAGCCTGCAGCACGTTATTCATGCTAGCCATAACATAGCAGCGGGCCTGATCATTAGCATCTTTCCAGCGGTCGTACGCTTGGAATTGCTCATTACTTGAGTCTCCCGTAGGCTCGGGAGGACAAGGAGTTGTCAGAACATATTTCAGTTTCTCAAAGGAAAGGACGATGTCCAGGTTCCGTTTCCAATCATTATAGTTCTCACCGGTTAATTGGTTTTTGTCAAGTATCGATGATAAAGCATTTTTAGACATTTTCAATCTACAATAAAGAATCATATACCAAACATAAGCAAACATATATAATAATTTAGTAAGATAACACAATCATGTAAATTATACAAATGTGTTTATGTGTCAAAACCTTGAAAATATCACAACCTTACAACGATAATTCCCAACTCAGAATTCAACAAGCTCCTAGGGGAGTCATGCCAAATTCAATCAGGAACACGGATCCCCTCCTGATTAATATATGCCATCCAGGACCCGTATGATCCAGCATATACTAATAATCATTTCTTTGGCCATTAATTTTATTAACAGAGCTCCTAGGGGAGGTTAATAATAAAATTAACGTGAGTGTATAACCACCGTTTTAATATTTTATCCATGATTTATAATCACCACCTAGGGGTGTGCAACCATAAATCATACTAAAATACCTTATCCTTTCAGAGATCCAATCTGGTACATGATAGAAATCCCTTCCTAGGGGTTGGGACCATCATGTTCTTCCTATGGACCAACGATGGAGGCCTTAGGTTCTCTCTTCGAAAACCTTCTCCCACTCAATCTTTTGAAGTCAAGGTTTTATTTTAAAATTATGCATGAACAATTTTAATATGAGCGGCACTCCCTATTCTATATGACATGTTATCAATATACATGGTAAATCATATTATAATGCAGACAAGCAAAGCAATCAAGCAAAGCTACAAGCATAATAATAATAATAACCGTAATATTATGGTTCCACCCTAGAGAATAGAAAAAAAACTAAGATTACAAGAGAATAATCGAGACATTTATCGATTCTTCATCCTTGAATCCTCAAGCTGTATCCTTCTTCATGTAATATCCATCTTCAAGTCCTCAATCCCGTATGAATCGAACACTTCATATTTCCGGTCATATCCAAATTTAATGTTTCTCAGAATCGTCCCAAAAATAAAATTAAAACTGCACCAAAAATTGCACCTTTTCTGGACACCTGGCAGCTCTCGGTCGGCAGGCCGATCTAGGTGATCGGCCTACCGATCATGGAGGTTCGGCCTGCCGAACATGAAGGTTCGGCCTGCCGGCAGAGCACCAAAATTTCTGCCCCACTGTCGGCCTGCCGGACCGTACGTCCGGCCTGCCGATCTGTGACCTTCGGCCTGCCAAACTGTGAGGTCCGGCATGCCGACCGAGCAAAAAACCCTCAATCCAGAAAATACAATTTTAATGCAATTCATCAATTTTATTTTCAACAATTCAAAAACATAAAATTAGAGACTCAGGAAATACCTGGAGGCGCCATCATCAATCTTTAAGTTCCGACTTCTCGTTCCGTCTTCTCCGAATAATTATTTAATTACAAAATTCTTACAAATTAAAAATTAAATAATAATTCCAAGACGGAGATGATAGTCCGCCATCTAATTACATGAAAAACCTAGATACACATTCTAACCTCTAAGGAACCATAACCGGTATTAATTAATTAATAAATAATTAAACAACAATTTAATCAACCATAATTAATTAATAAACATTCACCATATAATCCATGACAACATATATATTATATAGAAACCTAGAGTGCCATCTCTCTATAAAATTTAATTCAAGCATTGGAGAGATTAAGATCACAAAATTTATGCATATAACATGATCACAAACTTGCAAATTTATGTAAAAACCTCGGCTCTGATACCAATTGTTGGAAACAAAGTGTGCAGCGGAATTTTTAATTTTTTCATCAGAGTATTTTCCAAAACACAAGTTTGACATGTTATATGTATAAATTAAACAGATCTTACTAACCTCAGTATGCCGAAGAACCTCCGCGACCTGTGTAGAGAAGTAACGTTCCAGAAGAGCCTCAACCAACTGGTCTTCTTTGCTATTCTCTATCCACAACCGGAGTGAGTGTGGGCTCACACGTACAGCTCTTCTACCGGTGACTCTCCTTCCAACCAATAGAGAGAACCCAAAGCTAGTGTTCGTGATTTGTGAACAAAAGCTCTCAGGGAGTTTTCAGATGCTCACTAGAAGAGTATCACTCTTAATCTCTCAAATTGATCTGAGTAAATCATTAGACTCACTCCCTTTTTATACCTATTGGTCCTTGGGGTCAGTCCATATCAGATTAGGTCTCAAAAATCGAAACAGAATCAAGTTCGGATCAATATCTGATAAGATACGCGTGAAAAACGCGTAATCTTAACTGTCGCGGTCGGCATGCCGAACTGTGAGATAGGCAGGCCGAACTGGCCAGTTCGGCAGGCCGAACACGTCATCCGGCATGCCGAACTGCCGAGAAAAAATCTCCGCGAATCTTTTATTTTCCACCCGAGATTCTAAAGGATAAAGTCTCAGTTTTGATTCAAATAGCCCAATAGAAAAGATATCTGATCAAAACAAACTTTATCAAGATAATCTCTAAGAAAATAAATCAATTCACAATAATTCTACAAGTTTATCTTGTTCTAATTGTCCAAAATTAAAACAACCGATAAACAGACAAGAATTATCCGAACGCCATAATTCAACAAGTTCATCTTGAACTAATTTCTTACATAATTAATTCAACCGATAAACAGACATGAATTATTTGATTCTTATAAATTTTAAACCAATCTGATAAATCCGACATAAGTCACCAATTATTGAAAAAGCACGCCGTGTCGTTACAGGATTTTGTGAGCTAGCAAAGGGGACCAAAATGGACCTATAAAGTTTAAGCTCATGATAATTATGAAACCCAATATCCCAGATATACATTTCACAATTATCAACTCCAACGCTACTCCACTAAAAGCTTGGAGCTGCACTCTCGAACTTTATAAAATTACGAAGCTCGTGTAGCAAAGTCTCCATGACATATCATAGTGTATCGCATCCCCATATGATAATCCATAATCGGCTTAAGGACAAGTTCTGTCTTACCTTCCCGATTATTTTTATCTTACGTTCCATTGTCTCACCATTAGAAAACTTACCATCCAAAGATAGTATACCATTCGGTTACACCTATGTATCCAAATGGTTGAGCGCTCCAGTTTTCCAATTACAGGACAACGCATATAAGAGGATATCATTACTCCTAAAGAGGAGCTATGGATTCCATATCTATGAATAACAAGTCTACGCTACCAAGAGTCATGCCTCCAACGTACCGGCATGCATGCCACTATAGAGATGTGGGAGTCACCCATTGGTACATCAAAAGACACAAGTCGAGACAACGGGCCCATTTTTCATCTCAGGATTAAGATACAATACAAATGATTGTCTAAAGTGAATCGATTTGCCAAGACAGAATTATTAATCCAAATCAATTCACTTTATGTCCCGATCCAACACATCGTCACCTATGACAACGCGCCCATGTTTCTATTCACGGAGTCCAACTCCGATGGCCAAGACAAACCATCTCCCAAAAGGGATATAGACAACATAACAATCTTTACATGAATAAAGCGCCCAACTTTATTCCCTCGATTGCGGATCATATATTTTAGACCATCACCTTAAGAGTCGTGTCTACCGCATAATCATCCCATCATATACCCAACTCTTAAGGTTTAGACTGACAGTCTCAGACTACTGTTTGCTTATCATACATTCAACAAATATGAACGTAAAGAGGACAATATTTGGTATATATAAATGAATAAATTCTTTATTGATAAAAATGTCTCCAAAAACGTATTACATTTTTACTCCTTAGAGCATACATGTCTAACAGATCCAACACATCATCACTTATGACAATGTGCCAATGTTTCTATTCACGGAGTCCACCTCCAATAGTCAAGACAAACCATATCCCAAAAGGGATATAGACAACATAACAATCTTTGTATGAATAAAGTGCCCAACTTTATTCCCTCGATTATGGATCATATGATTTAGACCATCACCTTAAAAATCGTGTCTTTCGCATAATTCGTCCATCATACGCCCAATTCTTAAGGTTTAGACCGACAGTCTCAGACTATTGTTTGCTTAACATACATTCAACAAATATGAACGTAAAGAGGACAAGATTTGGTATATAAATAATGAATAAATTCTTTATTGATAAAAATGTCTCCAAAAACTTATTACATTTTTACTCCTTAGAGCATACATGTCTAACAAGAACAAGTTCTCATTTGCCACAAGCGCAAGTACCATCCTGATTGTGGTTAGCTTCACCATCGGAGAAAAAATCTCATTAAAGTCGATGCCTTCTTTCTGCTGAAAGCCTTTTACCACTAGCTTTGCCTTATACCGTTTGTTGCCATTAGATTCATCTTTAATCCGGTATACCCACTTGTTGTGCAAGGCCTTTTTGCCTTGTGGTAACTTTGTCAATTGCCATGTCTGATTGGACATTAAGGAATCCATCTCATCCCTCATGGCCAACTCCTACTTGACCGAATCTTCAGCCTCCACGGCTTCATCATAGCTCTTTGGCTCACCTCTGTCGGTCAACAAAATATAATGCATAGAGGGAAAGTATCTCTGCGGCGGTCTAATGGTTCTACTAGACCTTCTGACTGGTGTGGTAGGAGTCCTCTGGCTTCCTTCTCGAGTTATGTCTCTTGGTCTTCAACTTTTAGATTTTGCACCTCCACTTCAGGAAGGTCCTTCAATGGAATCACCTCAAGCTTCTTGTCTTCAAAACCTGAACCTTTGGAGTCAGTGCTGTCTCTGTCCTTGTACAAAACACCTTCATTGAAGATCACATCCTTGCTCCTAATAATCTTCCTATTTTGGTCATCCTAGAGATGATAACCAAACTTAAGTCCACCATAACCAATCAGAAAACACTTGTTTGACTTGACATCAAGCTTACTTATCGCAGCAGAATCAATGTGAACGTAGGAAACACACCCAAATACTCTCAAGTAAGAAAGATCAACCTTTTTGCCACTCCATCCTTCTTTTGGTAGCTTGAACTTCAACGGTGTGGATGGACTTCTGTTGATCAGATGAGCGGCTGTATTAATTGCCTCAACCCAAAACGACTTTGGTAGCCCTGCATGCAACCTTATGCTTCTAGCACGCTCGTTTAAAGTCCTATTCATCCTCTCAGCTATACCATTCTGTTGTGGTTTGCCTGGAATGGTTTTTCTCATCTTTATTCCATTCTCAACACAGTACCGCTTGAAGTCATTATCTAAATATTCTCCTCCCCCATTGTCAAACTACAAGCACTTTACCTTCAAATCTGTCTCGTTCTTCACCATGGCTTTCCATCTCTTGAAAGCATCAAAGACATCAGATTTTTTTTTTCCAGAAAGTAAACCAATACCTTCCTGCTTGAGTCATCAATGAATGTCACATAGTAATTTACGCCACCAAGGGAAGCCACCGATGCAGGCCCCCACACATCAGTGTGAACTAGCTCCAATTTCCTAGACTTGGGCTCTCTACCTGTTGTTGAGAAGCTAACTCTCTTTTGTTTACTAAAGATGCAGGCTTCACACAAATTGTGATCAACAGTTTTTAAACCCAGCAGTTTTCCTTTGCAGTGAAGCACCTTCACTCCCTTCTCACTTATGTGATTGAGCCTATAATGTCATAGCTCGGTATTGGCAGCAGAATCAGCATCTGCTATGGTATCTCTGCAACTAGAGTTCATGTAGAGAGTTTTAACCTTGCGTCCCCGAGCAATAACCAGCGCTCTTTTCGTGACTTTCCAACCTCCACAATTGAAGGTCACTTTATGTCCTTCGTCATCTAGTTGCCCCACCGAAATCAAGTTGCGCATTAGTTTAGGAATATGTCTCACCTTATAAATCTTTCACACAGACCCATTAGGCATTTTAAACTGACATCTCCAATGCTAACAATATCCACAGGTTCTCCGTCAGCAAGATAAACCTTACCATGATTTTCGGCAACATAATTCTCCAAGACATGGCAGTGTGTAGTGATGTGGAATGATGCTCCTAAATCTATCACCCACGAATCAAAAGAACTTTCAACTGACAAGATTAAGGCATCCTGCTGCTCTTCAGTGGCGGCGTTAGCTGCGTCATTATTATTTGTCTTCGTTCTTCCTTGGAGGCCTGCAGTTCTTCTTCAAGTGGCTAGTCTTCCCACAATTCCAACACTCCATGGTCCTACCGTTCCTTGACTTGCTTCTCCCATTTCTCGACTTGCCTCTCCTGCCATTGTTCCTATTGGATTGCCTCTCAAGTTTTCTGCCCCTATTATCAACATTAAGGGCCGAGTTCGACGATGAGGGTTCACCTGAATCCTTCCTGCAAACTTCTTCCGCCATAATAGAGTTTCTAACATCAACAAACTTCAATTTTGCATTCCCAATTGAATTTGTAATGGCCACCCTTATGGGTTCCCAACTATTTGGTAACGGGGTCAAGATGATTAGGGCATTGATCTTGTCATTGAATTTAATCTTTATCGAGACCAATTAGTTCAAGACTGTGTTGAGACTGTTTAGATACTCTACAACCGAAGTACTTTAGGCATTTTTAAATTAAAAAGCTTCTTCATGAGATGTACCTTGTTATTGGCCGAGGGCTTCTCATACATCTCTGACAGAGCCTTCATCATCCTAGTGTAGTAATATCCTTTGCAACATTGTGGGCAACGTTCTTTGATAGGGTCAAACGGATCACACCCAGCACCTATTTATCAAGGAGATTCCACTCTTCATACTTCATGCCTTCAGGCTTATTACCCAAGGGCAAGTGCAGTTTTCTACTGTAGAGGTAGTCTTCTACTTGCATCATCCAATAAGAAAAATCTTAACCATCAAATTTGGTGATACTGGTTGCCGAACCTTCTTATCCCGTCATCATTCTTGATCAGAACCTCTTCTCTGATACCACTTGTTTGGGAATTAGGCGACTCTTAATTCCAAAGATCGCAAGAATGAATAATTGTAGAAAATAAATTGAAGAAGAGAAGAAAAGAGAGACACCAAATTTTATACAGGTTTGTCCAAAATGAGACTACGTCCTGTTTCTGCCGCTTGCAGATTCCACTATGATGAAGGAGATTACAGATTATAAGTGAAGTTTCTCACACACCCTCAAATTGTGCTTACCAAAACTCTCTTCTATCTAGCACCTTGTGAGAATTTTTTTCTCTCAAGGATGGAGCTCTCAAGAATTATGCCTCACACAAAATAATACCACTCACAATGTTATACACACCCGGAGCCTAGGAGCCATACACCCAGAGCCTAGCGCCATACACCTAGAGCCTAGGCTCTTTGCAGCTAGCACCTAGGCGCTCTTGTTCTAGCGCCACGGCTGTGACACCTGTTATTCTCCTAACGGGTAATAACGGGTATTGAGGTAATTAAATTAATTTTTAATGTATAAAAAAAAATTGCTTCATTTAAATTTATTTTATAATATTTATTTTTATCTATTTTTAAGTTTTCTAAAATTCTCCTATATTTATTTAGTATGATTACTAAAAAGCCTTAGAACTTCTAATAAATATCAAAAATGTCATATTGACATTATGTGTGTTAAAGTCTTTAGATGAGACATAAGGATATCTTTTCCAACTACTCTTGACCCTCATTTTCTTTATTTCCTCCGTGACATGCTTCAACATGTCTCCTCTATAATTGTTTCTATCACTTCTCTTCAAAGACTTCATCTTTTCTTCCTTTATCTTCCACGGTTCCCACACTCTTCTTCTCATTTCTTTGCTGAAGCAAAATACTTAGAGAACTTCTTCAAGGCAGCCATAAAAATCAGCCACCATCACCTCCATTTGAGCAAGAATTTCAGTCATACCGAAGTAAAGGAACCTGTTTTGAAGTCATTTCAAGCTTCCAACTAACCATAATCCGAGGTTAGAATCTTATGAACAAATTTAGTCTTTCATTTATAAATTTTCTTTTATACTAAAGGATTATTCAAATTTGCGTTCTTAAACCTAAGTATACGTTTGTTGCTATTTTGGAGCATATGTATGAAGTCTAAGTGTATATGCCCTAGACAGAAAATTTATATTGTTAAACTTTATAATACCTCTATGGGCAGTGGTTATTTCTTGAAATTCTAAGATTAAATTAAAATAAATTTTATGAATGTAGTTGTATGTTGTGCTTTAGTTTTAATTGTCCTTATGCACGCCTTAGGATCAAGGGAGTATGGAGCTAACGTTAACTGATTCCAGGATTAAAAGATTGTTGATAAGCTTGAAAGGTAGGGATTCTATTACTCATCTTTTGTGAGGTTTTTATAGAATTAAAATTGATTGTTTTGCCGCAATATATATATATCTATGTTGAACTGATATTATATGTGTATCACATATGAAACTATGACATGGACTCGTCTTGTATTGTACGGCGAGGAACATAATGAATTGACACATGTTATAAATTGAGAAGCATGGTTAGGAAAATTAACTCTATTAATAATGATTTAATATAGAGAAATTGTGAGACATGAAAAGGGCGACGGTTACGTCCTTGGGCATGAATACCCTAAAAGGTAAAGTAGGGGGAAGGCGATGACGCTTCCTTGGGTTGAAAGTCCCAGAACACACTGTACAGGAATCGATTTGGTGAGGACTCGGGGCTTGATGTCCCCTCACCGGAACACCCTTGGAATGTTTATAGGGTGATCAAGTGCGCCCATTTGGGTCTCGATGAGTTGAGTGATACTCAATTTAACATGGATACCTAGGAACAATGATGATTGGTAATATTTGTATAAATGTGTAATTATGACACTTGGTAATGATTAACTACGGTATCCATAAGATGTGATCATAATAAACCTCATAATCTGGAATATGATGTAACCTACTAACCATGCAGATTTTAATGTGGTAATGATAGAGGTGAGTAATGGCTTTCTCTACTGAGCATAGTGTTGCTCATTCCCTTATGTTTATATCTTTTCAGGACTCACTAAGTGTGAGGTGGCTACGAAAAATATAGTTGAGGAAGTGATGTAGCTATATTACATTGGGACTGCTTCAATTGTTGAGAATGTTCTTCATGATAATGTAAGCATCAATTGTTACTTTCTGTGGCTGTATTACAATGTGTTGAGGGATAAAATGATGATGACAACAGTTTATATTATTAAATTTAAGGTGCTACATTAAACTGTGGTTTAATTGTCGTTTATATTTTTATTTTTGAGTTGAGAGTTTTCATTTAAGTCCCGGGTAAATTTTATTTTTAAGGTTTTACTTTTACTATTTATTTTTATTTTATCTCATTAAAAACTGTTAACCCCCATATAGGGGCGTTACAGAATTTTTGGTATCAGAGCCTAGGTTCGGTTAACCTAGGGAGTGTAGCACCACTTTAAAAAATATTTTTGAGATGGTTTTGAAGCTGAATTTTCATTGTCATCATCAAAATGAACCTTCACATTGATTTATACAGTCTAGAATGATGTAACATGGAAAGGCCATAGAATGAAAATATCAATAGTTATATGAGTACAATAATTATATAGAAGGAAAGTATTAATAGTTATAAGGGAATGATAATTATATGGAATGAGTTTATAAGTAGAATGCTTATGAGAGATTCGTATAATATTTGGATCTATAAGCATATTTAATTCGTATAAACGATGAGAAATTCGTATAGATACGAGGATTTAAGAGCCTTTTGTCTCGTGAAAAACAATAAGAAATATAAGGCTTGACTTATTGATTTTAAAGTTTGACATAGATATGCCAAATTTTTCGTAATTGATTCAAACCTAAGTAATGATTATGTGTGGATTCTATGGAGCACATAAGTGTCAATAACTTTTCTTAAAAGTTCTATATATTTGAGGAATATGATATAAGTTGGGAATCATGGTATTGAATCTTGAGAGAGATAAATGTTAGACTTTTGGTCTGTTGAGACTGTGTAAAGTCTAGAATGCATGAATCTCAAAATTGGAATATTTCGTTACGTACATTGTATTTAAGTGTATCAGTGAATCTTTATATATAGATGCAATAGAAAAATGATCAATAGGAGTTTCCTTAAGTAAATCATAATACTTAAGGCACTTATAATAATTTTGGATAATTACGATAAAATGTTTAAGTTTTAGATGTTTAGATGTGAATCTTTTGGTTACCTACGGTTTTGTTATATGAAGAAATTAGATATTGTATAAGTAGAATTGTGGAGATTGTAGATATTCTTAAGTAGTAACATCTAGTGTCTTTGTTCGTTGATATGGTCTACGTTGAAAGACGTAAATCGTATTGATTTCAAGGTTAGTCACATTCTAAACCCTTGGTAGCAATGATGACGAATCCATTGATAGATGTTGAGTATTAAGAATAACATATGGGTGTATGCATTGTTCAATAAGGTTTTGATTAAAACAAAATTATTTGAGTTGTTGGATCATTCAGGAAGATCCTTGTTGTCGTTAAATTAGATTTGTTGTTCATAATTAACTTTATCTATAGTGGGCTTTAAATTGGGTTTAAGATTTATACAAATTGGTTTTCAATTTTATGTTTGTTATTTAACTCGTTCCAAATGTGTCAAGGCCCGAAACAACCTGATCATTTTCACTTAGAACATTTGGGCCTAGTTCAAATCTTAAATCAGTTTGATTCACACTGTCTCTCCCACGTGGTCTCTATACGTGTCATATACAGTGGTTTAATTAATGTTTACAAATACGTTTACTGTGCATAGGAGCTTATTTCTTCGAGTTCACTTTTTCTCTCTTAATTTGTTATTTTCTCTCTAAATCGCAAATTCTCTTCTTTTTCATTAAAAATTCTTCTTTTTCTCTAAAAGAAGAAGGAATTCTAGGATTCTGCAATTTACTATCTTAATTTTTCCTTTCTATTTACTCTTCTTTCATCTCATCATGGACCCAAAGTACCAACACCTGAGAAAGTATTTCCCATCACTCTCCCAAAAGATTCTCAGAAAGAAATACAAGGCTAGAATTACTCGGTTGTGGATTCTTATGCGTTTTGGTATCCCTTGTGATGTGAGAATGTTAATAGAGGGGAAAATCCGTCCGAGTGACTTTAGTCAAGATGTCGGTTTACCAGGAACAGGTACCAGTCGTAGTGCAATGAAAAGAAGAGCTCGTGCCATCGTGGTCACTTGTAACAAATGTGGAAGACAAAATTGTAACGGTAAATGTACTTCACCTGGTTATATGTCTACGAATAGAGAGGATAAAATAAGGTTTTGTAGGGATGGACTTTCAAAGGAGAACTTGGATAGTATCCATCCTCCTCTCCACGGTCACCCTAGTGGATATGTTCAAGGAGCTATTTTTAAACTCTGGCCTAAATTTTATACAGAAAGACAACGCCTCAGGAATATGGTATTTCTAGATCCTGTTTGTCAAGCCATAAGAAAACTGGATGGGGAATAAGTCTTCGCTCTATAAAGGTTATTTAGTCTTTACTTATTTGAAGCAATTTTAGCTGATGTTCAACAGTTTGTGTTTTTCTTTTACTCAAAATATTTGCTTTTGTGTTTGAAATAATTGTGATTATTAGATTGATACAGTAAGTGTTAATATCTTATTTAATTTATGATTTTCTTAAATATATATATAATAAAATATATTATCTTATCAGACACATTACATACGGTACAGTAATATGTTTGAATTTTGAAAAGCTTATCCAGATATTTCAAGATTTGTGTCTCAAATTTCAAAAGTTCTACAGTATTTGTCGTTTATATTAAATTTCTAGACTTGGTGTATATTTGTCAAAAAGTCTACAGTTGTGTCATGAGGGTCTTCTGTCAAATTGTTCTCAATTGTCAAAAGTTATACAATTAGAGTCTAATCTTTTTCAAAAAGTGAATCAGATTTTCTGTAAACTATCAATCACCTTATCTTACTTTCTTATCCGCACAAGATTTTGTTTAAATCTTTGGATTACCTTTTCATTACCTACTCGTCTATCTCTTTAGCCCTTTTTGTATATTTCTCATCTTTAAAATCTCATGTAGAACCCGAAGTCTAAGTGGAGCAGACATTAAGCAACCACTTCTATAAACCAAATATGTCTACCTCCCAGTCCACGAAGAAAATAAAGAATGTCTGTGTCTTTTGTGGTTCCAGCCTTGGAAAAGATAAAGCTTATTTAGAAGCTGCAAATCACTTAGGGCAAGTCCTAGCACACAAGAAGATTAACATAATCTATGGGGGTGGTAGTATAAAAATGATGGTAAATATGGCACTAGCAGCTAGGTTTAGCGACGCTACTGATGTAAAAATTTGGCCTCATATTCCAGTTGAAGGAAACCTTTGTAAGGAAGCCATAGGTAAGGGAGAAGGAGTCAGGAGTATCCCTAAAAATTTTAAAGACATAATCTATAATTCTGATGCTTTTATAGCATTACCTGGTGGTCTAGGTACTCTTGAGGAAATATTTATAGTTGCTTGTGGGCAATTGTTGGGCTTTTATTCCAAACCTTTGGGACTGCTGAACGTAAAGGGTTTTTATGACGGTCTTTTGAAATTTCTAGATTACGCTGTGGAAGAAAACATCACTACAGAATCGGAGAGACAAATCTTTGTTACTGCTTCAACAGCTGAGGAATTGATAGATAAAATGCAAATCATACATCCAGAATCCGACACTGCAACATCCAAGCTTGAATGGGAAAGGGAAAGCCGGGAGCGGCCAATTGATTTGAATCTCCATCTGTAATCTTTTTGTTTTATCTTTGGCATGTAGGCATGTGTGTCCGTATTTCGTGTGTTACGAATAACCGTTTGCCCTGTATTCTGTGTTTCTTGTGGTACGTCGTTGTTAAATCTTTTAGATTCATTGAGCCTAATGCCGGGATGGCTGGATACGGAGTACTTGATGCTCTCGAAACGCATCCTTCTTAAGGTCCGATCTTTTGTTTATCGATGTTTTTGTATCCTCTAAGCATGCATGATATGGATAGCTGGTATACGGAGTGCCTTGTACTCTCGAAACGTATCCGTATCATGTTTGTAATGTGTAATATTCTGTTAATATTATGTGGAAGTACCAAAGTCAGTTATGGGGATATTCCATATGAAATATGAGTATATTATTTGGATTGAATGTTTGTGTCATGAGGATAGCTGTTTAATGAAAAATATGTCGGGTATGTTTGCAACCAGAGATTCCGTTTAATATCTCTATGAATAAGTTTAATGTATGGTTTTGAATAGAAGTGTTTGTGATATATGTTTTATGATTATGTTTTAGTTTATTAGTTGAGGTATGAAATCAAATCTATTTGACTTTTCCTTACTCAAAAAGGAAAAGGAACCTAAAGATGAAGTATATAAAATTTCTCTGGCAATCTCCTTAAATGTGATTGTAAATCACAGTCCATGGACAATGAAGGACTGGAATCATGGTATGGTCAATATGTATGCCTGATCAGATTCTTAGACTATTATACGGTGTTATAAGTTGAAACTTGTCAGAAATACTCTCATTGAGGGATTTAGGAGTAAGATTTATTATGCAAGTAAATAAGTGGAGATACGATAACTTAACTTTGGAAGATAAACAACATTAACGGTTTAGACTCGGAATTGGAATCATAATGGAATCAAAATTTTTACTAGTATTGCTAGAATTGAAATTTCGAGGACGAAATTTCTTTAAGGGGGGTAGAGCTGTGACACCTGTTATTCTCCTAACGGGTAATAACGGGTATTGAGGTAATTAAATTAATTTTTAATGTATAAAAAAAAATTGCTTCATTTAAATTTATTTTATAATATTTATTTTTATCTATTTTTAAGTTTTCTAAAATTCTCCTATATTTATTTAGTATGATTACTAAAAAGCCTTAGAACTTCTAATAAATATCAAAAATGTCATATTGACATTATGTGTGTTAAAGTCTTTAGATGAGACATAAGGATATCTTTTCCAACTACTCTTGACCCTCATTTTCTTTATTTCCTCCGTGACATGCTTCAACATGTCTCCTCTATAATTGTTTCTATCACTTCTCTTCAAAGACTTCATCTTTTCTTCCTTTATCTTCCACGGTTCCCACACTCTTCTTCTCATTTCTTTGCTGAAGCAAAATACTTAGAGAACTTCTTCAAGGCAGCCATAAAAATCAGCCACCATCACCTCCATTTGAGCAAGAATTTCAGTCATACCGAAGTAAAGGAACCTGTTTTGAAGTCATTTCAAGCTTCCAACTAACCATAATCCGAGGTTAGAATCTTATGAACAAATTTAGTCTTTCATTTATAAATTTTCTTTTATACTAAAGGATTATTCAAATTTGCGTTCTTAAACCTAAGTATACGTTTGTTGCTATTTTGGAGCATATGTATGAAGTCTAAGTGTATATGCCCTAGACAGAAAATTTATATTGTTAAACTTTATAATACCTCTATGGGCAGTGGTTATTTCTTGAAATTCTAAGATTAAATTAAAATAAATTTTATGAATATAGTTGTATGTTGTGCTTTAGTTTTAATTGTCCTTATGCACGCCTTAGGATCAAGGGAGTATGGAGCTAACGTTAACTGATTCCAGGATTAAAAGATTGTTGATAAGCTTGAAAGGTAGGGATTCTATTACTCATCTTTTGTGAGGTTTTTATAGAATTAAAATTGATTGTTTTGCCGCAATATATATATATCTATGTTGAACTGATATTATATGTGTATCACATATGAAACTATGACATGGACTCGTCTTGTATTGTACGGCGAGGAACATAATGAATTGACACATGTTATAAATTGAGAAGCATGGTTAGGAAAATTAACTCTATTAATAATGATTTAATATAGAGAAATTGTGAGACATGAAAAGGGCGACGGTTACGTCCTTGGGCATGAATACCCTAAAAGGTAAAGTAGGGGGAAGGCGATGACGCTTCCTTGGGTTGAAAGTCCCAGAACACACTGTACAGGAATCGATTTGGTGAGGACTCGGGGCTTGATGTCCCCTCACCGGAACACCCTTGGAATGTTTATAGGGTGATCAAGTGCGCCCATTTGGGTCTCGATGAGTTGAGTGATACTCAATTTAACATGGATACCTAGGAACAATGATGATTGGTAATATTTGTATAAATGTGTAATTATGACACTTGGTAATGATTAACTACGGTATCCATAAGATGTGATCATAATAAACCTCATAATCTGGAATATGATGTAACCTACTAACCATGCAGATTTTAATGTGGTAATGATAGAGGTGAGTAATGGCTTTCTCTACTGAGCATAGTGTTGCTCATTCCCTTATGTTTATATCTTTTCAGGACTCACTAAGTGTGAGGTGGCTACGAAAAATATAGTTGAGGAAGTGATGTAGCTATATTACATTGGGACTGCTTCAATTGTTGAGAATGTTCTTCATGATAATGTAAGCATCAATTGTTACTTTCTGTGGCTGTATTACAATGTGTTGAGGGATAAAATGATGATGACAACAGTTTATATTATTAAATTTAAGGTGCTACATTAAACTGTGGTTTAATTGTCGTTTATATTTTTATTTTTGAGTTGAGAGTTTTCATTTAAGTCCCGGGTAAATTTTATTTTTAAGGTTTTACTTTTACTATTTATTTTTATTTTATCTCATTAAAAACTGTTAACCCCCATATAGGGGCGTTACAACGGCGCTGCCTCTCTGCCTCACGAGTACTGCGTTTCTCTTTTTTTCTTCCTTTTTTTGCTAGAGTGTTAACTTGATTTGGCTCCACATCTGCAACAAAAGTGAGGGACCTCGAGGGTGGCGATGGTGTTGCTGTTGTCAAGGTCGAAGAGCCTGAAGAAGCTATCGATGGAGGCAGAGGCGGTGAAGTGGCCAGAGGGGTGATGGTTACAAAGACGACGCCGAGGCAATGGCTAGTGTTGGTGCTTTGGAGAATGAGGTCATCGAGCTTGTAGAGCTTTGTTTTGGTGCGTTGGGGACAACGTCGAGGCAGTGGCCTGGGTGGGCAGCAATAGAGATGACGCCGAGGCAGCAGCTAGTGTTGGTGCGTTGGAGAATAAGGTCATCAAGCTTGTAAAGCTTTGCTTTGGTGCATTGAACACAACGTCAAGGCGGTGGCAAGGCTGGGCGGCGATGGAGGCGATGCTGAGGCAGTGGCTGGGTGGGCAGAGACAGAGACGACGCCAAGGCAGTGGCCGGTGTTGAAGCATTCCTACTTTTTTGTTTTTTTAATTTTTAGGTTGTTGAGGAATTAGGTGTGTTTGAACTCATTTTACTCGTGGTAAGCCTGTTAATTCTTCACTATTGGATATGAATCCAATGGACAAAAAAAGGTCTTATCAATGACAAAAAAAATGGGTCTTACCATAGTTTTGCCCACAATAATAATAAGGAAAAAAACTACAATAAAACCCTTTAAAAGGTCTTATTAATGAGACCCTTTTATTTTTTTAATGAGGTTTTATTTTCAACCGTTAGATGAAAGATCGGTGGTCTAAAATTGCACTTTTATATAAACAAAAATAGACACAACTATATATGATCATAACTTTCGAAACCAAAAAAAAAATTAAAACCTCAAAAAAAAAAAACAAAAATTGAAGCATTTCCACTCCATCAATGCCGACAACGGAGGAGGCAAAGGGGCAATAGGCAAGGGCGCTCAACGGCAGTAGGTCAATGGCAGTTGCGGTGGTGTTGCGACGAGGTCGCAAAAAACTGATCGAAGAAATAACGAACAACCAATCAAACAACTGATCTAACAAATGGCGGTTGAGTTTTGGCAATCTCCACTGGTGGACTTACCGATCGAAGGGTTGAGGGGTGATGAGGGTAGAAGGCCAAAAAGGTCACAACCCATGGAAGTTCCGAGAGATTCACGACCTATAGAACTATCGCACCAAATCGCGACCATCGCGACCTTTGTCTCATGTTCGCGATGGCACTTCACGCCATGTGGTGGTCCCTTGTGACTTGCCGTTTGTTATGGGTGGGTCACGACTAGCCGCCGCTAACCTCCAAGTGTTGCCAGCAATCATAGTCTTGAATTAGGCTATGTGACTTGTACAACACATATAACATCCTTCTTTTGGAAATGTAATATTATTTATGCATCTATGTAACATTGTAGTTGTTCAAATGTAATATTTAATAAATGTAATCCAACATACGTAACATTAAATGTTACATTTAAATAAGCTAAATGTTACACAAACGCACAAACAACGTCACATTCACAAACGAAAAATGTTATAAGTCGTTGGACTAGTGAGAGTGCCTGACTGAAGACTATTCCAATAATAATAATAAGTCTAATATGTTTTATTTAAAAAAAAATGATATACAACATGGTTTTATTTTCTCTTATTCTTTTTTATTTCGGGTAATTTTTTAGCTTAATCTTGTTTGTTGTATTAAATGCTTCTTTTAAGGTTTATTGAATAATATTGGTGGATATATTACTCCACATGGTTAAAGTGGCTAATTTGGGCTGAGCTAAACGACCGACTGGGGCCCCGCATGTTTGGCCCTACCCAATCATGTTTGCATGGGCCCAAGCTCAAGCCCAATCCAATCTGATTATTAGGGTTGAGTTGGGCATTGATCTTATGCCTACCAAGCAACTCGGGTGGAAGGACTCAAACATTGTGGTCAGCCTAAGCCTCAAGTTATATGTAATGAGTATACCTTAGGTGTTTGGGGTTGTGATTTCAACTGCATAATTTCAACTTATCTCTAAAACACCTCAATCATTGTTATTTAAAACACAATCCTATTACATGGCCAAGTTGTTTGCTAGAGAACACACTTTTTATTTTTAAAATTATTCATTTTTTAACCTTTTAAGTTTTACTTATAAATACTCTTTTACCTTCACTAATTCGCTCCACATAACTATTTTCTCCCATTGTCCAATGTCCCTTAGTTCTTTCGTTTTAGGAAAAAATTTCTCTCAATTATCGCGGCACTTTAATTCTCTCAAATCTCTTATTTTTATTTCTCCAACACTCTTAAGTTCTCTCTAAAATCTTCTAAGTCTTAATAATTATTTTTTTGTTAAAAAATATTGGTGATTCTCTATTTCAAAGTCTCAATATTAAGGCATAATTTTGGTTTAAAATATGTATATTATCACAAAATATAGTGGGATAGAAACAAAAAACAATAATGCACATAGATTTACGTGAAATATAAGATGAGAAAAAACCTCGGGTAGAGGAAAAAGAAATCACTAAACTCTATAAATATTACAAGGAAAAGTCGATAATCACATATCCTAACGCAATGCATCATGTTTATAGGCATAAACAAAACCCTAACATGTGATATAACCTAATAGGCTCAAAATATAGAGTAAATGGCCCAAATCACAAAGGTCCATACGGCTGGGGCAAATCCCATAGCCTACCACTAATTTTACAAAAAATCTCATATTTGTTCTTTCACCACAATTGTCGCACCGCGAGCTTTTCAGTTCGAGCCAAACTGAATTCGGGTCACAATATTTTAACATATATGTATGTATGGAATGGACTCAAATGCGTATTTATATGGTTATGATGACGACTACTATGGAATGGATGACTGAGACATAGAAAGAAAAGAGATTTCTCGCACGAAGGAAGGCAACTGATTTAGTGAAAATGCAACAACAAATACCGATCATCAAGAAAAACATTAATAGCGTATTTGGGAAGTATGATTTGAATTAATTTTAGCTAAAAATAATGTAGCATGTGAGTTTTAATTACATTGTAGCTCATTTTCTTACCACTATAGCAATCAAAAGTTTTGGTTGAAACTGAAAGTATCAAACACACTATAAGTCCTCTCAGTTGCATCCATAGTCCCATGGTCTATGAGACACCCTCAAGTAGTTCAACAGTAACAACAAGCGGGGAAATTGGCCATGTGTGTGGCAGTACTTCACTTTGAGAGAGGAATGATAACAGAATTATAAAAAAAAAAAAATACAACGGGCAACGTATAAATTTCATATAAAAAATTTAATTGTTTCTTATACAACTGAAACTTGGCACTTGCTAAATCATGGAGAAAATGAGCTAAAAACACGCCAGAGGAGGGAACCTATGCAAACTTAACTTATTCAACGTGGACGGTTCGATATACGTGCCCTATGATCATAATGTTGTTAGGGGATCTTTACGCCGATTTATTTATGCCATGGATTTGCTGATAAATCTTTATGAGAGCTTTTTTATCAACAACATATGCAAATAGCACATTACCCTCAATATCAAAATGCTTCTTGAAATACTACAAGAATTGATTTGCTTACATATTGACAAAATGCACATTAATTACATTAAAGATCCTAAATCTATTCGTTAAATTTCTTTAACACGTCAACATCTAATATTTGGGGTGTTATGGCAAATGAAGATTATTTGTGTAGTTGTACATTTTAGACACCTGGTGGACTTTGCAAAAAAATAATTATTGGCTTCAGATTTATCGACCACAACATGATGCCAACGATATTATTAAGTGAGTTGTGAGTGTTATCTCCATCGCACCAGATGATGCTTCAGCCAATAGAAGGGTGGTTTGTATGCTCAATAACAAGCACACACACAATGGAGTTCTTTTACATCAATAATAAGTGCGTCATATCATCAACCTTACCGTCAAGATTATAGTAAGTGATTACATTAACAATGTTCAAGACGCCCTTTTTTAGATTAGTCCTTCAAACAATCACATTGTTGAATTTAAGAGGTATTGTATGACAATAAAAATATGAAGCCTCAAAAGTTCAGACTTGACTTGCCCATCATATGGAATTTTACTTATTTGACGTTGAAGCATGTTCTAGAGTATGAAGATGTTATTATTGTGTTTTGTAATTCAAAAAAGGGGGGTTTTGATGACAATTTCAACATTTTGATATAGTGGAAAATGTATGGTGCAAGATTTCCAGTGCCTTCACCATTAGCAAGGGATGCTTTTTTGACTGTTCCTGCATCAACGGTGTCTTTAAAAATTGCCTCTAGCACGTTGAAATGATACTTAAAGAGCGGAGGACTTCATTGAGTCCTAAAAAGAAGGAGGTGCTAACATGTCTTTAAGATTGGAAATATGCTTCTCATCGAATGCAATATACAACCCAACCAAGATTTAATGCAGCAATTTACTGGTAGAAATGGTTGGTTGTCAATTGAAGTGTAACTCCCGTCAAATATATATATTATATAAGGGTGTGGCCATCATTGCTTTGGGTAAAGGATTTTCGTTTTTTTTTTTTTAATTTGTTTAATTGTTGTCTTTACTCTTCATATTTTTCGTTTAGGGACATTTTAGTCCTTTTCTTGGGTTAAACTTAAAATTAGCTTTTGATCAATAAGGTAAACAACTAGGTTAAATTTAAAATTCAACGGTACAAATGTGTAACAATCCAAAATATACGGTGTAATTTTTTGTTACCTTAAAATACATGGTGCAAAAAAAAAAAGAAAAAAAAATACTACTAAAGACATAATCAATGATACTTATTTTTATTCTTATCTGTTTATTTTTATTTTAAATTTCATTATGGTTTGATGAACACATCCAAATTATGTTCCTTTCTCCGTTTAAGTTCTAATAAACTACCACTGCCAAGAAAAGTTTCAAGATAATCCAAAAAGCTCTCCACATAATCCGACTAAAGCAGGGAAAATATTGTCTAGAAAGCAAATTAGTTAAGAGAAATGAAAGAGTTGCACTGTCGATTTCTAAACCTCAAAAACTATATCGGCACATGCACATCCTAATCCTTCTCATAATTATTTCCATAATTATATATTGGATTATGGACTTTGCTTCATGACTCATACACACACACAGATATATATATATATATATATATATATATATATATATATGCTATTCACCAAAAGAAGCAAGGAAAATCAAACACTACAAAATTTGAGAAGGAAATAATATTATTTCCTATAAAAGGAGTTCATTAATTTCTTTTTTTTTTTTTTTTTACATTTTTAAGAGGGCCAATTCCTGTACCAACCAGCCCAAGCAGAGACCAACCCACTAATCCCAAGAGTAACAGCATGATTACAAAAAGGATTAGGCTCAATTTCAGCCAAACCAATTATCAAATCCGCAACATTAGCCGCCACAGCCATTAACCTCATTACTCTATCCACCTTAATCTTCCTTATTTTCTCACTCACATCTTTACTTTTGCTCTTATTTTCCTTATCATCCAAACCTTGAACAAGCTTTCTCTCAGCTTGTATCCCTTGCTTGATCATTATAAAGTCAGATATTATGAAGAAAACGTAACCAAAAGACTCACCAAACGCAGAAACAAAGCTCATCTTCTTGGCCAACTTGGCGTCCAAAGTCCCGATCCTCGACAGCCAAAGAATGTGGTCAAAGAAGAAGTAGACCATTTCTCCGGCGTTCGCGAGGACGGCCAGGAACCGGAAAGCCGGGGTCGAGCCAGGGTTCCGTCGGAGGGCGTTGAAGCCGGTGAGGAAGCGGCCGCTCCGGAAGGCCTTTCGGCTGAGCCCCGAGGCCACCTCGCACTGCTTGGCTCGCTGAGCCACGCCGGGGTTGGTGGCCTCGACGTGCCAGTGGACGAGCTTCGACACGTATTGGAACGTCTTCACGAGCTTGTCGATGCCGTCTCGCTTCGCAAGGAAGACCACGAGCTTGTCCACTTTGTCGTTCATGGTTGGATGGCCCGGTATGTGGTTGATGAAAAAAATTTTGTGTTTTGTGTTTTGTTTGGAAAAGGGAGTACGTGTTGAGGGAGTGTTATCAGAAGGAAAAAAAAAAAAAAACGAAGGAGAGCCACACAAAAAGGTGTTTTTGGATAATAGTAGGAGAGTGTGTGAGAGTTGAGAAGCTTGTGGTGGACCTTGTTATGCAACTTACAACCACCACTAGTTTATTGTGTCATTGGTTTTGTTTATTATATTTGTTAAATAGGTTCCGATAAAATTCATCTCCAAAAGCCAGCTCCAGGGAAAAGGGTGCCTAATCCAGTACACCAACAACTTATTAATTTATCGATGTAGGACAAATACAAGTTCCAATAATATTATCCATGGAACACGAAAGGGGACATAATTATTGAGTCCATCTCTTTGCATAAGAGCCATCATGCACCACGTGTAGAAGTTATATGACGTTTTATCATTTTGATAATGTTATTAGTTGCGATAGCAAAGAGTCAAAGACTTGGACGTAATTATTTTTTTGGTTTTTGGTACATTTATCCCTTCAATTTTAGGCTTTTTTTAACATGGTCGTTAGATTTTTTTTTTTGGCAATTGAGTCTATAAACTTTGCCAAATGTGGCAATTAAGTCGTAGTCATAAAGTTTCTTCAAAATCAATACGGAAACAATTATGTGAGATATACGTGATGTTGGAAACAAAGTGCGCAGCGGAATTTTAAAATTTTTTTCATCAGAGTATTTTCCAAAACACAAGTTTGACATGTTATATGTATAAATTAGACAGATCTTATTAACCTCAGTGTGTTGAAGAACCTCCCCAACCTGTGTAGAGAAGTAACGTTCCAGAAGAGCCTCAACCAACTGGCTTTCTTTGTTATTCTCTATCCACAACCGGAGTGAGTGTGGGCTCACACGTACAGCTCTTCCACCGGTGACTCTCCTTCCAACCAACAGAGAGAACCTAAAGCTAGTGTTCGTGATTTTTGAACAAAAGCTCTCAGGGAGTTTTCAGATGCTCACTCGAAGAGTATCACTCTTAATCTCTCAAATTGATCTGAGTAAATCATTAGACTCACTCCCTTTTTATACCTATTGGTCCTAGGGTCAGTCCATATCTGATTAGGTCTCAAAAAATCGAAACAAAATCAAGTTCGGATCAATATCTGATAAGATCCGCGTGAAAACGCGTAATCTTAACTGTCGTCGGTCGGCAGGCCGAACTTTCTGATAGGCAGGCCGAATAGGCCAGTTTGGCAGGCCGAACTGCCGGGAAAAAATCTCCGCGAATCTTTTATTTTCCACCCGAGATTCTAAAGGATAAAGTCTCAGTTTTGATTCAAATAGCAAAATAGAAAAAATATATGATCAAAAAAAACTTTATCAAGATAATCTCTAAGAAAATAAATCAATTCACAATAATTCTACAAGTTTATCTTGTTCTAATTGTCCAAAATTAAAACAACCGATAAACAGACAAGAATTACCCAAACGCAATAATTCAACAAGTTCATCTTGAACTAATTTTCTTACATAATTAATTCAACCGATAAATAGACATGAATTATTTGATTCTTATAAAGTTTAAACCAATATGATAAATCCGACATAAGTCACCAATTATTGGAAAAGCACGCCGTGTCGTTACAGGATTTTGTGAGCTAGCAAAGGGGACCAAAATGGACCTATAAAGTTCAAGCTCATGATAATTATGAAACCCAATATCCCAGATATACATTTCACAATTATCAACTCCAACGCTACTCCACTAAAAGCTTGGAGCTGCACTCTCGAACTTTATAGAATTACGAAGCTCGTGTAGCTAAGTCTCCATGACATATTATAGTGTATCGCATCCCCATATGATCATCCATAATCGGCTTAAGGACAAGTTCTGTCTTACCTTCCCGATTATTTTTATCTTACGTTCCATTGTCTCACCATTAGAAAACTTACCATCCAAAGATAGTATACCATTCGGTTACACCTATGTATCCAAATGGTTGAGCGCTCCAGTTTTCCAATTACAGGACAACGCATATAAGAGGATATCATTACTCCTAAAGAGGAGCTATGGATTCAATATCTATGAATAACAAGTCTACGCTATCAAGAGTCATGCCTCCAACGTACCGGCATGCATGCCACTATAGAAATGTGGGAGTCACCCATTGGTACATCAAAAGACACAAGTTGAGACAACGGGCCCATTATTCATCTCAGGATTAAGATACAATACAAATAATTGTCTAAAGTGAATCAATTTGCCAAGACAGAATTATTAATCCAAATCAATTCACTTTATGTCCCGATCCAACACATCGTCAACTATGACAACGCGTCAATGTTTCTATTCACGAAGTCCAACTTCGATGGCCAAGACAAACCATCTCCCAAAAGGGATATGACAACATAACAATCTTTACATGAATAAAGCACCCAACTTTATTCCCTCGATTGCGGATCATATGTTTTAGACCATCACCTTAAGAATCGTGTCTACCGCATAATCATCCCATCATATGCCCAATTCTTAAGGTTTAGACTGACAGTCTCAGACTACTGTTTGCTTATCATACATTCAACAAATATGAACGTAAAGAGGACAATATTTGGTATATATAAATGAATAAATTCTTTATTGATAAAAAATGTCTCCAAAAACGTATTACATTTTTACTCCTTAGGGCATACATGTCTAACAATCTCCCACTTGCACTAAGTGAGTAAATACTGCAAATTTCGCATCCCCATAGCTTCCACATGCCTCTCGAAGACTCTCCTAGTAAGTGTCTTCGTGAATGGATCAGCTAAATTGTCCTCTAACGCGATCTTGCACACCGTGACATGCCCGCTCTCAACGAAGTCCTTTATCACATGATACTTCCGATCAATATGCTTACTCTTCTTGTGAAATCTTGGTTCCTTAGCATTAGCTACCGCCGCACTGTTATCACAGTACAGTGATACCGCCTTATCCATACCAGGAACTACCTCAAGATCCCCAAGGAACTTGCGGAGCCACATTGCTTCTTTCGAAGCATCACTAGCCGCCACATACTCGGCCTCCATCGTTGAATCCGAAGTGCAATCTTGCTTCGCACTTCTCCAACTGATGGCACCGCCACCTAGAGTAAACACAAACCCCGAAGTCGATTTCCTAGAATCCAGGCAGGATTGAAAATCTAAATCAGTGTATCCTAAAGGAGTTAAATCCTCACTCGAATACACAAGCATATACCCTCGAGTCTTTCTCAGGTACTTGAAAATATGCTTTACCGCAACCCAATGGTTTGGTCCTGGATCTGCCTGAAATCGACTCACGATCCCGACCGCATAGCTAATATCCGGTCGAGTGCAAAGCATGGCATACATGAGACTACCCACTGCAGAAGCATAAGGTACCTTCTTCATGTATTCTCTTTCTTCATAAGACTTTGGAGAGTCTTTCTTAGGAAGAGTAATTCTAGACCTAGATGGTTGCCCACCTTTCTTGGAATCCTACATTGCAAACCTCCTGAGAATTTTATCTATATAGCCGGCCTGTGACAAAGCTATCATTTTGTTCTTCCTATCCCGAAAGATCTGGATACCGAGAACAAAATTAGCCTCACCTAAGTCCTTCATGTCAAACTGCTTGGTCAACCATAATTTGACCGATGACAATGCCCCAACGTCATTGCCAATTAGCAGAATGTCATCTACATAGAGTAGTAGAAAAACCACCTTCTCATTCTTAATGTGTTTGTAAACACATGGTTCATCCACATTTTGTGAGAACCCATAAGTCTTGATCACTTGATCAAATCTTATGTTCCAAGAACGAGAAGCCTGCTTAAGTCCATAAATTGACTTTAGTAGCTTACAAACCTTACCCTCTTGACCCGCGACCTTGAACCCGTCTGGTTGTTCCATATAAATGGACTCATCAAGATAGCCATTCAGAAAAGCCGTCTTGACATCCATCTGTCAAATCTCGTAGTTGAGAGCGGCAGCTATGGACAAGAGAATTCGGATGGACTTAAGCATGGCTACAGGCGAAAAGGTTTCCTCATAATCGATTCCTTCCTTTTGCATATAACCCTTAGCTACCAGTCTAGCCTTAAAGGTTTCGACCTTTCCATCCACTCCTCTTTTTCTCTTGTAGATCCACTTACACCCTATGGGTTTTACCCCTTCGGGAAGATCCACAAGCTCCCAGACCCGATTAGTCTCCATAGACTTCATCTCTATGTTCATGGCCTCTGTCCAGAGTCTTGAATCAACATTCTCCATGGCTTCTGCGTAAGTATAAGGATCCCTGTCATGTTCATCCGATTCAGCCAAAAAGACTTCCCCATTGAACATATACCTTTCAGGTTGACGCCCGATCCTCCCACTACGCCGAAGCCCCTGAGGTTGTTGTTCAGGTTTGTTTGGTTTTTCTACACTGATCGGAATGGTTTCATTCGAAACCTCCGGAGTAAACGGATCACCCCTTAACTCCTCAAGCACCACTTTGCTTCGAGGTTTAAAGTCGTTCATGTAACTCTCCTCAAGGAAAGTTGCATTAGTTGAAACCACAACTTTATTTTCCTTTGGGTTATAAAAATAACCCCCTTTAGTCCCTTTTGGATATCCTACAAACACGCAAACTTCTGAACGTGCTTCCAACTTATTCGGATCCTTAAACAGGACATGAGCTGGACATCCCCATATGCGAATATGGTTTAAGGATGTCTTCCATCTTGTCCACAACTTGTGAGGATTTTTAGGGACCGATTTTGAAGGCACATTGTTCAAAAGATAACATGCGGTTTGTAGTGCATATCCCCAAAAGGATAAAGGCAATGATGAATAACTCATCATGGACCGAATCATGTCCAACAAAGTCCTATTCATTCTCTATGCTACGCCATTCTGCTGTGGAGTGCCCGGCGCAGTCAAATGGGATAAAATCCCATTCTCTAACAAGTGTCCCAAGAACTCATCAGAAAGGTATTCCCCACCTCGATCAGATCGAAGTGCCTTTATGGGTTTACCCAATTGCTTTTCCACTTCAGCCCGAAACTCCCCGAACTTATCATAAGTTTCACTTTTGTGGTGCATTAGGTACACATACCCATATCTTGAGTAATCGTCAATAAAAGTGACGAAGTACTCATACCCTCCTCGTGCCTGGATGTTCATCGGTCCGCAAACATCACCATGCACAAGTTCTAGAACCCCTTCGGCCCTATTGCCCTTAGACCCGTATGGTCTTTTGGTCATTTTACCCTCCAAACAAGACTCACATTGAGATATAGATTCCACCTTTAAGTGACTTAAAGGTCCATCCCTTACCAACCTTTGAATCCTATTCAGGTTAATATGGCCAAGGCGCAAATGTCAAAGATAAGTCTTATTAGAGTGAGAAGTTTTAAGTCTTTTTGAGTCATTATCATTTATCTCAGCATTAAGCAATAAGTCCATCTTAGGTTTGATAAAATATAGATTATTTTGCATCCATCCAGAACAGATAAAAGATTTATTTTTACGAATCACCACTTTTTCATTAAAAGATACCACGTAGGAGTCTTTAAATAAAGAAGATACAGAAATTAAATTCCTTTTAAATTTAGGAACATAAAAATAGTCTCGCAAAATTAAACTCCTATAATTATCAAAATAAAGATGGACATCTCCCACTGCTTCCGCTGAGACCAAGGATCCATCGCCCATCCGAAGCGTTAAGTCTTCACGAAGTAGACTTCTCGTTTCTTTGAATCCCTGCAGAGAAACACAAACATGATTAGTTGCACCGGAATCTATGACCCAGATGTCACTGGATTCCTCAACCAAACAAGTTTCTAAATATAGAAGATCACACCTACCTCCCTTGGAAAGGAAGTCCTTGCAATGCTTCTTTATATGCCCGACCTTACCACAGAAGAAGCACTTAAGCTTCTTTGGGTTCTTCTTCTTCTTCTTGCTCTTGGTAGCAACAGGAATAGAAGACTTACCACTCTTGGCCCGTTGCTTCTTTCCATTCCCAGAGTTAGGATTGGAACCAGAAGCAGCTACCATATTGGCCTCTCCACCAGCAAGAGACTCCCTGATCAGCAGTTCAAACTCCTGTAACTGTTTCCTCAGTTCTGTTAAGGTCATATCCCGTCTATTGCTCAAATTAAAAGTAGCTCTAAACGGAATAAATTCCTTAGACAGAGTCTCAAAGACCATAGTCATCTGAGTTTCAGCATCGATGTCGGCTCCATTGGTTTGAGCCTCAGCGAGGTAACCCATGACCAACATCATATGCTCCTTTACAGATGTCCCCGGTCTCTGTCTACAGTTTAAGAGTTTCTGAAGCGCCCCTTGCCGCTTTGTTATGGCTTGGCCTCCAAACATGTCCTCAAGATTATCCAAGATCTGCTTCGCAGTCTCATAATCCTAATGTTGAGCCTGCAGCACATTGTTCATGCTAGCCATAACATAGCAGTGGGCCTAATCATTAGCATCTTTCCAGCGATCGTACGCTTGGAATTGCTCATTACTTGAGTCTCCCGTAGGCTCGGGAGGACAAGGAGTTGTCAGTACATATTTCAGTTTCTCAAAGGAAAGGACGATGTCCAGGTTCCGTTTCCAATCATTATAGTTCTCACCGGTTAATTGGTTTTTGTCAAGTATCAATGATAAAGCGTTTTTAGACATTTTCAATCTACAATAAAGAATCATATACCAAACATAAGCAAACATATATAATAATTTAGTAAGATAACACAATCATGTAAAATTATACAAATGTGTTTATGTGTCAAAACCTTGAAAATATCATAACCTTACAACGATAATTCCCAACTCAGAATTCAACAAGCTCCTAGGGGAGTCATGCCAAATTCAATCAGGAACACGGATCCCCTCCTGATTAAGATATGCCATCCAGGGCCCATATGATCCAGCATATACTAATAATCGTTTCTTTGGCCATTAATTTTATTAACAGAGCTCCTAGGGGAGGTTAATAATAAAATTAACGTGAGTGTATAACCACCGTTTTAATATTTTATCCATGATTTATAATCACCACCTAGGGGTGTGCAACCATAAATTATACTAAAATACCTTATCCTTTCAGAGATCCAATCTGGTACATGATAGAAATCCCTTCCTAGGGGTCAGGACCACCATGTTCTTCCTATGGACCAACGATGGAGGCCTTAGGTTCTCTCTTCGAAAACCTTCTCCCACTCAATCTTTTGAAGTCAAGGTTTTATTTTAAAATTATGCATGAACAATTTTAATATGAGCGGCACTCCCTATTCTATATGGCATGTTATCAATATACATGGTAAATCATATTATAATGCAGACAAGCAAAGCAATCAAGCAAAGCTACAAGCATAATAATAATAATAACCGTAATATTATGGTTCCACCCTAGAGAATAGAAAACTAAGATTACAAGAGAATAATCGAGACATTTATTGATTCTTCATCCTTGAATCCTCAAGCTGTATCCTTCTTCATGTAATATCCATCTTCAAGTCCTCAATCCCGTATGAATCGAACACTTCATATTTCCGGTCATATCTAAATTTAATGTTTCTCAGAATTGTCCCAAAAATAAAATTAAAACTGCAACGGAAAAAAAATTGCACCTTTTTTGGACATTTGGTAGCTCTCGGTCGGCAGGCCGATCTAGGTGATCGGCCTACCGATCATGGGGGTTTGGCCTGCCGAACATGAAGGTTCGGCCTACCGGCAGAGCACCAAAATTTCTGCCCCACTGTCGGCTTGCCGGACCGTACGTCCGGTCTGTCGATTTGTGACCTTCGGCCTGCAGAACTGTGAGGTCTGGCATGCCGACCGAGCAAAAAACACACATTCCAGAAAATACAATTTTAATGCAATTCATCAATTTTATTTTCAACAATTCAAAAACATAAAATTAGAGACTCAGGAAATACTTGGAGGCGCCATCATCAATCTTTAAGATCCGACTTCTCGTTCCGTCTTCTCCAAATAATTATTTAATTACAATATTCTTACAAATTAAAAATTAAATAACAATTCCTAGACGGAGATGATAGTCCGCCATCTAATTACATGAAAAACCTAGATACACATTCTAACCTCTAAGGAACCATAACCGGTATTAATTAATTAATAAATAATTAAACAACAATTTAATCAACCATAATTAATTAATAAACATTCACCACATAATCCATGACAACATATATATAATATAGAAACCCCTATTGTGCCATCTCTCTATAAAATTCAATTCAAGCATAGGAGAGACTAAGATCACAAAATTTATGCATATAACATGATCACAAACTTGCAAATTTATGTACAAACCTTGTCTCTGATACCAATTGTTGGAAACAAAGTGCGCAGCGGAATTTTAAAAAATTTTCATCAGAGTATTTTCCAAAACACAAGTTTGACATGTTATATGTATAAATTAGACAGATCTTACTAACCTCAGTGTGTTGAAGAACCTCCGCAACCTGTGTAGAGAAGTAACGTTCCAGAAGAGCCTCAACCAACTGGCTTTCTTTGTTATTCTCTATCCACAACCGGAGTGAGTGTGGGCTCACACGTACAGCTCTTCCACCGGTGACTCTCCTTCCAACCAACAGAGAGAACCTAAAGCTAGTGTTCGTGATTTTTGAACAAAAGCTCTCAGGGAGTTTTCAGATGCTCACTCGAAGAGTATCACTCTTAATCTCTCAAATTGATCTGAGTAAATCATTAGACTCACTCCCTTTTTATACCTATTGGTCCTAGGGTCAGTCCATATCTGATTAGGTCTCAAAAAATCGAAACAAAATCAAGTTCGGATCAATATCTGATAAGATCCGCGTAAAAACGCGTAATCTTAACTGTCGTCGGTCGGTAGGCCGAACTTTCTGATAGGCAGGTCGAACAGGCCAGTTCAGCAGGCCGAACACGTCATTCGGCAGGCCGAACTGTTGAGAAAAAAATCTCCGCGAATCTTTTATTTTCCACCCGATATTCTAAAGGATAAAGTCTCAGTTTTGATTCAAATAGCAAAATAGAAAAAATATATGATCAAAAAAAACTTTATCAAGATAATCTCTAAGAAAATAAATCAATTCACAATAATTCTACAAGTTTATCTTGTTCTAATTGTCCAAAATTAAAACAACCGATAAACAGACAAGAATTACCCAAACGCAATAATTCAACAAGTTCATCTTGAACTAATTTTCTTACATAATTAATTCAACCGATAAATAGACATGAATTATTTGATTCTTATAAATTTTAAACCAAGATGATAAATCCGACATAAGTCACCAATTATTGGAAAAGCACGCCGTGTCGTTACAGGATTTTGTGAGCTAGCAAAGGGGACCAAAATGGACCTATAAAGTTCAAGCTCATGATAATTATGAAACCCAATATCCCAGATATACATTTCACAATTATCAACTCCAACGCTACTCTACTAAAAGCTTGGAGCTGCACTCTCGAACTTTATAGAATTACGAAGTTCGTGTAGCTAAGTCTCCATGACATATCATAGTGTATCGCATCCCCATATGATCATCCATAATCGGCTTAAGGACAAGTTCTGTCTTACCTTCCCGATTATTTTTATCTTACGTGCCATTGTCTCACCATTTGAAAACTTACCATCCAAAGATAGTATACCATTCGGTTACACCTATGTATCCAAATGGTTGAGCGCTCCAGTTTTCCAATTACAGGACAACGCATATAAGAGGATATCATTACTCCTAAAGAGGAGCTATGGATTCAATATCTATGAATAACAAGTCTACGCTATCAAGAGTCATGCCTCCAATGTACCGACATGCATGCCACTATAGAAATGTGGGAGTCACCCATTGGTACATCAAAAGACACAAGTCGAGACAACGGGCCCATTATTCATCTCAGGATTAAGATACAATACAAATGATTGTCTAAAGTGAATCGATTTGCCAAGACATAATTATTAATCCAAATCAATTCACTTTATGTCCCGATCCAACACATCGTCAACTATGACAACGCGCCAATGTTTCTATCGCATAACAATCTTTACATGAATAAAGCGCCCAACTTTATTCCCTCGATTGCGGATTATATGTTTTAGACCATCACCTTAAGAATCGTGTCTACCGCATAATCATCCCATCATATGCCCAATTCTTAAGGTTTAAATTGACAGTCTCAGACTACTGTTTGCTTATCATACATTCAACAAATATGAACGTAAAGAGGACAATATTTGGTATATATAAATGAATAAATTCTTTATTGATAAAAAATATCTCCAAAAATGTATTACATTTTTACTCCTTAGAGCATACATGTCTAACACGTGACACATTTAAAATACCAATACACCTCATTTGATTCTAATAAAGGTCAAATTATTTAACCTTATGTCCAAAATTATTTAACAGTTTTGTTGGTTTCTATGTATATTTTAATCATTATAAGGTTGAAATTACGTCTCTTCTCTTTTAAATGGGTCATATATGCATCAGGTGATCGTTTTTCATCTTAATTTTAATAAACATTAGTGATTAAGGACTTCATTGCCACGCTTAGCTAAGTTTAAGGACTCAATTGCCATATTTAACAAAGTTTAAAGACTCAATTGTTACAAAAAAAGTTTAAAGACCATATTGTAAAAAAAAAAAAAAAAAAAAACCTTAAATTTTAGGGGGAAATGTGCGAAAAACCTTTATTTTTTAGTGAGATAATGCATGAAATTAGAAGAGACAAGGATGTGCATATATTTCTTCTGTCTTTATTAGCTTAACGAAATGGCATAGAATTTTGATCCATTAAGTTGAGAGAATGTAACCTACGGCAAATCGGCAAGATGATCCAATCCACATTACCCTTCAGAGAGGGGGGAAATACACTTACATCTCGATTAAAGGACGACAAATTTAGAAAAGAAAACGCCATAACTTTCTCATCCAAACGACAGATATACTTGCAACCATAACGCCATGTCGTTTTAACAAAAAAATGAGAAGGTCGTTTCAAAGAATCAAACGACATAAAACAGTGCAAAGTAAAAGGCATGTTGTATTTTTGGAAGTGTTATGTCGTTTTCATAAGAAAAACTACTAGGGTGTTGGCAAAATTGGTTAGAACCAATTTTTTAGTTCAAAGCACTGTAGCATGTGAGAGCTTTACACTCTAGTAAATTTTTTTCATTTTACAGTTGTATATGAGAGTTTTACACTATTTTTAACTAAAAAGTTAGTTCTAACTATCTTTACTGACACCTAGTATATTATAAAATAATTAACATGCACGTCTTTCCATTTTTAAGGGTCTTGCGTGGCGGCAAAATTTCCAAAAAAAAAAAAAATACAAGTCGGTCAAGAAAAATGTTCTTATAAAAATTCTAATAGGGTGTTTTGCAAGGTGATTAAAACCCTTGGTTAGAACTGTTTTTACTATAACATGTGAGGGCTTTATATTATAACAATTTTTTTTTTATTATTGTAGCATGTGAGAGCTTTACACGGTTTATAACCAAGATTATGGTTAAGACTGAGCTTGCCAAACATAGAATTATATTGCTGGCAATTTCCGCCGAATTTAAGCCCCTTTGGCCTTCTATTCTTAACCACGGCAGCAAGTCCAACTCCTAAATGTTGTTCAACTTGATGCCAAGTCCTTTTTTTCTTAAATCCCCATCATCACGGTTTCTTTCCAGTCCAACTCCGGTACCGCATATTTGGACATGGAGGAATAAGGAGTAAAAAAACAAAATGTAAACCTTTTGTGGATCATACTGCAAAAAGTCCATAGCATGCTAAAAACGACAATCGATACTCCCACCAACGACAGCGTATATAAACGACACCAAATTGCAAAACGATAACTTCATGTAACAGGATGCGCTTGAAGACGACAAGACTAGTAAACCAATTTTACTTACTTGAACATTCCAAAAAAAAAAAAAATTGTGAATACTTGAAAAGGATTAATTACATAATTTGCAATTTCTAGTTATTGCTTACTTTGTCATTATATTCTTAAAAACCATAAAGGTTTTATTGCATTTTTTATTTAAAAAAACTTATTTTAATTTTATCGTCACATATTTTGTGATTATAAAAAATCAGGTGAAACAACATAGCTTTTTTAAATAGCTTGTCAATGTTATTTTATAGAATTTCACTCTTGTTGATTACTTGAATAAAAATTGTTGCTCTTGAACAAAACACATTATTCATTTTACATATGGTAAAAAGTCTTTTAGTTAATATCAATTGAACATTGATTTTTTTGCGAGATTAGAAAAATGTAATGTTTTTAGTCAATAGAAAACACGGAAAATAATTTCAATTTCAATAATTTTAAAATTACACGATAGATTTTTACAGTTTGGATTAAACATATAAAATTTATGTACTTATTCCCTTCTACAATTGATGGTAGTATGCTTAAGAAAAACGACGCATTGCCGGAAACTATAGCAATCATTCAAACGACAAAGTTCAAGACGACAACAATTAGGAATAATGACGCTAATATAATATATGTCGGAAACGACAAGGTTAATGGAAAACGACAATGGTTTGAAAGGGAACTTTCTGAAAACGAAAAGAAGAAAGAAAAACATAGGTCGAGTGATTTTATAAGAAGGACAAAGTCTATAAACATATAAAATCACTCAGGAAACGTCAAAATTAAATAAGAATATTTAACGTCAATCGTTTCAAGAAAATATAAAATGGTTTTGTTTTAAAAAGTGTGAGAATTTTTTAAAAATTATGCTGGAGGTGTTTTTGAAAATTTTATCTAAAAAAAATGCAAAATATTTTTAAAAATTCTTAAAACAAAATCAAACGCGCCAAATTTTTTTACTTTAATAACTCTAGCTAGCATACTGTTTATAAAGTATATAGTATACCGTTTAATTGATTTGTCAATTAATAAACTTTCATATAGCATCAACATGACAAGGTAAGGATTTTAAGGAAAATAAAATAATGAAAAAAGCAAAACCCAATATTATCTAAGAAAAAAAAGAAACTTGATCTAACAACATTTTTTTTTTATGAAACTTGATCTAACAACATAATCTATTTTTTTGTGTGATTTTTTTGCTAATTAATTATTTTCAAAACTTTTTTTTCCTTGTAATGTTCTACATTCAATATGAAAACTGATACCTTATTGAGGATTGAAACTTTATATTTCATCACTATAAAAGTATTTTTTTTTTCATAATTATTGTCTTTTTTAAGGTAAATTGCTTGGGAGATCTCTTAATTTTTTTAAAAAGATATGATTTGATCCTCAATTTTTTTTTATCGGATCTAACATTTTAATTTAAATGCAAAAGGACTAAATTGATTGACAGCCGTTTAACACTAATCATGTGAATTGCGTATGTGAACAGTTAGAGATGTCTCTAGCAATTTTCCTCATTTTTTAATTGATAACAACTGTTGGTTTAGTTGTTGTAACTTTCTAATGGATAAATTTATATAGGTGTTTAACGTAGTGATTACAACTATCTTTATGTAACATGAGCTTTATATTGTAGCTATTTTTTTATTATTACTGTAACATGTAGAGCTTTATACTATTTATAACTAAGAAAATGGTTTTAACCACCACCTGTCAAACACCATTATAATCATAAATAATTTTGTGTTGAACAAAAATAAATTTTTAAAGTATATATTCACAAATTCTATCGATGAAAGGTTATCTAGCAATATTTAGGAACACATTTTAATGATAAATTTATATCTAACGTTACTATAAGATATAAGGAGTGTATGATAGGATAAATAAAACTGTTAGTTATAAATATTTTTACTGTAATATATCAAAGTTTTATATTATAATTTTTTTATTATTATTATAACATATATAAGAGTTTACATTATTAACAATTAAAAATAATAGTTCAGATCACAACCATCAAACACATATATTCCAAAATATTTTAACAATCAAAATCGCACTAAAAAAAAAATCATAATAACACTTTTTTACTAACAGGAAAAAAAAAAGAAATAATCTCCCTTAAAAAAAAAGGAAAAAACACAAATAAAAAGTTTCTTATTTGTTGTTGGTCTTCTTGGTTGAAGTCCTCAAGCTTTTGCTGCTTCAGACCAAACCCTAGGAGGGCCTAAATAAAACATCCCAAGGACCACTTCACCTCTCCAAATCCTCAAACACCTTCTCCGATTAGCCATTCTCTCAAATTATCTCTCAATTTCATTCTTCCCATCTCAATATTTTTCCCTTTCGGTTTCCTAAATTTTTCTTCTGCGTTTTCAGTTCGAAATCTTTACTCGCCATAATCATGGACGCTCAGAGAGCTCTTCTAGACGAACTCATGGGTGCAGGTATTTTCCTATCAAAAACCCTAATAAACTGTTGCCTTGCAAAATTACTTGTTTATTCGCACGTTAACACCATTCTGATAATGAGGTATTCAATCCACCAAAAAAAAAAAAAAAGACATTTTTTTTCTTCCAAATTATTTCAATCACTTTGATTTGATAAGCTGTTTCTCACTTACCCTTACCACTAATTTTGTTTTCTTTTGCTTTCTTTCGGTTTAAAAATTGGTTCTTTGTTGATTTCTCTAATTATTTTTTATTTTTTTTTTGGTTTGGTTTGGTTTGACGAAAATTCAGCTCGGAATTTGACGGAAGAAGAGAGAAAGGGTTACAGAGAAGTTACTTGGGATGATAAGGAGGTCTGTGGAGCGTATATGGTGCGATTCTGTCCCCATGATCTTTTTGTCAACACCCGGAGTGACTTGGGTGAGTTATATTATTAATTTCTTGTTGATTTCCACTCATTCAAGCCTGTATTGGGTTGTAGATAAAGCTAGGGGGGACAAAATCCTCACTTTGAATATCTGATAATTTTTCATTTACTTTACAAATGGTTTTCTTGTTTGGTTTTTTGAAATTGCAAGGTTTCTCTAACATGTATTCATTTATTTATTATTTGTGTCAGGACCATGCCCCAGAATACACGATCAAAAGTTGAAAGAAAGGTGATTGATATGATGTGGTTTGAGAACATTCTGTTTTAGGTTTTGATACTTGCTTGTCATATTTAAATGCCTCCTATTAAAAAAGAAGTGAACTACTGACGAGCATCTGGTCTATTGTTTTTACATCATTTGAATTCTCATGACTTTCATAGTTGAAAGTACAGAAAAATTTATATCTTAGGTTTTAATTCATTTCTTTGATAATTTGGTGGCTCTAAAGCTCAAGCTTCTGCTCAAAACTTGCACGATGTTCATTTTGTGCAAAACTTTCTGATGTTTCTTCCAATGATCCAACCCTGTTTTAATGTTTTGCTTTCATGTTTGATTTCAGTTTCGAGAAGTCCCCAAGGCACGACGCATATGTTCCCAAGTTTGAAGCTGAACTTGCTCAGTTTTGTGAGAAATTGGTGGGATGCACTCCCTTTTTTTGTCATTATGATATCCACATTCTTTTTATGTTTCTTTGGTCATGTCACTATTGCATTTGCATCGTAATTTGTAGGTGATGGATTTGGACAGAAGAGTAAGGCGCGGCCGAGAACGACTTGCTCAAGAGGTGGAACCTACACCTGCACCTCCCTTGTCATCTGAAAAGTCTGAACAGTTATCCGTGCTGGAGGAAAAGATAAAGAACTTGCTCGAACAAGTGGAAACCCTTGGAGAAGCTGGGAAAGTGGATGAAGCTGAAACACTCATGAGAAAGATCGATACGTTGAATGCTGAGAAGACAACCTTGACACAGCAGCCCCAGACTGATAAAGTTTTGATGCTTGCACAGGAGAAGAAAATGGCCCTCTGTGAGATTTGTGGCTCTTTTCTTGTAGCAAATGATGCTGCAGAAAGGACCCAGTCTCATATTACCGGGAAGCAGCATATTGGTTATGGTATGGTTCGCGATTTCATTACTGAATACAAGGTAATTCTCCCTTCCTAGAGTAAACTTTTAATAAATTTTTGCTTCTTCTTTCTAGTGAATAAGAAAGAGTAAATTATCATTTTTCAGGAAGCTAAGGAGAAAGCAAGGGAAGAAGAAAGATTAGCCAGGGAAAAAGAAGCGGAAGAGCGAAGGAAGCTGAGGGAGAAGGAATCTGAGAGTAGAAGGAGAAGAAGTGATTCAGGTGATGGAGACAGGCATCGTGATCGAGATAGAGATCGAGAACGAGACAGATACCGAGAATGGGATTCAGACCGCGAAAGGCATCGAGATTGGAATGGTAGAAGTGGTCGGGATGGAGGAAGAGGGGCAGATTGGAGATACAGAAATGGAAGAGATGGAGGCAGGGACAGGCACAGGGATCGGAGCAGGTCACGCTCCCCTGTTAGGCATGGACACAAGAGGTCATCTCGAAGTCCAATTCACCAATATTAGTGAAATGTAGATAGATGTCTGAGCTTTGAAAATTAATGAGGTAGATTTTTTACTCTCGAAATTTAAAATATGTTTTTGGAGTCTTGAATTATTGTCATCATGGGTGAAACTTTTTTTGCTACTCCCACAGCTTTTCTTGACAATTTATCATCTTTCTTTCATCAATATTGTTAAAGGAGAAAAGGGTTGAGGTAGGTATCATTTTATTGTTGCGACTCCTTTTACAATTCGTTTTGGACCTTGTTTGAGGTAATTTTTTACCCTTTATTTGCATTTCTCTGAAACATTGTTTTCAGAGTCCAGGTCCCCATATCCTGGGGGGGTTCAATGTTGGCTACATTCTGTGTCCTCGTATTTTATACATCAGACTCGATTTGTATAAAATGCCAAATGCATGAGACTACGGCTGGAGAGATAATGGGTTTTTCATTTTTGTGAGGTAACATATAAATCTCATCTTTGCTTGATATTCTTGGTCATCGTGGAATCAGACTCAATCCAGGGGAAAAAAGAAAAAAAAAACCTTGTTAGTCTCTTGTTTTTCAGTGTCAACTTAAGAATAATTCTAGAGATCTCAAGTGATTCAACAAATTTTTAGTACTAAATGATGTAGCAAGCGATGATTCATTTCATCAGTTTGCGGAATTTAAACAATGGGACTGGACTAGGCGTTATTATTCTCGGAAATAGGCAATACGAAAGGGCAAATACACAGAAGTGGGATATGGGCACTGGTCAGACTGTAGAGGTAAATTTTGGACTTAATTATCTGGTCCTATTTTTAATAGGCCGTTCAGAAGATCGGTTGAACCAATAATTTTGATTTAAGGACTATAACATGTGAGAGTTTTATACTATAGTGACTTGTTGTTTTTTAATATAATATATGAGAATTTTTTATTGTTTACAATTGTAATTGATGGTTTCAACCGTTTTTTTAAATAACGTATAAATGACTTAAAACAGAGATTTAGCCTCGGTGGACATGAGAGTCGACTTTGACTGTCTGGAACTTGGGATGACGCCTTTTTGCAAAGTATTATCCATGCATTTCTTAGCGTTGGAGGTAAATCATTTAAATCATAAACTGCAAAAATAAACCAAATTATAAATGACACTGACGGTTAGGTTTCAGTGGTTGACAGTGTCGTACTAAGTAATCATTTGTGCAGGGAAACCATGACTTTACTAGTCAGCTTTACTCAACCATACGGAAATCGACTAGCTTTGGATGATACATGTAATGGTTGCAGAATTCTTCTATGACTGGCAATTCATGATTTTTTTTGTTGACCTTTCCTATAGTTATAGATAACTTTAGAATATTTCGCGTTGTAAGTTGCTTAAAGCTCATGTGACTTGAAAAAATTTTCTGAACCTCTTTTTAAGGTCCATTGTTTATTGCAGATCGTATGGATCCTTGTACAAAAGTAACCTATTCACTAGTTTTCTGTAAAACAAATGAAAAAGCCAATTAAATATTACTTCTTATTTTTAACAATTTACGTTGGAGTAATTCCATGCTTCTTTTTTTTCTTTTTTTTTTCTCTGTTGGATGTTACATCATTTGCTCCGACCCAAGCAAGTTTTCTCGTCTACGATTAAGCAGCAAAGAGACAGACGTGCCTAACTAATAATACGCTTGCAAAAAAAAAAAAAAGGTGTTTTTGGAGTGCAAATTATTATACCACCTGCAAGTTGCAACCTGCTATATTTCACGGTATATTCTTTGATGGATAAAAAGAGCATAAGCCAACTGAAGTGTGCTGTATCAAGACTGGTAATTCTTAATTAAAAAATGCACATTGCAATGAACAGAATAGGTATAAAAGGAGTGAAATGAGGCTATATTTTGAGGATACACCATAATGTGTTATGGTGAGAAATTATATACTCCATGTCCAAAGACAAATTTATTGATCTAAACTCAATCGGCGCATCTTACACACAAGGTTTGCAGTTGGAATATCGAGCTGATTTCCTGAATCTGATTTGACTAGTTCTTTCAGCTCGTCTCTTGAGGTGGAAAGACAAGTGTGGAATGTGGCAAGAACTGGTGGAATTGGCATTGATAAGGCGGAGAGCACGTTGCTCAGATACTCGATGTCAACTGATAGCTGCTGTGCACCGCGATCAGTTATGTACTGTATCCCCCGCAATTGCTCCATGTAAAGAGCGGTAGCACCCTCAGCAACCTTCAATTCACAGAAAATAAAACAGATTTTAATATTTTTGGTTCATGATATGAATACTTATGACTGTACCCTAGAAACTCGGGATGTCTGCAAGAGCAAAAAACTTTGACAAAACAGGATGATCATCCAAATTGAAGCAATACTTGGGAAAGTGATAGAGAGAAGAATCAATCTAGGTAAATTGAGTTAAAACAAGGACTACATGTTAGAAAAAGCACATGATTGAAAACCGAGGACCTTGTTAGCGTATAGGCCAATACCTTGAACATCCATTCAGCTGCAAAGAACTGGGCCTCATCATTGTTGGCATCATTGTTCGAGAAACCCTCTGCAAGTGGCTCCAGCTGCTGGGGTAGAGTAAGAAGATATTCACCAATACCAGTAACATAGGCCTGAGGATATGCACTGAAGCTTGGGAGAGGAAAAGCACTTTGCTCCTCAACTGCAGACCATATAAGCAAACGAGAAACGTCACTCAGGCGCTGCCGTACCTTGGAAATGAGGACATCATATACCAGTTCATTTACTGTGTCGGCAAATGCTGCGACTCTCTGAGATGCCAATGGAAGTGCATGAAACCTGGGGTCTTTAGACTGCACAACATTTTAATTAGTTAGATAATGAGAGGCCAAGCAAGACTTTGACAAGTAGAGAAAGCACAGCCAATACAAATAACAAAGAAAAAACCACCATCCCAGTTAAAGATGTACTTTATCCTATTGGTGGGGGCTAAGAACTTTGACGTTCTTGCTTTCTCAAGATTGTTCCTAGTTTTGAGGTAAGTGTTAAAGTTAAATAGCAGAAGTGTTATTTTAATCCATCAAAATTTAAAAAAAAAAAAAAAAAGATAGCAGAAGTATTATGAATCAGAAAGTTTATACAACATCCTCAATGCAGTGTCAAACGTCACAATTCTATGCCAAGGCCAATATTTAGCATTTGGCTAAGAAACTATTCTTCAATGCAATGCTATTCTTAATGGCAAATTTAGCCCATGCTATACTTGGTGCAAATAAAAGTTAACACCAAGTATAGAAAGTTGTAATTAAAAATTACAAAATTGTTGTGTTAAAATAATTTTTTTTTACAAGTTCCAAAAATTAAAATTTTATGACAAAAGATAGATGTCGTCTAAAGCAATATGCATTGGAGCACAACAAAAATCATATCAAATACATCATCTCCACGCTTTTTGTGTTGGATATAACGTTGACATTAGCTTTGCATTAAAGATATTCTTATGTAACTTTTATTACTCAATATTAGTAAAAGAATATTGTATAGAGAGTGCGTCTCTACGTTTGAAATATGAATTGCCCAGTACCTGATTTAAAAGGTTAAAGAGTTTTCGAGCCTTCTCAGGAACATCCACAAGCCGCACAGCTGCCACATCCAAGGCAGCCCTTCCACCCACAGATGCTTCCCTGTTAGTGTCCTCACCAACATGTGACACCCTTTGGTCTGCACTTGAGCCAAATACTGAAAGTGACAAAGTTGTGCTTAATCTAGCAAGAGTAGCCCTCAAGGAAGCTTCAAAAACAGAGGACCTGCTGGTTAAACAATCTGAAACAGTGAGGATCTGCAGAGCCCCTTGGACAATGGCCCATTCTTCCTCATTTGAAATCAAGTCAACCTTGCGTGCAGCCTGGCTTCCCTCTTTCTTGTCCAAACCCATCTCTTTCTTTGAACCGACACCATCAGTACCATGGTCCACTCCGCAGACAACTCTCAATGATTTCAGTGTCTCTTGCAAAGCAGAGATATACTGTAACATTATGTCATCAAGAGCAAGAATTAGCTCATCTGCCTCAGAACCACCAGTAAAGTTGATGCACCTCTCGACAGCAGCTTCAAGGAGTATGATAATTTGGGGAATGGATTCCTCCATTCTGCGAACTGTTTCGCTGAGTTCAATCCCCTGGGCACCCACACCACGAGTAACAGCTCCCCTTAAATCAACCCCTGCAATTTCAGAGGATAGGATAGCCCTTTCCAACTGTCCATACCTGGAAAACACTTCAATCATCAGTAAAAGGAAAAAAAAAAAAAAGAAAAAGAAAAAAGAAGAAGAAAAAGAAAGAAGATGAAGAATCCAGCTCGTCAAGTAAACCATCACTGAAGAAGGTTTCTCATTATATACGAAAAACAGGTCAATGTTTATGCAAAACATAAAACTGAAGTATATACGCATACGTGATGACAATTACGACCCCCCCCCCACCTTTGTTTAAAGGAGTCATAGGGCAAATATACTGCCTTAAGAGTATCCATCAACACCCGGAGCTCAGAATCTGAAAACAAATGCTGAATATTTCTCGCAAAGGTCTGTGTCACATTGTGCACCTCAATCAATGCCTCCAAATGTTTCCTCTGAATCTTAATTCCCTTTGGCATATCGCCTGACAGAATATCTAATATACCTGAAGCCAAATAACATAACACGATTTACGAATCTCTCCCTAGTGAAATCATAAGGCTGAATATATTTTTCGAGGACCATAAAACAAGAGAGTGCAACCTTTTCCCAATGCTTTTGTTTCAGGAACAACATCTCCAGTTGAAAGGTTAATACGAGAAATAAAACTAGCTCCAATAGCCGCCATTGTCTCAACCAGCAGCTTTGGTACAAGAGTTTTATAATCCTCAGGAAAAGCAACCATACACCTGCAGGTAACAGTCTGAGTGAATACATTCTGTGATGGTTTCCTTGTATCAACAAGATGCTATCCAGAGTATAAAGTGAAAATAAGAATGAATATATATATATATATATATATATATTTATATTTGTCATCCAAGAGTCTGAAGAGCTTACCATTTCCATTCTTGCTCAAGATAAAGAAGCAATTCATCATAGAAGCTTGGCAACCAACTAGAGAACGAAATTGTTGGAGAACTTGATTGAACACTGCTTGATAGCCTTTCAACTTCTGTCTTCTCATTTGCAAGCCTATTACGTTGTTTTGAGTCAAAATCTTCCCACAACTGTTTTATTGGCTTTAGGTGAACTTTTGTGTAATGTAGCTCTAGTGACTTGAATCTCCCAATTCGGATAAGAATGCCTCGCAAATTTTGAGCAACATCGACCTGCATGAAGATTGCAAAATTATCCAAGTCACTTATCATGTGTACTAAAAGGCACTGAGAATAAATGCATATACCTAATAGAAAGTCAAGTGTCTCCAGAAATTTTATGACCTTACGACCAGATATTGCATCTGTTAGTCGTGGCTGCACCATTGCATCTAGCCTATCCTCTAGGACCTCAAGTTGCTTCCTTACATTAGCAAATTCAGCAACCTAGAACAGTGCCATACAAAAGAATAAAATAACAAACCAAAACACAAAAGCTGAAGCTTTCATAATGTAAAAGCACGCAAGGAAAATCATTACCTCCCCAACAGCAGACAAGCAATGTCTCATGTTGGCTAAAGTTTCTGCGGCCCGTGGAAGATCACCACTGGCAAAGACGTCCTCCACCGTTGAGCTCAATTGAGTTAATCCAGCAGCATCCTGTTGAATCATACAAGACGAGTAATTCAAATGAAACCTTAAAATTTTCCGGACCTACACCCATGATCCACACAAATGTGAACATTCATTAGCTCATAAAATATACCCACCTGCAATGTTTCATAGGCAGCTTCCATTCTCTGCTTAACAGTATCAACCTTTGCCAGGGCAGCTATAGATTCAGCTGATGATCCTTCAGCCTACAGATCCGACCAAAAGGTTTGACAAAGAGAAAGCACAATTTATACGGAATATGTAAAATTTGAAGCTTGTAATGAATTAAAGCGGGAATTTTAGAATGACTTTGCTAAAATTCCAAAGATCAAACCTTCTGAAAGATTAAGCTCAAGCAAGATCACCATTTAACCACAATCTTAATTGCCAAATATTTCAGCACAAATCTCTCCAATTTCCCACATTTTCTTGAGTAACCAAACAAACTAAATTGAGGAATCCGAAGGTACCAAATTTCAAACAATCATTCAAAAGCTGCTAGAATATCGTAAATCCGACAATGACCAACCTAAAATTCCTTCGAATTCCCCTGAAGAACAATACAAAAAGATCGAGAAGGTACCTTCTTGAGCTTCTCGAGGATGCCGGCGAGAGCGGAGCGGAGCGAAACGGCATCGTCGCGGAGACGGATGATGTCGCGAGTGGCGCGCGGGACTCGGAGGAGGGCGGCGGCGCTCTGCTCCTCAAGGGAGGCGGAGATCTCCTCGGAGACCATCTGGAGCTTCATCTCCAGATCCACCAGATGCTTGTCCACCGTCTCCTCCGGGTGCCGACTCTTGCACGCCGAGTTTATCCATTTCTTCGGGTCGAAGCTCTCCCCCGAGAACGGCCCTAGATCCAGCATCGTTCTTTGCATCCGAGTTGACTCGTTGTTCGACGAGTTAACTCGGGCTGGTTCGAAGCTCTGCTTAAGTTGTTATGTTGTTGTTGCAGTTGGGAAATGGAGTCGTGGAAGGGAGCACAGGGAAGTGAACGTTTTGTGAAGGAGAGGGGTCGAATTGGACTATCCCAAAAATTAGGGTGGTCTGTGGAAAATAAAAAAGTCTAAGATAAGAAACGGCGTCGTCGTACGGAAACGACAATTGTGTTAAAACGATCGCACCTGGGAAAACGACCGCATCTTGGAAACGACTTCATCTCCTAAACGACATGATAAAAGAAAAGGATCGCAACCCGTTTAGGCGCCAATATCTTAAATCTGCATAAAACGACAAAAGGTTCCTCTAGCATGGTTACAAATAAAACGATAACAAGAAGAAAAATAAACTTTGAATTAAAAAAAATGATTACATGAAAAATGACGGAATGTTGTTTTAGAAAACATAAGAGTGTTTGATAACGTCATCGTTAAGAAAATATCAATGTAAAATAAAAATAAGCTACACTATATGTTATAGTAAAATTATTCTAGCTCTTAATTTTAACTATATTGTCAAACGCAATTAATAAACGTAGAAACTACATAAAATCATCAAAAGACAAAAAATAACCAGTCTAAAAAAGAAAAAAATAGAAAAAGAACGGTTAAAAGGAATCTGATACATGTCATCACATTAAACGACAACAAAATCTCATAAATGATAATATCTTAGACGACAAAACCAAGAAAACCACATCGTAGCCTAACAACGACATCTTTTTTATTTTTATTTTTGGGTCGAGAGAGAAATATAGTCACTTGTGTTGAGGGTTTTTGGTCCCCGACTGGAGCTGGAGGGTCGTATTGTCGGAGAGGCCTGAGGAGGCTTGGGCTTAGATTTGCCTCCTGGGAGGAGCGCATCCTTGGAGTTTGAACTTATGACCACTCTAATGTAATTTTATACATACAACATAATATTTTAAATTTTAAAAGTTTTGAGATTTTTATGTAACACATTTAATATTTAAAATTCATATATTTATTTTTAAGTGACGAAAATATATTTTTTTCGATTATGATCAGTTATATCTACTGTACTCTATAAATACGAACCCGTATATTAGCCCATTTTCTGCTGTTGTAATACACTTTCTCGTTTTGAGGGAAAAAAATTCACAATATTCATCTATCAAAAACGACAATATATCGGAAACGACTTGTTCTATCCAAACTATAACATATACGGAAAACTATGACAGCCCATTAAGTGCAAACGTTCTTGAACGACAGTATCGTGATTCATGGCCAGTAACATGATCTTCGGGAGAAAGTAATATGCCGAGAAACAACCTAACCGAAGTGACGTTATTATAGTGAAACGACGATGAAAGCTTCAACAAAGGGCATAATATATTTTAAATTTTTAAAGGTATTTTTTTAGAGAAATTTTAAAGGGTATTAAATGTTTGGTAACTGAAGTATTTTCTATTTCGAAATTCGTATATTAATTATTTTTAAGCAAGGAAAATAATTTTTAATTCGTCTTAGATTCTGATTAGGGTACTCTCCACTGTATATTCTATAAATAGGAACAACGAACACATGTGCGGCGCAATCACTTTTCTTATAATACGCTTTCTCAAAAAAAAAAAAAAAAAAACACTTTCAGAACTATCAATGGCGGCCAAAAGCCTGGATCAACCCTTTCCTAGTTACCCTGTCCCCACCGCCGGTCCTGGTCGCACGGCCATGGGTTTCCCCGTCTCACAAACCGTTAACCCCTCCCCTCGAAAAATAAGCACGACGAGGGTCGCCATACTGCTTGTTTATATAATTTTGACTGCGGCCGCCTTTGCGGCAATGGTGGCTTTCATTGTTATATCTGATCAGGTCCCGCGCTTTCCTTCTGTCAAGCTCACTTCAGTCTCCACCACAGTCCACAAGGTCTCCGCCGACGACAACCTCGTAACCGCCGACTTGCACGCGGGCTTCCTCTTCAATCACAGCCAGGGGAAGGGCATGGTTTTCGACCATCTCACCGCGTCCGCCTTCGACGCCGAATGGGGTCCTCTAGCTCCCTTCACGCTCTGCGGCAACCAGCGTTGCAATGCTTTAACCGCGTGGTTCCGGCTGAACGACGTGTCGTTTCGGGTTGGTACGTGGGACTTGGTAATTGGGGGTGGCGACGACAATGGCCATGTGAAATCAGGATCTTCGGAAGTTGAATTTGGGCTTGGAGCTAATGTGACGTACATGGGTAAAGCTTGGTCAAAACGGAGAATTCCTTTAAAGATTAGATGTAAGCATGTGAAAATTGGTTTCTCTTACAATGCCAGTTCTGCTGCAAATTCACAAGCAGCTCAGACGGTTCATTTTGACAAGGATTCGGGTAAATGCTCTACTCATGGGCTGTGGGAAAAAGCTGAGTCACGGTTCTCCTTTCTAGTAGTAGGCTTTGCGATTTTGCTTACGGCGCTACTTTTTATGGGTTGGTGTTTTTTTTATATGTATCCATAAGACCCTTTAGTTCACTTTATATTTTATTTGAAGAAAAATGATGACAACTTCTTTTTCTTTTAATTTTTGCTTTGCAATGTGGTTAATCATGTCTTTAAGTTGAAGTTTTATTTTGATTTTTAGTACATGTATTCCAAACCCATGTTAATCTTGAATTTATCAACTTAAGTTTATTTTATGATTGATTATGTTTAATTATGTTTAATTTAAGAACATTGATTTAAACTAATAATTTTAATTGCAAATAGTGTAAAGCTTTCGTACCTCACAATATAAAACAAAGTGTTTTGGTCCAAACTAATGTTCCTAATCCTCATAGGCAGAGCAACACAAAATAAACTAAGGTCGTATCACATTTTTGGAGTGTTTAGGGATTGATTTTAACGGTACAGATACACAACGTAATTTTTGGAAATCTAATCAAACCAAAAGAAATGTCAGTATAGAGCAACCCAAACCAACCCAAGATATCACATTTTTAAAATTAATTCCTATCATCTCCTTAAAACGACAGCATCCAAAGAGACGCAACATGTTACTTACGAAAGGAAAAGAGTGAAAAACAACAATATATATATATATATACACCTATATTTTTCTCTGAAAATAGTGAAAAAGGGAATTGGATGGGGCATATTTTTCTCCCAAAAAAAAAAAAGCATTGTTGCACCATACACTATTCACTTGTTGTATAGTACAACTTGAACTTTTAATCTTGGTACAATGCGCTTTAAATGTTGAAATTATTAATAATTGAGGTCCAATAATTGCTTTTAATTTTTATTAAGTACTCTTTTTTTACATGTTGAGCTTTATTTTCCTTAAAATGATAAGCTTTATCCTTCACAAACTCAAGTGCGAATTTTGTGACCAAAATTCTCTATGTTTTTTAACACTTGTTAGCTATTGGATGTCAATTGCTAACGATTTCAAAGTTCAAGATATACCTTGCTAAGATAGAAAGTTGAAGGGTGCATTATATAATAAACCAGTAATTTAGGATGTAATAATGCAATTTACTTCTAGAAAAATGAGAATCGGATAGTGCATGTTACTCCCTAGTCTTATTGGCACATTGACAATCTTGACGACTACTAACAAGTGGATCAGAGCCTAAACTAGTACCTACGCCTTTGGCCCAGTATCATCCATTTGTCACAGTCTCAATGCCAAATGAGTTCAACCAAGACTATTGGGTTTTGATCTTTGAGCAGGCATAACAAAGACATCCTAATTACAACACCATAACGTTTGGTGATAAACAACAACATTGATTCAGAATCGAGGTGCATTATGCAAAAACAAATAGTTTAGGGTGTAACAATACAATTTACTCTTGGAAAAAGAGAATCGGATAGTGCATGTCACGCTTCCTAGCCTCTTTGGTACATTGACAATCTTGAGGACTACTAAAGAGGGTGCCTTTGGTCCAGTATCATTTGTTTGTCATAGTCTTAGTGCTAAATGAGTTTTACCGAGACTATTGGGTTTAGATCACTGAGCAGAAGAATAGAGGAGACCTAACAAAGGCGTCCTAATCACTACACACTAACTTAAAGTGATAAACGACAACATTGATTGATATTGGTACTTTACTGATTAACTACAGCTTATCCCCCATAAACTAATTTATTATTGATTTATTAATGATTTATCATTAATAAATAAGTTATAGAGTGAACTTGGTTAATTACAAACTAACAATAGTTAATTATTAATAATTTATCAAGTTAATCAATGATAAACCATCAAGTTAATAGGTGATAAATCATAAACCATTATATCATTGATTAACATCGATACATCTCTAATTAGCATATGTCAATCACTAATTTACCATTTGAACAAAAGATCATTTTTCTAATTTTCAAAAATTTTAATTATTTGCTTAAAAAAATCTTAAAAAACCAGTTTTTAACCCTCAAATGGAGGATTCTAAATCCACCTAAAAATAATCCTTAAGGAAGATTCTCAAATTAGAGAGAAAAGGCTCAAACTTTGTAATCAATTTTAATATTTAAGCCCCCCATTACAGTAGCTAGTGAGAGTATTTATGACTCTTTAATATAATGATAACAAAATGTTTATAAAAACATGTAAAGCTTTACACTGTAGTTCACTTTTTTTAATTACTTTTATAGTGTAGCAACAACAAATTTTTGTTAGAACTAATTCTACAACACACCCTCGTTTCTCCAAAGACGACACGCTATATATTGAAAACTCTCACAACCCACTGAGTGAAAGAGTTTTAAAACGACAGTATGGTAATTCATGGGGAGTAAAATCATCTTCCAATAATATGTTTAGAGAATATATTTTAATTAATCGACGTTATTATAGCAAAACGATAACATATCTGGAAACGGCAACTTCGAAGAGAGCTTTTTGTAAAACACAAAATAAAAATGACGCCATACGGTTACGACAATAATTGAGTTGGAAACGACATCATCATTAAAAAGCAGCGACGATGTCGTTAGGAATAGAAAACAACATAGTTTCCACAGAGCGATACCATATTCTGAAGACCATAAAACATTCTTACGAAAGCCAAAATGCCAGACTAGGTTAGGACCACACAAATCCAAACGACACATTAGGAAAAGACTACTGAGTAAACGACATCATACTTGAAAACGACAAGGTTAATGGAAATGTCATCATCTCCCCGAAGAGTACAGCAAAGGTAATAAAAATAAAAATAAAAATAAAAAATAATTAAACATTAAAAATACTAAAATATTCAAAAGTTTTAAATACTAGTACTTCAAAACAGAAAAATTTTATTTTTTCAGGTACGCCCCCACTATGTATAAGTGTAAAATTGATTAGAGTCAACTTTTTGCTTAGGAAATAGTATAAAACTTCATATGTTACATAGTGTTTTGGAATAAGTCCTAACCAACCTAGAAATCGGTTCTAACCAATTTTTGGGATAAGAAGTTGGTTATAACCAACCCTAGAAATTGGGATAAGTCCTAATTTGACGTCAAGGATTAAGTCTTCCACTCGAATTTTTCATATGATATACGAATTTCGTATCCCCATTTTAGAGATTTTTAATTTCTAATTTTTAACACCACGTCCAATCAGAGTCCAAAACAAACTCTACCAAGCAATTGTATTTAAAAATTAGGCAATGTTCGCCTTATCTGAACTCTAAGAGTATATTTTGCATGAACTCAAGAGTATATTTTGTAACAGAATCAAAAGTTAGAATGATTTTATTATACCATGCGAGAGTTTTACGTCATAGTCTACTTTGCTTTACACTATACCCTATTTTTACTTTACCTTGTAACATATAAGAACTTTATATTGTAGCAATTGAAATAAAATTTTCTAAACTATATTGCAAAATACTCTCCAAGTCTAATCTAAATTGCTGTTGGGCTCGGCAAAATAAGACCTAAATATATGTTTGAGAGTTATTAACCGACGAAGGTCTCCAAATCCTAGTTCCCCTTAATTTTCGCAATCTGAATCTTTGTAAATAGTGGAAATTATTCTCCATTAACACGTATGCAAATATAAAATCTTATTTTATCTCCTATTAAGATTTACCGCATCTTCAAAAAAAAAAAAAAGTTTGAATTTCAATAAAAAAAACCACAATTCGAATCCTAACCGATAAACAGGAACATATCGCCAACTACCGCTCTTATAAAAAAATTATTTGTTTTTAATCTACCAGTTCACTTCTTCTTCTTTTTATTTATTTATTTATCTTATTTCCCCTCTTGAAACTCTTACGAGCTCATTGTACTCATCTATCAATGGAGACAAGAAACCAGGATCGACCTGTTCCCGGTCACCCTGTCACAGTCACCGGTTCTGGCGGCATGGCCATGGGTTATCGCGTTTCGCAATTTGGGCTGCCGTCTGTGACCACTTCCACTAATAACAATGCCTCTGTCGCCTCCAGAACTACCACCAGGAGAAGTGCTAACAAAGCTACGGTAATGGTCGCTTCACTGCTTATCTATATAATCTTATTAGCAGCCACCTTTGCTCCAACTGCGGTCATCTTGGTTACATGTGAGCGCGTCCCATACGAACCTTCGGTCACACTCACCTCACTCTCCACCACGATCCGCAACGTCTCCGACGACCGTGTAACCGCCGACTTTCACCCCGGCTTCCTCCTCACCAACAACGCGAAGGGCGGCATGGTCTTCGACCATCTTGCCTCGTCCGCATTAGGCTCCGAAGTGGGCTCTCTTGCTGCGGCGCCATTCGAGCTCTGCGGCAACTCGTCCTGCAATACGTTAACGGCGTGGTTCAGGCTCAACAACGTGTCGTTTATGGCCGACTCATGGGACGTGGTAAACAGTGGGGATGATGAGAAGAACAAATCAGGATATTCGTATGTTAAATTTGGATTGATCGCTAACGTGACGTACATGGGTAAAAAAGGCTGGGCGAAACGAAGAAAAATTCCAATAAAGGTGAGATGTGAGCCTGTGAAAATTGTTTTCTCTAGCAATGCCAATGCTACAACACAGTCGTTGAAATTTCACGTCAATAAGGATTCGTATAATTGCTCGACTGACGGGCTGTGGTACAAAACTAATTTGGTGTTCAGTGTTTTAGGATTGGCTCTTTCCCTCACGTTTTTGTTTATACTTCTTGTGGGTCCGTGTTTGTTAATAGCTATATACAAGCTTTAATAGGACCCTTATTTGGTTGACTTCTTAATATTTTCTAATTAGTTACATCTTCTTTTCTTTTTTCATTTTGAAAGATATGTTTTTAGCTCGATGCAGAAAATAAATAAAGGACACAAGTAAATTTTCGCATGGTTATGGGCACGCCAAGATGTTGAACAACCCATCAAATTAATGAAAAAGCTTGAAAACTTTAATGTCAGTTTTATATGAATACTGAATTCAAATCTGTTCAATTATTCTAAATTTGATATAATTAGTTAAATATTATTTGAGACATTCAAATTATTATATAGGTAATTTAAGTCCCGATATATCCTCAGGAATTGACATCATCTTTAGAAGAAGACAGCCCATAAGATCAGATTAAAGAAAATAGTAGCTCACGAAATATTGGATGATCTACTGGAAGCCCCATCATGGGAAAAAGCGACGTCATATATATTAAAAAAGTATAATCGAATAAAATTACAAAATTCTTTAGGATGACAAATCCTCATTAACTACAATGTCAGCTCGAGAGGGAAACGGGTGAAAAAGGAAATGTAAAATTAAAAAATATGGAATAAAAATTAATAGCTCATATTTTCGACGGAAAAATTAGTATATATATTTTTAAAAAAATTCCGGGAATTCTCCCTCCATACAAAATCTTCAAATTTCTCCCTTTTAGTACAAAATCTTAATTTTTCAATTTCACAATTCTTGGAACTTTTTCTTTCTTTTTCCCCTCCCACACTCTCTCTCGACAATTGCGTAACTCTCTCTCCTCCATCTAGACTTCGCCAAGCACGAGGGTGAGATTCGTCACCTGCGCCGGAGAAGACGATGTTGAGAACGAGATCCGTCGTCCGTCTTCGTTGCCATCCCCCGTGCCGGAGAAGGTCAGAGAAGACGATGTTAAGGACGAACCTCTGCCAGACCAGTCCTCGGCGTCTTCCCCTTGTAAACGCTGTCTACTGCGTGAGAAAGAGAGAACGAGTGAAGGAGAGAGAGAGAGCAGGGAAAGAGAGAGTGTCGCCGTCGTTGTATCCGTCGTCGGAGGAGGGGAGATGGACGAGAGAGAGGTTTTTCTAACTTCGAAATAGGGTTAGGATTAACTATTTTATAATTTGAAGCGGGTTGAGTTTCGGTAAAATTGAAAAATTAAAATATACAACGTTAAAGAATCTTAAAAATGTTATTTATTAGCATGTTAAATAACTATGTTGTATATTCCATTAGCTTTGAAAATATGTTATTTTAGATATTTTCGCCTAAGAATTAGGAATTTAGGATGAGATGATCTTTTTCCGCTCTGATAGGATGACATAAAGTCATAATTTGAAAATGAAAATAAAGTTGGGAACACATAATATAAAAGTAAGTACTTTTAAATCAAAAACCTAGACAATATTTTTTAAAAGGAAAAATAAATAATTTCTTTTTTTTAGGGAGAAAATAAATAATTTCAGGTATAACCGTATAGAAGATTTTTCCCTTTTTCTCTTAAAAAAATCCCCTTTCTTGAACTTTGAATCTAAACAATGAGGACTAAGTCTTAACGATTTTCAATCACAAGAAAGCGTTATCGAAGTTTTTTTTTTTTTTTTTTTAAAGCTTCATAGTATAATTCATCGTGTAGAAAATTTAAATACATTAGAAATTTAATAATACTATTTTTAACGGGATAAAACTAACTAATGTAGAAAAATAAAGAAGAATATTATTTATGCCAATTATGACTAAATAAATAAGATAAAAGTACACGTTGAGAGAAAAATAATTAAATAAAGTTAACATTGATAAATAATTTATGTTTATCACATCTTTTTATTCCCAACTACCCACAATACATTTTGAATTATAATTTAAAAAGTAAGGATTTAGCATAAATTTTTATGATAATCCTGTAAACATTGGATCAACAATTAAATACAAACAGATTAGTACTTAATTTAGTATTTACTATTTATGAGTTTGGCCCCTCAAATTACCGTTGTTAGAACCCGTCTAACTTCTAAGAACAAGATTAAGATAATCTTGAAATGAAAGTTAAATTGAAATTGTGAATAATCAAATAGTACAGTAAAAGTAAATGATACCACATATGAAATTTATAGTGGTTCACTCTATAATGAGAGCTATGTCCGTTGGTTTTCATTATGATAAATAATTAGATACAGATTACAAAGAGTTAAGAGATTTGTTACAAAAACAGTAGCAATTTCTGCAGAGTTTCTATAAGTTCCTCTCCTTCAATAATGAAGCTACTGCTACTATTTATAGAGAGTACTGGTAACGCCCCAAAATATTTTTCTTTTTAAACGGCGAACGTTTGTAGTATAGAAAAGTTGTCGTATCCATAGGGAGATGAAAATTTGTACTTCAGCAAATTAATAAAAATAAACGTTCAAAAAGGCAAGCACTTTTTCAAATCAAAGTGTAAAATGAGAAAAATATTTTTGTGGTTTTTATTTTATTTAATTTAAAATCTAAAGCATAAAATTAAAACGATGAAGCTTTGAGAATCCCTTGTATGTTTTGCAACTGATATGAAATTTTAACTCTAATTAATAATTATCTAAAGTATTTGATTTATTATATCTTATCTCATTAATTGCAAGCACATTTTACTAATTATATAGGTCAACCTAAATCGACAATATAGCAAGCCATAATGCAGTAAGGGTCTTTCTATAAAAACTAGCAAAATAATTATTGGTGCACTAATTATGAAAATTATAACAGTTGTCACTCAATTATAATTAACATAATTATAGGATAGAAAAGATAATAACAAATCAAAATCAATATATTTTAGTGGAATAAATTTTTACATTAACTCCGGCAGCACTTCGTCTTATGAAATATTTAGAATCGACAATATAACAAGTCATACTGTAGTAAAAGACATTCCATAAAATTAAGCATCATTTTCTTATTATTAATATTAACTATGCAACACAATTAAATTACATAAAGAAAGTATGACTGAATTTATGTAAAAATTGACAGCATAACAACATTAACAATAATTATTGAAAACAAAAAGATATAATTTATTTCACAAAAATATAAACATTACTACACAGATATAGAGTCAAAATCCATATCAAAATACTATGCATACAAGATCATCTCTCTGCCTCACCAGACTCTTTACACTAATTTAAGCATTATTTTATTATCTACGAAGATGCTGCTGAGTTTAACTCAACAGAAAGGAAAAGAAAGGGAAAGAGGGCCAAAGGCCCGAAGGGATGCCCGAACTGAGGCAAATGCCTCGGTATTTATAGGCCTTAAGAATTACTATTGAGAGATTCTTTCAATAATTTATGCTGTTTAAGCGTTGAAAAAGGCGGATCATAATGATCCAATTTTCTCCTCTATTTCTTCGCATTGGGCGTTCATCAATGCGTGAGAATCTCGCTAAGATTCTCTGCTTCTCGGCAGCTGGGAGCACGGCAATAGGATGATCTAGGCCGTTGAAGACGCGATCCAAGGGCTTTCAGACGCGTGCAAAAATGGGCCCAGGTGGGGCCAGTGGCCCACAAACTGAAACTGTCAGATCGGTCTTGGTCATCACATCGAACGGCTGGGATAACAGCTGCAGTAGAGACGACCGCACGTAAGCAGACATAGCCCGAGATGCTCTCTGACTCATCTGCAGCTCACACGCGCCAATCATATCTCGCTACGTGGAACCCAATGTTGAGACTCGGCTGACGCAATGGACGATGCATTGACACGAGTAGCTACTGTGGACGGCTGAGATCAATTTGGCAGTTAATCCGATGGCTTTCGTGACGTCACGTGTTCCCTTAGATGAATTATAATTTTTTAAGGATTTTTGATACATTTGATGTCCGATTTTGCCCCTTTTTGCGCCGTTTTTCCTCCAGATTCTAAATCTAAAATTCAAAAACACACTAAAGTTAATTATTTTACAAAAAGAATATTTACAAAAATATTAAAATATTTATTTTACATTAAAACACATAAAATTAATTAAAAATATATAAGAAGTTATAAAATTTCTAGTCTTTTTCGGTTTAGCACAGATATGATTTTTATGACTTGGAAGTATTTTTAGAAATTACTAAAAATATAGTAGAACATATTTACAAACTTAAAACACACTATCAAACACATTAAAACTCAAAATAAAACAACCGCATATTATTTTTACGGTTTTAACTATTTACAAACTAAGTACTTATTTAACACACCGAAACGACTCTAAAAATTACCAAAAATATTATTAAACATAAAAACACGCTAAAAACACATTTTTAAACACATTTTCACACTAAGACACAAAAATACTTATTAATTAGAGGATTTAATGAGAAATCAAAGCATAAATAAATGATTTAAGCCTTGTAAAATATATACTTTTACAGTTTTATCAAGTACTGCGTGAGATCATGGCTTCAATATGATGGAAAAAGTGTGCATAGTAGTGCTTGTAGTTGTGGGATACGTGTCAATCTATGATAGGATGTAAACATCAGACTTTTTCTCATGTCCTATTTCATGGTTCAGCATGTACCTCATTGTAACTACTAAGTTCTATACATCAATTCCATCGAATTTGGCACTTAGCAAATTCATAACAGTGAGAAATGTGTAGATTCACATAGAACGAAACGAGTAGAAGCTGCAATCGAACCACAATTATCAAATCGATCTATCCTTCTAATTGGTCAAGCAATGAGCAAGTGATGCTAACGATAATAATCTGTCTTGAATCGAACACTCCCATCGAGCTCAATTTGCTCTAACCATAATTTGAATTTTGCATGCTGGACCTTTACTGAATGATTTGGGTCTAACCAAATTATACCCCAATAGTTAGCCCCCAGGCCTAGTTGATGTGATTGATTACATGAGTGAATTGGTTATTCTGAGCAGGTCCAACCCCTAATTTGATCATACATTGATTCTTTTGGACAAAACTTTGTGTTCACACCATAATCATTATCCTACCTCGAGAAAATGCAAGTGTCAATTACACATTACATGTGGCATAGTATGATTGAAGCATTTCAAAATATCCCCGCTGATGTTAGCAAATAATTGAAAAGACAACACCTTGGTTTGAGCAAGAAGTCAAAAAAATGTCTAATTTTAGCCGTTAGGTCATTTCCTTGAAAATAAGTCCAAGCCATTTAGCATCTTTTTCAGATAATATAAAATAACTCCTTTTCCTCTCCTTCAAAGTTCAAGCTTAAGCTTTTGAGTTCTCTGAGCTTTCCTATCCATTCTCAACCAAGATTTTCTTTCTTTTCTTGATTTTCTTGTGATTTCCTTTCTATAAATCTTTTTTTTTTTTTGCAATTTTGCGTACTTTGATGCCATTTTCTCCTTATTTTATGAGAAAATATGTAGTTTTTAGGGTTGTTTGGTTCTTGTGGGTTCTAGAACTTTTAAGAACTTCTTCAAAATTCTTCTAATCATGAATCCCTTGGTCCTTTGCTTTTTTTAGCCCTATATTTCCTTCAAAATTCTGTTTGTCATAAAAAAAAGTCGAAGAAACCCATCGAGATTAGTTCAAGCTCAAGCAAAAGTAGCGACCTTGAGGCAGCGATGATGAAAGGGACGTCAATAAAGGGATTCTACAACAATCAAGACTTGAATAGGTTTCTCAAATTGGTGGGGCTGGAAGCAGTGAAGCAAAAAAGGGCACGATCGATCAAACCATTGAATTAAACCATAAAATTGTTTTCCCCGGTTCTTCAATGTCTGCGGTGTCTACACCACTGAATTTAACCTGCACCAACACCAAATAGGACAATCGTTACTGTTGTGCCCTGGCTGCTGCTTTGTCCATGGTTGTTGCATGCCCTCCTCTACCCATAGCCATTATGCGTCCTTTTATTCTCACTACTACTGCTGCTTGCCTCCCTGGTTATAGACCAAAGGCTAACTTGTTAACATGGAGACCAAAAGCCTTCATCATGAACCTTCCCCTAGTTATAGACATAGAATTATAAAAAAAAAAAAAGGTTGCTTTACTTGTCATCTGTACAGTCTTGCCTCCGGCCATCTTGGCCACGTCTGTGGTCATGTGTGTCGCCTCTAGTCAGGTCCCACACTTACCTTCTGTCAAAGTCACTTTGGTCTCCACCACCGTCCAACACCTCCTCCGACGACCTCCGTGTAACTGCCGACTTAGACGCCAGTTTCCTTGTCGAGAACGTCGTACATAAGCTCATGATTTTTGACAATCTCGCCGCTTCCGCATTCGATGGGGCCTCATCGGCCCTCTCCCGCCATTTGAGTTCTGCATCGTGGATAACATGTCTTGCAGTGTTGATTCACCACACGGTTCGGGTTCAACGACGTGTCGTTTGGGCTCGAGTCTTTGGATGATGATCACATGAACAAGTCAGGATCTTCGTACGTTAAATTTGGGTAAGATGTAAGACTTTGACATGCAAGGGTAAAGCATGGACAAAATGGAGAATTCCCATAAAGGTAAAGGTAAGATGCAAGACTGAAAATCTCTCTCTTACAATAATATTGTCAATGCTAGTAGGCATTCACAACTCAGACAGTTCAATTCAATGAATATTGCCTGATTGATGACTGGTGGGATGAAGTTGGTTTGATGTTCATTTTTCTAAGAACATTCTTTTTGGTTATGTTTGTCTCTGTGATTTTTTGTACGTGTGTAGAGTTAGGTCAAATTAATAGCTAGGAATGAAATATATAAGATTAGAGATGTCAAATGGGCTGGCCCGGCCTAGCCCGATCTATTTAATTTAGGACAAGGGTATCTCATATTGTGTATGGGCTTGTCTATTTATTTATCATGTCGTGTTAGGCCTTACCTAATTAATTTTTTAGGTGTCAAGCCCAACTCATGACTCATTTATTAATGGACCGTGCTCATAAGTGCTTAAGCTGTGCTCGTGCATATTTCAACGTTCATGCTTTTTGTTGTATTTTTAGATCTCAATATATTTGTCTCATGCCTAATGTTAAATTTATATAAAACAAAAAAACAAAATAAATTGAAACAAAATGAAAACACTAAATCGTAACAAAAGAAAGTGCATTATTGATTAAAAAATCTTTTTCTACGACAACAACATTGTAGAGTCTTGTACGGTGTGGTTTTCATTATTTAGTTTTTAATACAAATCAAGGAGGGTAAGTATATATTAGCAATTGACAATTTACCAATAAGAATGAATCTATTTGATATTTTTTCTTTTTTAATAAAATTTATTAAAAATTTAGAACTTCTTTATAAAAAATATTTATTAAAATATACAACATATTAATAAATTAGTTTTAAATTGTATTTTTTAATTGTGCTTATAATTAGACCCCAATCATACTTTTAACGTGCTCGTGCTCGTGTTCGTGTTGAGCTCTTACCGTACCGTGCCCTTAAAATGCTTTGTGTCCAAAAGTTGCATCAAGCCTAACCCATTTAATAAGCCGGATGGGCTAGGCATATTTAATAGTTGTGTTGTGCTGTGTCGTGCCTACTTTTTAACATGTTGTACTCGTACCGGCCCACTAGGCCTAGCCCGTTTTGACATCTCTATGTAGGATCCTTTTGTTCAACTTTGGATATTTTTATTTAGGTTATTAATACTTTTAAGGAACAAAATGTAACAAGATTTCTTTCTTTTTCAATTTTGATTTTTCTATGTGATTAATCAGATCCTTTAATTTTTTATTTTGGGTTATTAAAACTAAGCGGGAGGCTTAAGTAAAATTACATTTAAGGGCAAAAATGATATAAAAATTTCTATAACTCTTCTTATACACACGATTTCTCTCTCTTTAAAACTAGATAAAAAACTATCCACTGCCATGTATCACAGAAAATGGCACACACTAAAAGAGTAACAAGGTTGAATCTAAAAACTATCCAAAAAAATATAATTTCAACCAAAAGAAATCTAAGTGCTTTTCTTTATTTTTTTTTATTTGCAGCGCTTTGTAATTCTTGCGATTCAAACATGTGAGAAAATGGTGATTAATTGGTAGCGAACGACGATACTTATGATTAATCAAACAATGATGATAAATCGATGACAAATCAAACAACTATTAGTGAGCAAAATGCATAACATGTTATTTTCTGGGTTTTCAAAATGTGGTAAATGAAGGTAAACAAGGGGTAGGGACGGAGTTTTTTCTTGTGTGGGAAAAGAAAAGAAAGTTTTAAGGGTGTTTTTGGAACAATGAGAAGGTGTAATGAGCAGTTATTAAATTTCAAATTTTAAATACAGGGTCTAAATGAGGTGTTAGAAAAGTAGATTGGGGTGTGGCAATAGACCTACCCTAAAACTAATGGCCTTTAACTTTGGAGTCTCTCATTTTTGTTCCAAAGCTTTAAAAATCATCAGTTTAATTACTATCTCGACTTTCATATCTCCTCTTTTTGCCCTCTTTATTTAATTTCCCATCAAAATTGACGGAAATGCTCGTAGGGATTGTTGAACTATTTATGGTTTAATAATGCCTCTTTCACCCCTAACGTAGCAAAATACTAAATTGATATTAATATAAATGTTTAAGACCCTAAAAAAATGTTTAAGACCCAACCCTAAAACATAAATTTTTCTTCTATGTTGTTTTTTTTTTTTTTTAATTTTTGGTAGAAAGTTTTTTAGGGGTTTTGAATACAGAGAATTGTGAGCATAATGTTTTCGTTGCCTTAGATGTTGGTGTTCTGAAATAATCTTTCCATAGAAGAAGTACTCTTTTGAGTTCTTCAAGATAAAAAACATGTCTTCGATTAGGTTGGAAATTTGGAATGGTTACAGTTTCTATGGAGAGAGGAGATTTTTTAATCCAAATTAGCTTATTATAATAGTTGAAAGAGCATAAGCAGTAGAGAAATTGTAGTTCTATTATAATGTTGCTTGTAGCTTGGATGATTATCAATGCATCAAACTCTATATGTTTGGAGATTTAACAATAAGCTAATCACTATGATTTCTAAAAACCCAAATTCGTTGTGCAAAATTATTTCAATTACGATCAAAGTGGCATTATGGCGCTTTAAGTTGTGAGTACTATATTTTGATATGATATAACTATCTTATTGAGTGACTTACTTCATGTTTAATCTCTATATGTTCAAAGAGATTGACCTAGAACACAATTCTTGAGAACAGAAAAATAAGAAATTTCCATTCAATATATTGCAGATAAGGATTATTTCCGGATTATATTTCAGTTTGCATGTCTCACGATGCGTACACACTTCTTCATCATACTTGAAAGAATAAAATGGCTTTATGCACGTGATCTTGAAATGGACATTCAGAAGCTCAAGTTCTAGAACGTCTTCATTTTGAATGAGAAACAATGTACAGGCTAATTCTTCTAGTTTTCTGCAGCATTCTCGCGTTGTTGAGTGCTTTGAATTCCAACTTCTAATCCAAGTTGCCTAAACTCACCTCCTTTGCAAATTAGGATGATGCCAAGCACCTTTTTTGCCTCCAAGGTGACCAGCATTTGCAGTTCTTTTCAAAGTTTCAAAGTATACGTACCCTAGGCTCCTTTTTGAGGTTGATCTAGAACGTTCAATCTGTAGAATAGTGCTCCGATGTAAATCTTGTTAGAAAAAGTTTGGAACATGCGTCAAAAATTTCATCGTACTTTTGAGTTTCTGTCTTCCCCGTCTCTGCATGGTTTGAAAGTAGGGTGTGTTGGAATGTGCAGTTATGTTCTTTTAACGTTCCATTCATTTTTAACGGCAAACCAAACTCATTGACGGTAGGATGTTTAATATCACTAGTCCTTGATACAGGGCCTCTATCGCCTCTGTGTTTACTTGCTGAAATACAAGCTTAATCAATTTAACGGAAAGTTCCTCAATTGGTACTTGTCGGTATATATATTGATCATTGTCTAGTTCCTTGCAAACTTGAGAATTGGCAATCTCATACATGAAAGAGGCCAAGAAGCAAGGAAATTTCCCCCTCCGTTCTCAAAGCCCCCATTGATTATTGTCGTATTTGTCCGGGCATGAACGGGGTCTTTTGAGGAAAGGCCTTAAAAGGAAAATTTATTTTGGACAAATGACTCTTTTTTTTTTTTTTGCATCAAAAATTAATTTTTTTGAGTAGAAAAATTGCTCCAATTTTTATTTTTTTCAACATGTTGAGGTTCCTTGCCTCGCTCTTATTTTTTTCTTCACCTTTCTGAAAAAAACTGAAGCAATTTTTCTCCTTAAAAGAGTCTTTTTTTGGGAAAAAAAAGAGGAATTATTCCTCCAATTAAATTTTTTAGGTGGCTTATTTTTCAAATTTTAACCCCAAGCACGGGCCTCCCCACGTGTCGTTCTCAGGTTGGTTGGTGAACAAGAATGAGCATAATCCATTATAATTCCACGTCATCATCTCTGTAAGGGCCTCCTGATAAAAATCTTTTAGGTAAATGGTCTAATTTTTTTTAGACAGTTTTTGACACCAAAAAAAAGATTTTTTAGGCATCAAAACGGTTCTATTTTTTTTTCATCTTGTTGAGATTTCTTATCTTACTACAGTTATTTTTTTTATTTTTTTAAAAAAAAATTGAGACAATTTACCTGAAAAAAAAAACATATTTTTTAATTTAAAAAAAAATCATTTACCTAATGTCAAAATTTTTTTTGGCCCTTTTGTCAAAATCCCACTAGCTCATTTAGTGATTAGCTTTTGGATATTCGAATATCCTCTTCCGTGATCCGCCCGCGCCTTCACAATTAAAAAGTCATATTGATTTTCCCGCGTCAACGGAGTGACGTTTATGCCCGTGGTCTTTTTTTAAAATTACTGGTTTGGTATGCTAGTGGGATTGGTCGATGAATTGTCAATTTAACGAAAATGCCCCTTGGAAATCCTAACGACCAACTTGCGGTGGAAACATATGTTGACTGATGAGCTTGAAGATTCACAGCCGGTGGATAATAAACTTACTGGATTGGGCGGTGAAGATTTTAGATTCATTAATATCCAATTGATGCACGTGGCCCGCCAAAACTTATTCTTGTTCTTTTTCGGCTAGCATTGGGACTTAAAGTCGCCAAATGCATAGGGAAAAAAAAAAACTGATTAAGGCTGTAAAGTCGTTCCAACTCTACGATATAAAGCTCTTATATCTTACAGTGTAAAGTAAATATAGACTATAATATAAAATTTTTATATGCTATAATAAATTCGTATCAACTTTTAGTTTTAAGTGTGTTATCAAACACATTCTCAATTAGGTAATTAAAATGAGAGTGTTTTCTGCAGAATAAGAATACGTTCTTCTCTTTTCTACTTCCTTTCTCTTCTTCAAAATCTTTGATGAAATACGTTAAATATTAAGGGATTCAAGAGCTATACACAATTACAAGAACATTAATGTTAGGCTCAACAATCGTATATTATAATTACAAATATAATATATAAGAGTATTTATTAATAATAAAACCATAAAGAAACACGAGTATGGGTCCCATTGACCCACAACTTGTGCACATACATTGTACTGACAATATAATAATACAATCACAGTCCAAGCACAAAGGAAATTTTAACATTACATGCCTTGTTCAATTATTACAAATAATCTATTAGTCCTTCTATTGCTCTTGAGTTCTACTCGCTGAGTTCTCTCTGAACCTAAGAGGAAATCTACCTAGAGGGGGGGCAATTTGAAAACAAGTAAAATGTGAGCGAAAGGCTCAGTAGGACTGTGTCTTAAAAAGTCATTTAACTTAAAAGAAATACCATTATTCAAGAGATTATTTAAAAGAAAACTTGAATAAATAAATTTAAGCAAAACCGTTCTTACCCAAAACAGTTTATTTGGTCGACCAGAAACATCATCATTTTCTTTTCCTAGGCAAACCATATGAATATCACTATTGTAGTGGCCCAGCTAGGTTTTGGGACATGCCCCCAAGGTCGATCACTTCACGACCCGAGCTCTGTTATAGCATCATACCCTTATACCCATTTCTAACATTGTTCAAGATCCATTTACTAGATGTTTTTATTATCATTCATTATGAAGTTCACTTCAGATCACGGTTTATAAAAAACATACCGATAAGTTTTATTTTCAATCAACCGTTGAAAACATTTTTATAGAAACCCTTTTCACGGCCAAATAATTTAAAATTAGGCTACCAAAAAAGGGGTAGAAATCCTACCTCGATACTCTTGTCGGTGCACCATACCGTAATCCCGGTCCACTATACATTAGCTCCGCGGAACCACGAACGATCTTAAATACAAACTAGGTCGATCAATATCTAGTTTAAGATATCCTACATTGCTAAATCATTTCACGATGTCCTAGTGTGCCATTTGTACTTTTAAAATCATTTCATAAAGTTAAAAATTCAATCGGGTTTCAAAACAGTAAATACGGATGAAAATCACAAAATTTGCCCTAGTTCGATCGGCCTGCCGGTCCCCTGGTCCGGTCGACTGAACTGCACAGTTCGGCCTGCCAGAGGACCATGTCCGGTCGGCTAAATATTCCCAGGTTCGGCCTGCCAGATGGATGAATCCGGCCTGCCGATCCCTTGAATCCGGCCTGTCGAACACGAAGTTCGGCCTGCCGATCTAGAAAATTTCCAGAAATTTCAGGCACGGGTTTTGGGTCTCCCAAAACTCAAATCTTCATTTTAACCTGTTTTTCTCAATTCTCAGACATGGAAAACAATCATAGATGGTAAAAAAAAAACATAATAGAACACTTTTGAACTCATTTAAACAAGATTTGAACACAAAATCCCAAAAATCCAAAAATAGAGAAAAATGAGAAAAAATGAAAAATCTTAAATCTAATCCGTTTTTCTTCAAACAAAGCGGGGATCCTAGTTGTTCTAAGTTCTATTAACTCGAATCAAGAGTTTTCTAAGCTCAAACAAACTTAGATTTCAAAAATGCATGAAAAATCAAAATTTTGAAAAGGTTTAGAAATTTCAAAACTAACCTCAAATCGAAGCTTTAAATCACATTTTTGGTTGCCAAATCACGCCCCCGAGCTGCCTACTTGCCAACCCAAGGCTTGGATTCGAATTTGGCTTCAAAATCTTGAAGAAATTTTGAGAGAGAAAGAGAGAACCGAGAGAGAGAGAGGGAGACTTACACGGGAGAGAGAGAGAGAGAGAGAGAACAGAGAGAATGAGAGGAAGAGAGAGTGAGAGAGAGAATAAATAGAGAGAAATAGTATGCGGTTTTACTGTGCGAAAACCATGTACCGCCCACGGTTTTGTAAAACGGAATATATTTGACATTTTACAAATCTTTGTGTCCCAAGGATTCAAAATAACATTTAAAATAATTAAAAACAATTTGAAAACATCAAAATAACCAAAACAACTTTACACCCAAAATTTTATTAAATGATCATATTAATTTTAAAATATTAACCATGGCACACTAATCCATCATTTTACATTATAATATCATTAAATTAATTTTGGGGCGTTACACTAACTGGGGGCAAAGAAAAAAAAAAGGATCACAAACACAAGGAAGGCATGTGTATCCTTGTTTTTTTATGCATAATATGTTGGAATTAATCTAATATATGGGCTAATATATTAAATAAATGTGTATTAAAAGCTATTAGATAAGGTTAGCCCAATTAAAGTGATCAATTTGGGTTTTGGGTTTTGGGTTTTTAATGCATCTTTAAGTGTAGGCATCCTATGTGTAGATACCAAAATATAAGTACTAATTTTATGATGGGCTAAATTGGTAATAAAGGATAACTGTTAGGGTTAGCAGTTATATAAAAGAGTTATAGTCCCCAAGTTAGTACATATGCTATTTTTCTGTCACCTATCTATAAAAAGATTACAGAGGCATTTTTTGAAGAAGGACTTACGTACTAGATTTAAAAGATCCCCAACTTACAATTCATGAATTACATCATAATCAATGGATTCAAGTTAGCTTCTATATCTTATTAATTATCATGATGATTTGATATGAATGATCTTGGGTGATTTTTTTTTCATCACAATATTTTGTTCTAACAAGTGATATCAGAGCCTTTTTGTATTAAATCATTGAGAATTAATAATTTTCTAGATGTGATTCTCATAAAAATTCTCAAATTTAACAATCTATGGTTTCTTGAAAATTGTTGAATTTGAGGACAATTATTTAGAAATTTTAGTAGAATTATCTAGAGAATATATTATTGTGTTCATATATATATATATATATTGATAGCATATTTTTTGTTTGGATTCGTGTGTGTGTATATATATATATATGGATATTTGTATATGTATATTCGGTTTCAACTTATATGTATATGTATATAAGTTTTTTTTTTATTATTTTTTAACGCAGCGTATACATGCATTAATTGTGAATGAAATAATGTATACGTAGTAATATAACATTATCGATCCAAGCAAATGTAAAACTTTTGGATCTTATCATATAATGGTAGTTGATATTGCGTGGTCAATTATAGCACTCTGTCCTTTTCTTTTAAAAAAATAAAAATAACAACTATAATAGAACAATAATTGAAGATAAAATGGATAAGAAGAAGAAAAAAGGGGCATTCAGAGTTTTCTGGTGCGCAAATCGTCGGGGACGAAATGTTTCTTCTCCGAATAGGCATTCTCTTCAAAATTGTGTAATGTGGCTGTGATCGTGTCAATCACATGTCAATCTTTTGAAAATAAAATCAAGTAATATTTCATGCTCCTTTTTAATATACTCACCAATGTTACTCGAATAATGCTATATAGGTCCCCGCTGATCCATTAATAAAGGGAGTGTATGATAGAACATAATTTCATCATGAAAGTCGTCGTCATATCAGATCATTCATGTCAAATCATCAAAATAATTTATAAAATACAAAAGCTAATCTGAATCTATAATTAAGATGTGACTTCTGAGTTATAGATTGAGGATCTTCTAAATTTGATATGTAAGTCATTCTTTAGAAAATGTCTCTATAATTTCTCTGTAGATGATGGCAGAAAGAAAACGTATGTACTGACTTAGAAACCACAACATTTTCATATAACTGCACAGCTTGAGTTATCCTTAATTATCAATTTAGTCCATCATAAAATTAACAATTATGTTTTAATCTTTACATATAAAAGACTCAACTTAATAACAACAGTTTCACAACATAAGACTTAAGACTTATTAATAAAACTTATCTTTTATTAATTATGATGCTTAATTACCAAATATTTTCACCTACGGCCAAGTATTTGCTTATCGCTTCTTCTATATATATATATATATATATATAGAAGTATTTGCCTAAACAAAAGCGTGAAGCAATAACTAAGAGTCATGAAATATGGATTGGGCCACATGTCACGGGTGTGGTAGAGACGTCAGGCAGTGAAACTTGGCGGATAATTGACTTCTAATGGTGATTGAAAAAGAAACAAACATGAAAAAGAAAGATGATTTAAAAAAACAAAACATGAAAAAGAAAAATGATTCAACATGCCTCTACACGTTTGATCTATCGTGAGAAGCATCGTCCACGCCGTCTGACTTTGCTGCTCATCATAGTTATACTCATATAATCGTTGCCTTAAGCCAAGTTATATGACCTATCAATTAAAAAAAAAAGGCTAAGTTATATGACCTTCCTCAAGTACAAATGTGGTTTAGTTATCTAAATGGTATTTAAAAATTTAGTTCCAACTTATTAGTTATAATTGTATATAATACAAAGCTCTCAATAACTACAATAAAAAGCAAAAAGTTGTTACAATATCAAGCTTTTACATATTACAGTTTTTAAAGTTAAAACGTTAGTTACAATTGAAGATCCAAAATGGACGCTTAAATTTGTGTATAATAAAAAATTCCAAGCATTCCTTTGCAAAGATTCTAGAGAAAAAAAAAATCAAAAGAAGCAGGGGAAAAAAAAAAACCTAAAACGTAGTTCGAGCTTAGAAAAATCAATGCCAATGGAAGGAAAAAGTAAATAACGTCTCCAATTACTAATTTAATCAAATAGACTTTAATTTTTAAGACCCCTACGCAAATGTCAGCGTTAATAGTTCTTTTTCTTTTGTGGCTTTGTCCCGTTAAATATGAGTTGTCATGTTGGTTGGTTCATAAGTTGTCATTCTATGCAAATTTGTAATATAAAAAAATTTATATTTCATTATGTCATTACATAAAATTAATCATACGAATAAACATTATTTTGAAGGAATTATACAAATAAAAATTACATATACAAATATAACCTTCTCAAAAATATAGAAATTTAACATACTTGAAGAGAATGTAGTAGTCCAAACCGCTCAATACCTACAATGTATTTTTTTAAAAAAAAAATTCTACCAGATGTTTTTCATCTATTCACACATAAAATACGTAACTTTATTTCCAAAAAAAAAAAAAAAAAACTTATGCATACAATTTAGGGAGATAGAGCAAAATAGCATGGCTAAACCTTAGTAAATAATGTCATATAGTTTTAAAATGTGTAATATATAGCATATTATAAGAAATTGAGTAACAAAAACCTCAAAATAACCCTACCTTTTTATCTTTTATATCCTTCACTCTCTTCCCTTGCCAGCATCGCCCTGGTCGTGTAAATACAATATTTAACAGAAAATACCATATTTACCATGTAAATACAAAAATTTATCGATGATTTTGCCAGACCGTCGGCGACCGAGAAATACAATATTTACCGAGAAATACTGTATTTACTGTGTAAAAACAAAAATTTACCAGCAACTTCGTCCGACATCCGATGACCTAGAAATAGAGTCTTTCACTTGAAATACAGTATTATCATGTAAGTACAAAAATTTATCGTCTACTTCGCTGGACCTCCGATGGCTAAAAAATACAATATTTACCAAGAAATTTCATATTTACTATATATTATAAAAATTTATCGGTGACTTCATCGGATCACCGGAGGCTAGAAAATATGATATTTATTGAGAAATATCGTATTTATTGTATAAATACAATATTTAACTGGCGACTTTGTTGGACCACTGGTAGTTAGGAAATACAACATTACTCTTGTAATACAATATTACCGTGTACATACAAAAATTCATTATCAATTTCGTGGCATCAGCGGCGACTAGAAAATACAATATTCACCTGGTAATATTGTATTATCGTCTAAATACAAAAATTCACAGGAAACCTCGCTGGATTGCTGGCATAGCCAAAAAGTACAATATTTACCAAGAAATACTGTTTTTACTATGTAAATATAAATACTCATCAGTAACCTTGCCGGACCACCGACGGCCAAGAAATACAATATTTACTGAAAAATATCGTATTTTATATGTAAATATAAAAATTCACTGGTGATTTCTCCGAACTTCACCAACACCAACGATGTCGCCGGTGGTCAAGAAATAATATATTAACATGGAAATAAAAATACAAAATTTACCAATGACCTTGTTGGCTGTTGGGATATCACTGCCACCAACGACATTTTTGGTGGCCAGTCAATACCACTAAAATCAAGAGAACAAGAAAAAACTCACATACACACACAGTAACAATAGAAAACAAAACCAAATTTGTGCTCAAAACTAAAAGCCAAATCTAAAATTAGTCTCTTCCAAACTAAAATCCTTAAAATCAATACCAAAAAAATCTTACAAAAGCACAAAACCAGAGGTCTGTGTTGTCGATGAGGCGTTGTTTGAGAAAGAGAAAGTTGGCATGGCTAAGATCAACATAGTCAGACAAAAGAGAGGTCATAGCGTTGATGCGACCTGGTCAGTACTTGAGATGGCAACCTGACAGAGATCGTCTTGAAGATATTGGAGATTATAGTGGTGGCAATCTAGGGTTGTGCCACGAGGAGATCGATGTAGCTGAAGCTCTGACAAATGAGATCGGTGACAACTAAAGCTTCAACGGATGAGATCTGAAGCTTTTCCGTCCATGGACATGGAGTCTTTGAAATCGAAAGACGATCAAGATGTTAGAGGAGACAGCCAATATTGCCATGATTGAGACGCTGGAGACGGTGATCGATTAAAAAACGCCTTTGAAGATGGAGCTGTGCATGATTTTCTAGCCTCAATATCGTTGGAGCTGCGTTTTCATTCGTCATCTGTTCTAGCTTTTAAGGGTAATTTGGTCTATCTACACTTTTAAAAAACTGACAAAAACTAAATCTGCTATTATTTACACATTTGCAAAAATATTGATATTATTTACTAATGACTTGTTAAAATATGCTATATGATGCAAATTCTCTACAATTTATTGTTATAGAATTGAAAGTCCAATTGAATTGTTGTAAGCAAAATTTGTACTCAGCTCATCAAATTATTCTAAGAACAAGACAAAATTACATTAATCTTTTTTTTTTGGCTCATGAAATTACTGGAAACCTTTTAAAGCCCATTTAAATATGTTTAATGTAGTGTTTGCCAAACCAATTAAACCAATTAACAATATAAGCAAAAATTGCTACAATATAAAACTCTAATATATTATAGTTTTTAAACCAATTTTTTTAGTTTAAACTGGTTTATCAAACACATTATACATTGTTTGTTAGTTAATCCAGGGGCATTCTTGTAAACTCAAACGCAGAACAGCAACTCAGAGAGTCAGAAAACATGGTTGAATCCTAGTGGGTATCCATTGGACGGCGTGGGCAATAAAGGAATTTCACAGCTTTAAAATATTATTACGTTGCACTCTACGTATACCTCCGAGACAACTTCATTCACGGCTCTCAGGAAGAAAGATTCGTGTTCTCGTTCGCTAAGCTACGCAACCAAAAAAAAAAAAAACAGAGAGTTTTAGAGAGAGAAAGTGAGAATTATAGTGTGAAAGAGAAGAGAGCGAGACGAACACATCTCCAGAGAAGAAATCACACACTACGCTTAACCTCACCTGAGCCAGAGGTACGTTTTCTCTGTAAATTTTGGTCCCAGAAATTCTAAATTTTCGATTTTGCTTTTGTTATTTTTCGATTATCTTTCTTTGACGATGTTTTCGTTTCGAACGGTTTCTCACTTTTTTCGCTTTCGTTTTTCTTTTGATTACATGGATCATTTGATCCAATTCGATTTTTTTTAGTGTCTTTCTGAATTTGTGTCAGAGTTATCAGTTTTGGACTCATTGATGTGTACTGTACACTGCTTATATTGGGAAAAAAAGATGAAAAGTTGGATTCTATTCATTATGTTTTTACCTTTTCCTTTTTCCTTTTCTTCTCATTTTCCTCTTCATCGGTGATAGAGCTGGGAGGTTTCTTCTAATTATCGCAAAGTTCCCATCTTTTGACTGTTTAAGTTTCTCAATTTCTTGTCTTTTTTTTTTTTTAACAAATTTCTCAACTTTTCTCAAACATACATATATATAATATGTATGAATTGCATATATCGCGTTTATCGCTTCAGATTTTATTGTTTGTTTTTTGTTTTTTATTTTTTAATTCTTTTCCGCACTCTATCGACTAATATCTATTAAAAATATTTTAATTCCAGTAAATGCTTGCTTTGCACCTTTTTTTCCCTCCTTCCCTGCAAAAACGGCGGGCTTTTCTTGAAATACATTTTCTCTTATATGGTTCTGGCACTTGCAGTAATTGAGTTTTCTTTAACAAACCTGCTGACTTCTCCTTCTCCGCAAGTTCTGTAAATTGTTATATCCAATATTCCACGTTTAAAAAATTACGTACTCGTCCGATAAATACTATAGTTAATTGTTCACATTTTGATGGTTTGCTCTTTTCTATTTATTTATTTATTTTCAGATTGAAGATCTTGGATTACTTCTTGTCTTAATTTTGGAGTGGGAAGCAATACATGGGTTCATTAACAGAAACAACACCTGAGAGAAATCACAGCAAGCCTCCAGGAATTAAGTTTCTGGAGCACATAAAAAAGTCCACCCTTTCCTTCAAAACCCACCAAGCAATCATCCTAATTGTGACTTTTTTGGCATACACTAGCTACCATGCTGCTAGGAAAGCCACAAGTGTTGTCAAGAGTTCTCTTGATCCTCAATCCTCGGATGTGGGATTGAAATTTGCGCCATGGAGGATTACATATGTTAGCGAACCGGCGGAAAGCAGAAAGCTTTCTGGGGTTCTTGGTGATGGTTGGGCTCCATTCAATGGATCGGATGGGACAGCCCTTCTTGGCGAGCTCGATTTGGCGTTCCTCGCTGTATATGCCACAGGAATGTATTTTTCTGGTCATTTGGGGGATAGAATGGATTTGAGGATCTTTTTGACGGTGGGAATGATAGGAGCAGGTGTGTTCACTTCCATGTTTGGATTGGGGTACTGGGGGAACATCCATAGTTTTTACTATTTCCTTCTAGTTCAAATGGTTGCTGGTCTGTTCCAATCAACTGGATGGCCTTCAGTTGTCGCCGTTGTCGGTAACTGGTTTGGGAAGAAGAAAAGAGGGCTAATAATGGGGATATGGAATGCTCACACTTCCGTCGGAAACATAACGGGATCTTTGCTTGCTTCGGCTTTACTAAGCTATGGATGGGGCTGGTCCTTTGTTGTGCCTGGTCTCTTGATTGCATTCATTGGTTTGGTGGTTTTCTTCTTCTTACCCGTTAGTCCTGAATCTGTTGGAGTTGTTAAAGAAGAAGATGAAGTTGATTCGCCGAAGAAGAATGGAGAGGTGCTTGCGGAACCGTTGTTGAGGTCAGAGAATGAGGGTAAAGAGAAAGCTGTGGGGTTCATTGAAGCATGGAAGATTCCTGGAGTTGCCCCTTTTGCTTTTTGCCTCTTCTTTGCCAAATTGGTCGCCTACACTTTCCTCGATTGGCTTCCTTTCTACATTAGCCACACGGGTAATTCAATTTGCTCTATTCCAATCATAATTGTCTTCACATTTGTTTGACCATAAAATTTGTTTTTATCTCACTTCAAATGGTTACATTTTGCAGCTATTGATGGCAAGTACTTGTCCAACGAGACTGCTGGAAGCCTGTCTACTTTGTTTGATGTCGGAGGCGTTGTTGGAGGAATCCTAGCCGGTCACATTTCTGATCGTCTAGACGCAAGGGCTTTAACAGCGGCAAGTTTCATGTATTGTGCTATTCCTGCTCTCTTTTTCTACCGGAGCTATGGACATGTTTCCTTGACTATGAACATTGCACTTATGTTAATAGCCGGCATGTTTGTGAACGGACCATATGCGCTCATAACGACGGCCGTATCGGCTGACCTGGGAACACATAGCTCATTGCAAGGGAACTCGCGAGCACTCTCAACTGTAACGGCAATCATAGATGGAACTGGCTCTGTTGGGGCTGCAATTGGACCTTTATTGACAGGCTACATTTCTGCCCAGAGCTGGAGCTTAGTTTTCACAGTGCTGATGGGATCAGCTCTAATTGCAGGGCTGCTTCTCACTAGACTTGTTGTGTCTGAGGTGGTTGAAAAAATTGAGCAATCAAGGTTGCTCGGAGGGTCATCGACGACAGCAAGATCTTCATCTGTGGAGGAGGAGGTGTGATATGGTATTATTAGGTTATGAGGAACTGTAATTATGTTTGATTGTGTGATTCCTTGGACTGGCCAAAACCTCTTCTTCACGGCCAGTGCTTGTTAAAATGAAAAAGGAGCTTTCTCATTGTTGAAGCAAGGAGAGGAATTTTTTTCTCCTTCGCCATCGTTCTTCTTTTGCCATGGAGTGGAAAATTGGGTGGAAAAGAAGCAAAGGCGAAGTGGGGGAGAACATATGTCATTGTATTACATCCATCTGTGCAAATTTTTTTGTATGTTATTTCAATTTTATGCAAGATTTGAGGATGAAAATTCAACTTAGGAGCAAAATCATATTTAACAAAAAAAACTTTTGGTTACTACGGTATAAAGCTCTCATATGCCACAGCAATTAAAAAAGATAGCTATAGTATAAGGTTTATACATACCACAAACAATTTTAAGTTCTAAAGTTTCAATTCTAACTACACTTTTCCAACACCTATAACTTTCGCTTTCTCTTCTGGAGAATAATATCACTTTTTAAACACATGTAACTTTCACTTTCTCTTCTGGAGAATAGTATCTCTAGATTGACAGCTTTGTCTCCTTAAAGGTGAAATAGAAGAGGTTATAGCAGGGGGAATGACCAAACAAGCGAGAAATTAGTGACAGCAGATTTTCAAATTCAGAGTTGGGACACGTAAAACACGGACCTATAGAACAACTTCTTTTCTTGTTTTTGAGTATAAGTTTTCCAAAAACCACATAATGTGATGGGAAGTGTGATGGCACCAAAAGAAGTGGGGTCGAGAGTTCAAGCACACATCTTCCATGTTTCCTACTGACAAAATGTATTGGTAACCTCTTGTAGGGTCATAAAAGCCAGGTAGTCACATGATATTTCCGAGCAAATTTACTGTAAATGTTGTGTGAATTTGGCTGTGTTGGAGATTAAAGCAATGTAATAAAGTCGTTTACTGGCGAAAAATAAGTCGTTTGGCACATCATGTACACATCTTCCCTTTTTTTTTTTTTTTTATCTTTTATCCATATTAACAAATAGGCACTGAAGTTTTAAGTTTTAAAACTATATCATATCAAAGTTTTAAGTTTACAATTAAAATTGATGAGTTGGACTGAAGTACCAAATAGACACAAAATATATTCGACCGTTTGATTGGTACTCTTTTGTAGGTCGAAAAAAACCAAGGTAGTCACATGATATTTACCAAGCAATTTTATTGTAAATGTGGTGTGAATTTGGCTATGTTGGAGATGAAAGTGATATAATAAAGTCGCTTGTGACATCACGTACACATCTTCATTTGGCAATTCAGTTGTAAAAGAAATTTTAAATTTAAAAACTGTAATATATGAGAGTTTTATACTGTTTATAATTAGAATTAATGAGTTCAAACTAAAATGCTAGACAGACACAAAATGTATTAGACTATTTGGTTGGTACCTTTTTGTGCTAAATAGATAATAAATTTTATGTGTCAAATAATAAATATAAAAAATATAAAAAAAAGTTTAAAAAAAATGTTATTAGCATTTCTCTTACCAACAATTTAAATGTAAATGTCGTGTGAATTTAGCTGTGTTGGAGATGAAAGCAAATAAAATAAAGCACAGACAGACATGCCTACGCTTGCACACGTGGTGGACAATGTGAAACTGCCCTCACTTCAAAAAGATATATATATTTTTTCCTGCCAGGTGCCCCAACGTCAAAAAGGATTGCTTCAAGAGAGGATGTCAAGATGGTGTTTTCATCATCCGCCATCACCACTGACATAGCGACATTCCAAGTCCCAATGTTCGGTTTAATATGTCTTGTGTCAGCTTAGCCTTAAACTTATTCATTCATTTAAAAATAAAAAAGCAAAAAAAAAAATACTTCGTACTTATTGTACCATACGAACTATATACGGTCAGTATATTTTGCCAATGAAGTATACCAAAAGCGAGTACTGCACCTGGGATATAACGCTTGCAAAGTAGTATTTGTTTTAGGCCCTTGGGGGATTTGAACATTTCCTTCGGCAGATAATTCCAACTATATATGTATATTTTGAAAATGTAAAGCTCCAAAGAAAAAGGTTGATCTAAAATTCGCCAGGACAATTAAAAATTTTGTGATAGTTGTGTGACATATCATTCATCGGCTTGAGTTACATCTCAAACTGTTTTACAACAGTTTCTTTTTTTTTTTAATAAAAGTTTAAATTTCTCCTTTGGACGAAATAAGTTAGTTTATTGATTTAAATAGAATTTTCATAGTTAGAATTGGTTTTGTTATAATGTTTTTTTCTTATAAAATTTAAACTGCTACAATATTTTTAGTTTGAGCTGGCAATGACAAAGAGCTACACTATTTTCCCTTTTAAAATAAATAACATAAAAATTATATTACAATATTTTTCAAGAATTACTAGATACATATTAAGAGTTTTATGCTATGAAAAATATCCTACAAGTAGGGTTTTGTTGTAAAATATTAGATTGTTATAAAAAAAAAAATTACGTGAAACAACCATGCCTGGATCCAGGAGAATGGCTATGTAGGTAAGTGGATCCGCACTTGTTATGCATATCTTTCTTATTTGATGTGATATTAGTCATATTTAGTGTTAGAAAACATGTATCAACGATGAAGATATCTTACTATAGGTTTTTTTTTTTTTTTTATATACCTTGTATTTTAAGGCTATAAAAAGGTCCCACGTTTAGCATAGGAAAATTTTAGCACAAAAAAGATATTTCCCTTGTTTGGCATAGTGGTGGAAACCACGGTTCCTATTACAAACTCAGTTATAAACAGTATGAAGCTCTCACATACTACAGTAACAATAAAAAAAAATACTACAGTATAAAGCTCTCATATGCTACATTAAAAGTGGTTCTCACCACCGGTTTCCACCACCTTTCAAACACCTCTATTGTATTGGAGATTTTTTTTACATCAAATGTCAATACTTAACATGGACATGTCACATACTACAGTAACAATAAAAAAAATTGCTACAGTATAAAAGCTCTCATATGCTACAGTAAAAGTGGTTCTCACCACCGATTTTCACCACCTTTCAAACACCTCTATTGTATTGGAGATATTTTTTTACATCAAATGTCAAAACTTAACATGGACATGTCATTATAAAATTGCATTGGAGAAATTCTAAAAATTAGTGGAGACATATACGAGTATATAAAATCTTAGTAAGGAGATAGCAAAATGAATGGGATACTATTCTTCACTTTCGTCGTAATCGACCGTTCAAACTGACGATCCAAAGTTATTTAGAGTGTATTTGTTTGAGTTTTCAAATCACGGTTTAAATTATTTTGCTATAGTATTTTTTTTTTATAAAAACTTAAATCTTTATTCAAATATTACACTTAAATACTCATACCAAACATACTTTAGAGACGGAAACAAAAAACTTCCATTTATTGCCACGGATGATCTCAACCGCGATGAAAACAATGATATTTTGGTAGGGTCATCACTTGCGTAATCATATAGTTTTCTGTTGTGGTCCGTACTCCAATAATGAAGCTAAATTAAACGTAGGTTTAGAAAAAGAGGATGTGACTGAATAAAAAATTGCTTAACGTAGGTTTAGAAAAAGAAGATGTGACTGAATAAATAATTACTTAAACGCGGGACGCGGGACAGATTTCACAATATGTACCACAAATTAGAATCATACCGCTCTGCAGGCCACTGATTTTTTTTTTACTACGTTATACTGTAAAGTATTACGTGCTTGAATATTCTAAATCAAAGTAACGAGATACAGATTGTGCTCTAATCACTAAGAAATTACGAGTGGATATGTCGACTAATTTATAGGACTTCGAGTGGTTTGTGGCCTAATCTTGTCCACCACCACAATTACGTTTTCTGATTCCATTAACTACAATAATCCATCTCTCCATTTAGGTGGCAGGATTACCTTCACCATATTGTTTTGTCCGCCCTAAACACGCCATCAGCAATACTTTAATATAAAAATAACTTCGGTAATCAAATTAACTAATTGATTATGAATCCCCAGGATTTGGGTGTGGGCGACTAGGACCAATCTTTCTCCTGAAATTTTTGGGGCAATGGTCGGGCTTCATCATAATAATGAATTGAACAATAATTTTCATAAACGCCTATTTTTAAGATTTATTTTATATAAATGTTATATATGTTTATTTGTTATATAATTTAACATGTAATACAAACGATGGTGTGATATAAACTTTTTTAAGTATTAATAGAAGATGAGTCTCATAACATAAAATTCATAAATAAGACATACTTTTTATTAGTTTTAGTGCTTTTTACCTGTAGTACCAGAAGCATTTTTGTAATGGGTAATGAAAACAAACTAAACTCAATTCATTTTAGAGTTCTTTGCTCGGGCAAATTTCTTTTTTGGCCTTCCAATTCATACGAGAGTCTTGGGTTTTTTGTTTTTGTTTTTGTTTTTGTTTTGTTTTTTGTTCAATTTTTTTTTCTTTGAGAGCAGTCTTCTTGTTATCACGTAAGTCTTTTCTCACCAGCCAAGTAATATAATAGCTGCATCTTCTCTTATAAACCCGCGTGACGGATTGCCTTATGACTTCAGTAAGAAGTGGGAGTTAGTCGGTCATCATTGACTAAGTCAGTCATCATTGACCTGAGCGACTTCGATCACCTAGTAGGACTTCTGTTTTGTTGGTGTTCAACTGTTGATACACCGACGACAGTCAGTTTTTGAAAATGCAAACCAAGCACGAATCATTTGTAAAAGAGGTTAAGTCAGTTTTCAACCGATGGTAGTCAATTTATAATGGTCGGTTTTAGAAAGTAGTAACCAGTCAGATTACAGAGAGTAAAGCAAATTACATTCATTCTTTTTGGGACAAATATAATGTATTAGGGATGACCTTAAAAATCCAACATTTTGAGAATAATAATACATTAAGTAAACAATAAAAACTAAGGATATTCATAATCTAACAATAAAGTCCAAAATATTAAACATTAAACATAACATGGAGTTTAATATATGGTATATTACTATAATTTATATTCATATTTTTTTTGAAACAAAAATTGATCGGACAGTTTGATTTGCAATAGCCGTGAGGTCGTCTTCCAATTAGTTTTGCTATTGTGATAAATTTTTTCCCTTTTTTTCTGTTACTTTCGTTTTTGTTTATTTGTTTGTCTGTTTTTTTTTTTGAACACCCCTATTTCCAACTGTGCACTTGCAATATTTCGTTTTATTTTAGCCGTTGAAAGACAACTTCATTCAGTTTTTGAATCGTGCTCTTGGGTTAGATTTGCTTTGATAGAATTAAATTAGAGTAGGAATATTGTAAAATAACAGGAAGAACAGCAATGTTTTGCTGAACATTATCATATTTTTCATGATGTTTTTATAGTAGGATGGTAATAGGGCTACTGAAGTTAAAGATTAAGAAGTACAGACGCTGATATTGACGCAAATGACCCTAAAACTCAAGCAAAACCAACCTTAAACATTAACCGATATCATCAGTAACGTCAAATGAATCACATAAGGGGTTGGAAACACATGCCTGGATGCGAACCAAAAAATCAAATAGGCACAGGTATCAAGCACACAAATAGTTCTGAAAACAAAACACTAAAGTTGATTGAAAAACCCAATCAATACTATTAGGATAGGTAATTTAGGATGCATAACATTCAATTAATATCAATTTCCAAATAAAATGACCATTCTACACTTAATCATGCTATAAAACTGTCATGGCTAAGTCTTTTTTTTAAAACCAAATGTAAGAATATAATAACCATCTTCAGAAATTGTTATTCCAAGAATGAACATTCCATCAAACAGAATATACCCTTAATTCCTAGGTCAATTTGAAGAACTTCCCTCATTAAATAGACATAAAGATTTACACCCTTTTTACACACATAAAATTCTGCCCTTTCTCCCGTTACAGAACGACGTAATTCTGAAAGAATAACACAAAATTAAAGAGGTGAATTACGGAGGTAGATGAAATGAAAACCCTAAATTAAAGAGGTGATTTAAGGGGGCAGATGAAATGCAAACCAGAGTAAGTTTTTTGCACATAAAGCGTAAACTCTCAGATATACATATACGCATTAAAGGGTGAAGTTGGGGATCCTATCAGCAGCAACGGCCAATGTAATCAAAGAATTAGGCTTCGAGTTTCTAGCTCTGAGCATTTTGCTTTGGATTTATCACGATTATCAGAAGCATCCTCATCATAGCTCATTGAGAAGTTATTACTGATCTAGTAAACCTTCAAGGCGTACCAGGGAGATCACGTTACAGATTAACAGAAGGTGTTTTAAAATCCAGGATAAAGGAGCAAAAATAGTCAAGTGCCTGTCAAATAGTTTAAAAAAAACTCCATGAATTTCAGCACAAGTTCTGGTCTTAAGTAAATATATCGGGCTATACACTGATTGCTCTACCACTACATCACTGCTCACATAGAATGTACTGTGCAAAACTAACAAAAGCATGAAATAACTAGCTTCTGCTCAAGAGGAAAAGCTAATCTACAGAACTGTACACAGCAGTATCAAGGACCCTCATGCGTTCTAACAGACTTCATTAGTAGTACATAAGTCATCAAGCAATCCTATTCTGAAGAGTCGAGAGGTATAGTCTAGCGCCAAAACCACACTCTACTCCACCTAAAAATGAAGAATTCGAATCCCCTAACCCCAAGTTCAAAAAAAAAAAAAAAAAAAAAAAAGAGGAGAGATATGATTCACAAAGCCAACATATGTCATAAACACAGTCTGACCCCTTGTTTGGCAATTGTGGTTTCCACCACTTTCTCAGTTATATCAGTGTAAACAAACAAATTGAAAGAATTGCTATCAAACCAACAGCCAATATTTATCAATTACATCAAATTTCAAGAAGATTGGTTGGGTATCAATACTAAAGTTTTATCAAACCCGGATATAGGTCCAATATGAGCTTACTCTTCCCTGCCCCAAGGAAGTATAAAATTGTTCAAACAAGTAAATGAGAAGAAAAAACAAAACTGCAGGCAAAAAAAGTCTCATAAGAAGAACATAATAAATGAACAGCAAATAACATTTAGCAAAATGTAGTTTTAGTGGGAATCTACGGAGTGATATATTAACAAAATCAGGTTCCTTGAAGACAAATTTTATTACTAAGTCACTCATTTTTCTTCTTTCATCTATAGTTTGAAATGAATAAAAGTTATATCACAACTTAAAAATAAAACTCTGCTTTAACAGGTCACTGATCATTCATCATTGTCAATTCTATCCATACCATGCACTTAGCTTGCATTATTAGTGAACCATCATCGCTTCCACTTAAAATTAAGACTTCCACAAAAAAATGCCACAAATAGAAAGTTAATAATATCTTCCAAGTATTCATCAAGCAACAAAATGAGAACCAAAAATACTTTTAAAGGGAAAACAGAAATCATAAATAAAAAAACTAATCCCCAAGAATATGCAAGCCCTAAAAAATGTTTTCCCAACAATAAAAATCATATCTTTCACTTTGAGAATAGAATTAGTCAAAGAAAAGGGTTTTATTCGCAATCATATATAACAATTCCTCTCTTATTTCCAATTTTTTGTGTACAATTCTCAATTCGTATAAAATCACAAAAAAAAAAAAAAAAATCCCCAAAATCCAATAACCTGGGGCAGAAACGGCGTCGTTTCGGCAGCTAATCGTCGTCGTTCCCTTTCTTGCGCTTGCGATATTTCCTCTCTTCATCCTTAAGCCTGTCGAGAGTGGAAAAGGCGAGCTTCTTGATGTTCGGAACGTCGTAGTTTTGGGCGATGTAGACACCAGAGACCGTTCCCAATATGAACGAGAAGCCACTCCGGATTATCCCCATCCAAATCGCCGGAAAATTTGCTGAGGCCTTTGATCTGAAGCGTTGATCGGATGCGACAACTGTAAAACTAGGGTTGATGAACTTGAGCAGGTGGGCTTTCTTTCGGAGGAAGAAAGAGTTGCGGTTTTCAGAAGATTCCCGAAGACTTTGGAGCCTGGAGAGGAGGTTCCTTCATTGTGATCAGCTGGCGGAGTCGAGTACGGAGTCTTACTGCCCATCCAACTCTCCTTTGTTTACTTCGCTCCCTATCCAATCATAATTTGACATGTCATCTTAACAGTAAAGATCGACAATGTTTTACGAGAAAAATTAAAGTAAATATAAATTTTAAAAAACTAATTGTAATTAGTAGAAGATTTTGAAAATAGTTATAAGTAAATAATATATTTATTGTGTAAATAATTTTTATTTATAAAAAATTGATTTAAGATATGAATAAACTATTTACATCATAAACATGTATTTTTAAAACCTGTTGTAACTTCAAAAAGTTTTAAAAATCTATTATTATCTTCATTCTCTTATTTTTTATTTATTAATATTAATATAATTACTTTTTTGGGTTAATTTTTTTGGCATCGACGAATATCACTTGTTTTACTTTTACCTCTAAACCGTTAACCGATTTGGTAATAGTATTGAAGCTTAGCTGTTGTTGCACTTACAGTACATTTGCAACAAAAATGTTAAAAAGTGAGTGTAAAATTGAAATTCAAAAGAATAAATGTGATACAATACGAAGTTCAAGGTATGAGTTTTTTAAAATGAAAAAAAAAATCACAAATCATAAATATAGAAGAGTTCAATGAGAAAAATCTTGGGGGGTTCTGAACAACAAGAAGCAAGCGTGTTAATTACAAACAAGGGTACTCCAAGTGGCTTTAGGTACGAGTGATAGAATAAGTTGTCAGTCAATTAGAACTCCACATAAATATCATACATCCAGACCCCTTATTGGATGGGAGACTATCCGCTTGGGCCACAGTTTTACATTGAGCAATTACCAGATCACTACGGATAACGATTTAAAAAATACACTATATATTAAATTAGGCGTATAATTTTATAAATAATAAGATTTTGATCATATAGAGATTAAAAAGGTTTTTCATTTTACATTATGTTGTGAGAAGTTTAAAAATAGAGACTCAAAAGAAGAAGGTTAGGTGGGCAGGATCCTCACAAACAAAAACGGGTCATTAAACTCAAAAGACTTTAGGGTTAGCATACACTACAAGCAATTAATAAAAAGACCATCTAAATATTTTACAATTAGGATGTTTGATAAATTGATTTAAACTTAAAAAAATAATTCAAATATTATAGTATGTGAAAATTTTACATTATTATTGGCTTTGTCAAACATCACATAAGCAACACTATGAAAAAACACAAGGATTTTGTTTCAAAAAATTGATGGTCCCAACGTATAAAAGTCTCGAGGGGGAAAAATCATTGTCTAAAAATCATTATCTTTGATGAATGCAAAGGGCCGGGGAAAGGGGTCCGCGTTTTATGGAGATTTTGACAATATGACTCCAAGGATATGGAGGACAAGATGCCACGTGTCCTCATAATTCAACACAGATTCGTGCTTGTGGCAATGTCTATATATAAACACCTAAGCTCACGTCTGTTTGGTGAATGAATTCGAATAAGTGATTTAATTTAAGTTGTATGATTTGAATTAGGATTTAAATTGTTATTCGAATTGACGTTTGGATGTGCATTTAAGTTATAATTTAAATATAGAATAAAATTAAAATTTATATTTGGAGAGGTAATGAAAATAGTTTTTATTTTATTAACAAACATAATAAAGTCTTAATGTTAATGATCCTAAAAAATATACAATATGGATCTTAATTTATTCTTTTCTTCGCTAGGAACACAATGAAAAAAGAATCATCTCAATTGGATATCAAATAAAGAAGTTATGATATTTTTTTCCTCAAATATAAAAGAGAGAATTTCAGCTTTTATTGTAACAAATACATTAGAGTATCAAGAGTTTAGGAGAGAGTCAGAATTCTAAAAACTTGGATTCTTTAATACTCATTTGATTTAGATTTTGAGGAAAACAAACACGTATCCAAAGGATTCTTGATACTGGGATCCAAATTTGAGTCCATTGAGTCCAAAGAATGCATAAACCAAATGCATAAGCTACTATCGTTCCTACTGTTGGAAACGTAATACGCAACGAAATTTTAAAAACTTTTGTACCAGAGTATTTTTTAAAATACAAGTTGACACACTATATGCATAAATTAACCAAATCTTACTAACGTTGTATGTTGAAGAAGTCCTGAAATCGATGAAGAGAAGTGCGTTCTAGAAGGGGCTCAACCAACTGGCCTTCTTTGCTATTTTCTATTCACGATCGATGTGTGTATGGACACACTCATACAGCTTTTCCTCTAGTGATTCTCCTTTCAACTAATTGAGGAAACCTATAACTAAAATTCGTGATTTGTGAACAATAGCGCTGAGGGAGTTATAGAGACTCACAGTATAGAGTGCTCACTCTTAGTTCCTCAACTGATCTAAATAACTTATGAGTCTCACTCCCTATTTATAGAGGTTGAGCCTAGGGGTTAGTCCTTATTAGATAAGGCCTCAAAAAAATCGAATCAGGATCAATATTTGATAAAATTTGTGTCTAAAAGCCCTGATCAAAAATCGCTCGGTTGACAGGCTGACCTGGCAGATCGAACTGTCGAACTTACTCCATCGACAGGTCAAACTTGAAATTAGTCTGCTGAACTTATGATTTTTAATCCCTGCGAATCTTTATTTTCCATATGAGATTCTTGGTATAATGCCTTAATTTTAATTCAAATAACTCAATAGAGAAGTTATCTGATTAAAATAGTCATATCTATATAATCTCTAGGAAAATAAATATTCTCAATAATTTGACAAGTTTATCTTGAATTAATTTACTCGAAATTAATTCAACCGACAAATAGACAAGAATTATCTAATCCTGATAATTCAACACGTTTAACTTGAATTAATTTTTCATAAAAATTAATTCAACCGATAAATAGACATGAATTTTCTAATCCTATCGAATTTCAATCAATTTGATAATTTAACATAAGTCGTCAATTTATTAGAAAAGCATGTCGTATCGTTATAGGATTTATTATGAGCTAGTAAAGGGGATCTGATGGACCTATATGGTTCAAGCTCCTGATAATTATGAAACCTAATATCCCAAATATACATTTCATAATTATCAACTCTAACGCTATTCCACTAAAAACTTAGAGCTGTACTTTTGAATTATATAGAATTACGAAGCCCAAATGGCTAAGTCTCTATGACATATTATAATTTATTGTATCCCCATAAGATTATCCATAATCGGTTTAAGCATAAATTCTATATTACATTTCTGATTGTTTTTCTTTTATGTTCTATTATCTTACCATCGAAAAACTTACCATCCAAAGACAATATATCATTTGGTTACACCTATGTATCCAAATGGTTAAGCGCTCTAGTTTTTCAATTACAGGATAACGCATATAAGATGATATCAAAGATTCCTAAAGAGGAGCTATTGATTTCATATCTATGAATAAGAAGTCTACGCTATCAAGAGTTATGCCTCCAATGTATCGGCATGCGTACCAACATAAAAACGTGAATGTTACCCTTTGGTACATCAAAAGACACAAGTCAAGACAATGTGCTCATTATTCATCTCAAGACTAAAATACAACACATATGATTGTCTAAAGTGAATTGATTTGTCGAGACAGAATTATTAATCTAAATTAATTACACTGTTATGTCCGAATCTAATACATCGTCACCTATGACAATGCACTAATGTTTCTATTTATGAAGTCTACCTCTAATGACCAAGACAAACCATCTCTTGTTAGGGATATAGATAGCATAATAATTTATACATGAATAAAGCACCTAACTTTATTCCATCGATTGCGAATCTTATGTTCTAGAATGTCACCTTTAGAATCATGTTTCCGCATAATCTATCCAGTATATGTTTGGTTTTAAAAGTTTAGACCGACAGTCTCAGACTTTTATTTGCTTATCATACATTTAACAAATATGAACGTAAAGAAGATAACAATTTGATATATGAAAAATAAATAAACTCTTTATTAATAAAAATACCTCTAAAAATGTATTATATTTTTACTCCTTAAGAAATACATATCTAACACTTATGACATGTAGTTTATTTCTAAGTATTCTGTGGTTAGATTTAACATATGGTATATTCCCAGTTAGAAGTTCATCATCCTTTGTTTCAGTATACCACGTGTATTGCGTGTCCAAAGTATTCTGTCATATCATAGACAGAACATGTCGTGATTCTCATGATAAACGACATATCATATTTTTGGGACTTACAAATTTGTTTTTGTTTGCTTCAGTACACGACATTTTTCACTGTTGATCAAGTACAAACAACATTATTTTTTCCCAGGAAAAACATGTCGCCGTACACGAGGAAAACGGCTAACAATTCGATTCATCCCATCGTTAATATAAGGGAAATATTTGAGAATGGATTTTGAGCCACCCTAGGACAGTGTGGGCACCAAAAAAAAAAAAAAAATTACGTTGTTGCAATTACTTAAAACATTCTATTTATATTGCTCTTCGTTTTATATGTTTGGATTTTCTTAGATAATTCTTTTTAATTAATATTATTTTTGGGCTTGATTTGATTTTCCAAAAAATACTTTTCATTCTCATGGGTTTTTACCGCAATACTCACAAACGAAAATGCTTTTCATTCGCGGGTAGGGCAGCAACAATTTTTGGTTCTATTTATTGTCATACGGCGATAGAGGAGATCAATGCTTCCGGTGAAGATCTTGTGCAGATGAAACAAAGGATTTTTTTGTTTGTTTGTTTTTTTTTCCTTTTTCCAAAAGGAAATGGAAGTTAAAAAAGAGAGTCAAACTAAAATTTTTAATAAAAAATTGATTTTGACACATGGCCAGTTTCACGTGGAATTGTACGTCTCCACATGGGTTGTGGGTTATTTACGATCGCACTGAATAGCACTTCTTCTACACTAGTCTCCATCTTATGGGTCCTAGTATCCACCTGATAGGGCAGAGGGAATCTAGGACTGACATTTGACAAACACGTAAAAAATAAGTTCTAAATATCATAGCATAAAATTTTTATATATTAATAATAAAATATAAAAATTTATTGCAGTGTAAAATTTTCACATGTTACAAGTTACAGTATTTAAGTTTTAACTTTAAGTTTATATATATTTTCCAAACAAACTTTAGGTCCAACAGGGATATATAATATATATATTGTCCCTTTGAATTTTCAATACTTTATGCTTTTGCCCATAGTTTTTAAAAGCATTTCATATATGCCACCTCTCTCACAAAAATTTTCTTATATGCCTCCATCATTAACAAATTTTCATCTAATTTATTCCTATTAACATTATTTTTATATGTACTTTATTAATCTTTTGTTCCTAACTTTCCCCAGTTTCAATAATGTTTCTCAAATGTGTTTCTATTTAAGTTTTTTTTCTTTTAGTTCTCCAAAACAATACAATTTTTAATAAATATGACCTTCATAAATACATTTTTCTTATTGCTTTACTAAAATAAGTTTTCTTGATTGTGTTTATACTTGAATTTCTTTTCTGCATCTCATTTGGACTCTCTTAATAGTTTATTTTCAGTTTTCCTACATCAATTTTTTTTTAATACCGGAAAATTAGAAAAACAAAGTAATAAAACACAATTAAAAGTATAGAACATAAACAATAAATTAATTAGGATGTAAATACGAGAAAGTAATAGAGCAATAAATTAATTAGGATGTAAATACGAAAAAGTAATAGTTGAGATCGTGTTGTAGGAAAAAAAAAAAATTAGAGAGATATACATTTGAGAAAAATTACTTTGACCCTGGCAAATTAAAGAAATTGTAAATTTAGAACACAGTAGTCTAGGGTTGTGTATTTAAGCAGAATATTTAGATAGAGAAAAGAAGGGCAATTTTTTTACAATTTCTAAATTTATTTAATACATAATTCAAGGACAATTGCTTAAATTTCAAAATTATAGATCCAATACATAATTCATTCTATGCATTAAATCCAATACAGTGCTATAGAGGTGGCATTGGCGACCTATGGACCTATAACCCAAGCTCCAATAAATTTGACAATTAATCAAACTCTTTAATTAATGTGCCAAATTTATTAGTTTCAGTGGTGCTCCACTAAAAATCTGAAACTGAACTCTTGAAATTTTAGAAAAATTATTCAAAAAAAATTAGTGAGTAATCCACTGATATAATCATTACATATAAGTCAGTCCTCCATAAATAGCTCATAATAAGAGCTAGGTTCAATTTTCGTTTACCTCTCTTATTACATCTTTATTCTTGAGTTCTAATAATTGTCTAATGAACAATTAATTTATAATCTTATTATGAACAAGCGCTCTACTGTTCAAACTTCGAATTATCACTTAAGAGAGCTATTTTTCTAACTCCATAAGAAAGGAATAGATTCCACATCTGTATAATATTATTCTTAACTATTTGTCACATTATGTTTTTAAAATGCTAAGTTATGATCTGTGATTAGACAAATCGTACCATACAAGTCAAAAAATATAATGTCATAAATAGGAGTATAATAAATACTCAGGATTAAGACTGTCAAATATATGATTATCATAGTGATAATTTTGAATACTCTACTTATAACGGATGATTATTAGAGATTCATAATTTATTTGATCTAGTCCTATATAATCTCATTATATAAAGTACCTCCAATCTAATGTTTTTACATTAATAGCCTGGATAAGACTATTTTATTCTAAATGAGTTTGGACTATACTTGTAATGTTTAATTAAAGATCCTAAACTTTAATTAATTATTACAGACTATTTAGATTTTTATCTATAAATTTTATCCCTAAGCATACAACACTTCTTTGCTAAATTTATAGTCACATAAATAATCATAAAATTTTCTTGATGATTATAAAAGTATTCATAATAAATATAAGCAACCAATATAATTATAAATGTCACTTTATTTATTTATTAACAATATATACAATGTCAATACTTATAGGGTATTAGTCCCAACAAAGAATTTTTTAGACTCAAAGTCCAAAAAGTTAGCTCAATATGCCAAATAAACAAATCCGAAGAGTATTTGGGGAGAAAAGAAATAGGAGAGAATTAAATTCTTTGTAACTTTGGAATGAAGAAAAATAAACTCTGATGGGCCTTTTTATGAAGGATTTCCTAGGTTATTATGCAGAACTATGCACAGGGAGGTCACTATTTGTACAGTAACACTTGCCTCATCGCCTGCGCCATCGAGCAGCTTGCGTTAGCGTTTTACGTTTTCATTTACCGTGGGTGTACTGTTTACATATATATCTGAGTTCATAAAACTTATGCAAGGTTGTCATTTTTTTTTACTTTTTGTGACTTCTCATCTCACTTTCTAATATAAATAATGCATAACAACAAATCATTATTTTAAATTTTATTGCAAGTTTGTCACTATCTAATTTATAGGAGAGTGCATAAACACTTTTTTTTTTTCCCCTTATAGTGGACTTTTACATGATAATATACGCTTATATATATTGGACCATTATTATTATTATTTTTTCTTGAAAGGTATAGCGGACCATTATAATATTCGTTTATATACACAAGTATTAACCATATATAGAATTTTTTTTAAACGTTTTAATATAACTTTTACATAATATTTATATTATAATAAGCGTATAATATCTTTTATGGTTTTAGCAGTACTATTAAATGAGCTAGCTTCTCAATGATATAGAATTCAAATCCAACTTGGGCACTGAATCCTATATATCTAGTACTTATATACCATGAAACATGTGTATGAAGTGTTTGGCTGGTTGCTTTCAATCAGCCAAAAATTGTCATTTTTCACTTTGAAAAACATGCGTTTACTCTATGTGTATCAAGTGCTTCGTTGGTCAATTTTTTTCCCCTTTGTCATGTGCACATGTCTATGTCATGAGCACATGCCTATGTACTGGGTTGCCCCTCAAGTTCTTTTTCAATTCGCCACTGCTGTTTGCTCGAGTGTTTTTTTTTTTTTTTCTCTTTTTTTGTAATAGGCGGTGGAGATAGACTTGAATTACACATATACAATAGGCTTGGAGTTAGAAATTTGGACCTACTTTTATACCTTATATGTATTAATTGCAATGCTAAAAGGGGAAAAAAAAAAAAAAGGATGATGATGGTGCGGTGCACTTGTTTGCTTGGCTGGTTTGAATTTCATTTTGCAGATGTTTGGTTGCTTGGTTTCTATTCTGCAGTTTGCTTGGCTGCACGTTAATTTGGTTCTGCCTTGCTCTCTCTCTCTGGTGTAAGCAGTGGATAGCATTTAGTTACATAAAATGGACTTGGGCAAGAAATTTGGCCTGGTAAACAATACCCTCTTGTAACGTATAACTTGCAACGCTAACTTTTTTTTTTTTTTTTCGTTTTATGTTCAATTTTTTGGGTAATATTTCCTTTTATTTTTGATTGATTATATTTCATTTGAAAAACTCTTTTTTTTCTTTGAAATAAATACATCTTTTAAATTGTTAAGTTAATGATAAAAGAAAAATAAGGAGAGACATAATAAAAGATAAATAATAAAGAGATACAGCAAGTATGAAGTGAGTGAAAAAAAAAAGGGGAAATAAGAAACGTAAGAGATAACGTGTAGAGAATGACGAGAAAGAAAGTACTAATGATAGTGAGGATAAGGTGGAGAGAAATAAAGCAACGAGAGAGAATAAGAGAAATAAAGTAGAGAGACAATAAGAAAAACAAGAGTACTATGAAAATAATCAGAAGGTAGAAAATGAAGAAAACATAGAGAAATGATGTATAAAGAAAAAAAATTTATAAAGAATGAGGAGAGACAAAAAAAAAGTAAAAATGAGTGAGTTATATAATGAGCAAAAGTATGAAAATATTAGGAAATAGAAAGTATAAAAAAGAAAAAGAAAAAAGAAGATTAAATATGTATAAAGATAAAATTAGAAGAGAGAAAAAATATACAACAATAATGTTCTATATTGTTACAAAAAATAAAGGAAGGAGTCTTTGATCATTTTTTATTTTCTCAGTATTGAAAGGGAGAGAAATAAACGAATAGAATGATAAAATAATTTTTGAAATCTGACAGTCGAATATTGGTAAGTCTTGTAATATCATGTAAAATAAGAGTCTCTTTCTGCATTTTTTTTTTGTTCTTGTTTTGGTAATTTTGGTCCTTTTTTTCCCACTGAATATTGGCTTCTTTTTTTTCGATGGGGGGAGGGGGGTGTGGATCTTTTATTGTCCTTTCAACTTGAATGCAAACGAAAGACAAAGATCACAAGCGACAAGAGAAAAAACAACAATAATATAAAACGACAACAAATTCTTAAAAAGTATACACATAAGTTACAAGACAATAAACAAATTCATGTTTATCAGCACTAGCAATTAAGCAACCTGGTGCAGACCAAAAATTGCACGCAAAGTTTTGCTGGGCAACAAAAGACTCTTGAGGGTATGTCAATCAATGATTTTGATTTTTAGCCTACAACCAATCCAGAGTAGGAGAGAGTAAATTGTTATATGATCACAAATTGACAAAGAAAAATTTTGATTAGCAAAAAAAAAAATGAAAGAATAATTAGAGAAAAATTATATTATTGTAAAACATTCAACACTTTTGTATTCACAAGTATCATGCAACTAAATTTTTCATCATAATTTAATGTTTTAATTTTTTTTTTTTTGGGAAAATAGTAAATTCAACTTATGAAACATATGCCTTACGCACATGCAAAATAGTAGTACATATACATGTTTGGAAATTTTCATAATTCTTTATCATAATTTTGGACATTAATCAGTATTTTCAATAATATTGTGTTAAAAATAACAATTGTTGTGGGGGTAGTTTTTCACCGAGATCTGACCAAGACACTACCTAACTTGGGTTAATACTCACCCTGTAGGGAGCATCCTACTACTAGGATCTTGATCCTTGTTACTCAGCCTAAAGGCCTTATACACCTATACACTCGGGGTCATAGGCCAAACTCAGTCTACACCTAGATCTAAGCTAAACTCTAGAAATAGGAGTATCAACTTTACCACAAAAGTACGGGTGTTTTTTCCTTGTCTACTGTCCCTCTCTTCTTGCTCTTTCCAATCAATTTGTTGACTTGAATGATGGAGTCCTCTTACGAGTGTACCCTCACTCTGAGGCCTTATCTTCTCTCATAGATCGAATTAGACCAAGCAAAACCAGGCTGAACAGGGAACTCAACCACAGTGCATCCCAGCACGTGGTGTTGTACCGTTCTCAAGCATTAACGATAATCAAGAGCAAAATTGTCTCTACACTATTCCGATGATTGCTTTGCTTTCAGTGGTCTGCTTTCTATTTCTAGTGGCTACACTTCATTCTATAAATTGATCATGAGCTTCCATTCTTCATAACTCCAAGCTTTCTCCTTCTAAATACTTACTTCTTATTTCTAAGTTTTCTTAACATGTTTTTCTTTTATGGAAGCATTTTGTGTGTTTTTCCTGCTCTTATTCCAGCGTCTACTCAAATTTTTTACCAATCTTTTTGGTCTTGCTATTGCTATCCAGATATAATTCTCATTTGTTTCTCATAACCATGCTCCTAATATGGAAAGCACACATTTTGCTTACTATGAATAGGCGACTGTTATATTTCTTGTAAATTTATTGTCGTAACAGTTCTTAAAACATGATATATTTCCTTTATTCCATTTTCTTATGTTAAAAATCTAAAGTACAGAAATTGTGGGTGTTGCACTTATCAAATAGAATATCTTTCAAGGGTTACATATGAGAAAGAAAAAGTTGTTTAAGTGGGGCTATATAAGAAGATCTTATTTAAGTGCAGCAATTAGAGAAAAGAAAAATATTTATGAAATGTATAAAATAAATTTAAGAGGATTGAATGAATTTTTTTTTTAATTGGGGACGTATTTAAGAAAAATATCATAAAAATAATAAATTTAAGAGGATTGAATGAATATTTTTTTTAATGAGGACGTATTTAAGAAAAATATTTTAGCAAGGATAGATTACTAGAAGAAAACTATTCCAATAGAACACATTTTTTAAGGGAAGAAAAGCAAAACAAATCTTAAAGAAGAAAGAGAAATATGAACACAGAAAGAAACGAGGCAAGCAAAATAATTTTTTTTGTTTGATCAAAATGAAACTTTGTCGTGAAAATAGGAAGAGTGCATCCCCTCTGTCATTAGATTAGATTAGATTAAGAAAGCAAAAATAAGAAAATTAGACTAGATTGGATGAATGACTTTTTTTCCCTCTAATAAAACAACTTAATAGACTATTCTTGAAAAAAAAAAAAAAAAACATGATTTGCGTGCCCAGAGCCAGAAAAAAAAAATGTCAACACTAAAATCTTTAATTTGATTGGACACTTTTGTGGCATGGGCTGCAACAGTCTTTATTCAAGTGGCACAATTCAATCCCAACGTGCATGGTGCCTAAATATTCCAAGAAAAGCATTGCCATGCAACCCTAACAGGCTGCAGCATGGGCCTCTCACAAGGGTGGGCTCCACCTTGAAAAATGTTGTTCTTCCAAGAAAAGACTGGTAAGCAAAAGAGAAAGAGAAAGAGACATTTTTTTTTGACCAAAAATGAAATGTTTTGGTGAAAAAAGAGAGAGTGCATCCCTCCGTAAAACATTAAATTAGATTAAAGAAAAAAACAAAAAAGATTTGATGAAATTAATAATTTTATTCTCTAACAAAACAAATTAAAAGACCATTCTGGAAATAAAACATGATTAAAAAAAACATGATTTGCGTGAGGTTTGTACCAGTAGACAACGTGATTTTACAATAGAAGGTTTGACAACGTTTTTTCTAGTGATTGGACCAAGTTTTGGATGGCAATAAGTGCATTGTATCTTTGATGCTTTCCATGCGTACGTTCGCACCCAAATTGGCTATAAATAGGCTCATCTCCTCTCAATTGTAGCACACCAGAGTGAAAGCACTCAAAATATTAGGAAGGAGCTAAAGCTTTTGTTTGCTGTAAGTGTTCAGTTTTTTATTTCTTTTTCTTGTTCATTATCTTCATTAATTTCCTCATGTTTCAATTAAAAATCTCTCACTTATAAACGTCGTTCCATTATAGAATTTGCAATGTATTTGTATTCTTTTATAGCCGTAGATTTGAACCATGTTGGAGAGAAGCAGGTAACTTAAATAACTTCCTTTTTTTATATATGTGAACTACATTCTCGTGCTTCTTTGGATACTTAACTGCTTATTTTATTAATTTGATATGTGGCTGGGTTTATAGCAGCATATTATGTTTTGTAGCTTAGTTGAAATTAATGCTATATTACCCAAAAAAAAAATAAAAAGGTACGCGGTCAATGGTAGAGCAACATTAATTTGGTGAGTGGAGGAACATGCCCCACTAAACTTTTGAGATTTTTCATTTTATCTATAATTTTTTCAAAAAATATTAATTATAACCTTATTTTTCAAGAAAGATTTGTGCGCTTATCAAAATTTAAAATATGTTATTTTGTTTTTATTTTATAAGAAAAATTATAATGCTGCCTCCATGTAACAAATAAAATATATAACTAATTCAATGTCAAGGAATTACTATCTTGAAAGTGTCTCCAGTGAAAAAAAATTCTGTTTTCCCCACACACACTAATTTAATTTTTACACTGCAGGCAGTACGTTTCAAGAATTGTTCGAGTAGATCTAAAATATTCAACGACAAAAGCATATATATGTTTTCTAACAAAAAAAAAGAGTTAATTATAGTTGTCCGATTTTCTTTTTGCTATTCTACGTATAATTTTAATTTTAAAACCAATTTTGTTGAATTAACTTGTGAAAAACAGCGGTTCTCGATCTAGTTAATTAGATAAATTAAACTTATGAATGACCAACTAATTAATTGAGGAACGTTGCTCGTACACTAGGCGTGAGGATGGCACTTCATCTGTCTCCATATGTGCTGAATTTCACCAAATTGCAACCATCTAGAGCCCCTGTTTCGGTTGGAAGGTCCAACAAATCTGTTGTGCGTGTAGCACAGCCCAAATGTTCTGTTGCGAATGTCAAAACCAATACTGCATCTCGACGTTCTGGAAACTACAGTCCTACAATTTGGCACTTTGACTATGTCCAGTCTCTTAAAAGCAAATATGGGGTATGACGGATACTTTGTTTTAGTCAATAGTATTGCTCTCTATCCGCTTGTTCTTGTCTTATTTTATATCTTTCTAATAACATCATGTCAAAGTATACATCGATTAATATAAAAATATTTAAAATATTTAATTGATGTGACATGAAAAAAAGGAGACATATGACCAAATCTCTATTCTTTAGTGATTATTTGACATTAAAACAATATAAGCAGATTTCCAATTGTTTTATATATATATATATATATAGATACAAACAGTTATCCTGACAATTGACTAGTACATATATTGATAATATTGCAGGGAGATGCATGCATTGTACGTAGCAATGAGCTCAAGGAAGAGTTGAGAGCGATGCTTGAGAAGGAGACGAATCCTTTGGCTCAACTTGAGCTGATCGATAGTTTACAGAGGCTTGGAGTATCCTATCATCTTGAGGACGAAATAAAGAATTTGTTGAAAGGTCTCTACGAGAGTAAAAGCCCAAGTTGTGCGTGGAAGGAGAACAATTTATATGCCACCGCGCTTGAATTTAGAATCCTGCGGCAGCATGGATATTGGGTGGATCAAGGTGCATTATTTACAGAGCATTCCTATACATTCTCACGGGAAAACAATACCGAGAAACAATGGGTGTTCCCCCCTAGTGGGGTCCACCCACTGTGCTGATGAAAGTGTATCCTAGTCGGGCAAAAAAATGTTTTTTTTATTTTATTTTATTTTTTATTCACAAGATCAAGTTCAAAAAAATATACATTAATTACCATGTGCAATGCATATTTTCAACTGATTAAGAAATTAAAGATAGCTAATATGCAGTTTTTAATATTGCAGAGGTTTTTAATGCTTTCAAAGATGAGACGGGAAATTTCAAGGCATGCATGCGTCGTGACACAATGGGATTGCTATCTTTGTATGAAGCTTCGTTCCTTTTGACAAAGAATGAAAGCGTTTTAGAGGAAGCTAGAGAATTCACAACCAAAAATCTAGAGGAATACATCAAGCAAAACAAACACAAACAACAAAATTATGTATCCGAATTGGTTGGTCATGCCTTGGAGCTTCCACTGCACTGGAGATTGCCAAGATGGGAGGCTAGGTGGTTCATTGATGTGTACGAGAAAAGACCAGACATGAATCCTACGTTGCTTGAGCTTGCTAAACTGGACTTCAACATTGTGCAATCAATATACCAAGAAGACCTAAAGCATGCTTCGAGGTAATAAGAGCCTTTGTCTTTCTATGAGCATGAATTCTTAACAGTGACAAAGGTAGAAGATATATTCAGTGGGGGCACAACAAAGAAAGTTAAAGATATATATATTTTTGTAATTAAATGGAGACATACATACTTCAATATTGGCTTCATCGTAGATCTAAACTATGACAGCGCCTAGTGAAAACTTGGAATTTGAAGATAAAAAAAAAAAATCATGTTGTATACATGGAGAGTTAAACCAAAAACCCAAAAACGAAATTTATTAGTTTATGTGGTAAAATTAGAAAATTTCTCTCTTTTTCACACTATAGTTTTGATTCTGACATAAATTTCTGGCTCCTATATGCAAAGGTGGTGGAATGATACAGGCTTCACACAAAAGTTGACTTTTGCAAGAGACCGGTTGGTTGAGTGTTTCTTATGGGCATTGGGAATGACATTCGAACCACAATTTGGATACTCTAGGACAATGTGTACAGAATTGATTTCGACCATAACAACCATCGACGACATATATGATGTTTATGGTACATTAGATGAACTTGAGCTCTTTACAAATGTTGTTGACAGGTTAGTGACAGTTATCATATTCATTGCAAGTTTTTATACTTGTATATGTTGCCAATTGATTATCTCGATGTTAAGATACTTGTGCCCATGGATTGTATAACTTTTTACAGATGGGATATAAATGCAATGGATCAGCTGCCAGATTATATGAAGATATGTTTCTCTGCCCTGAACAATTACGTTAATGAGGTGGCGTTTAAAGTGCTTAAAGAACAAGGTCTCCTCATCAACAAACACCTTACCAAAGTGGTACGTGACCAATTTTCTTCCTGGTATTATTTTTATTAATTGTCGTCTTCTCTTTTACCTTTTATATATTGTGCGTCGTAACTTGATTTCTAATCCTTTTCTTTTATGTGAAAGATTAATTTTATAAATACCTTATGAACTATGTACTCTAATTCAACATGCTCTCTAAACTTTAAAAAGGGCTTATTTCATCTCCTGAACTACACAAAATAACTCAAAACATGCCCTCGGTTTGTTATAATGAGGACATAATACCACGAATAATTTCATAAGTACCCCAAATTATTGATTTTGGTGTCTGCTTGCGCTTCGATTTTTTAAAACACCAAAAGAGAAGTTGACACAAATTTAATAATTCATAGGCATTAATGAAATTAAATTAGTTTAGGGTTGTTTTGAAGATTTTATGTGGTTCACGTAGTGAAATGAACTATTTTAAAATTCGAGAAACATGTTGAATTAAAGTACATAGTTCATAGGTGTTTATTAAATTAATCATAATATAATATACATAGTGGGGAGATCTTTGTAAATCTTTCTTATTGGAAGCAAAATGGTATCATACTGGGTATAAGCCAAGCTTGAAAGAGTACATGGAAAATGCATGGATTTCAGTCGCGGGAAACATTATACTTGTGCATGCTTATACCTTTACCACGGATCCAATTACAAGAGAGTCCTTGAATTGCCTGGAGAAGTACCCAAGCATAATGCGTCAGTCGTCAATTATTTTACGATTAACAGACGATTATGGAACTGCGATGGTAAGCAAATTAATTGTGCATATTTTTTAGTTTTATTTTCCATTTTGGCAAACTGCAAAGATTGAACAAAAGTGAAAAATATATATGTTCAAAAGCACTATACTCTAAACACAAATCCTTAAGGGGACAGAGTTAGAAAAATAAGTAGAGAACAGGTGTATTCTTAAACTTTCATCGGATTCCATATATAAATTCTGCAAGAGATTTAACATAAGAAGGTAATACAAAGTTCAAACAATTATTGACTGGAAATAAACTTGTGGGCACTTAACTACCACAACGTGTACCTCACCAATGTAGGACATGCAACCATAATGTATTTATTCTTACTATGATGTGACGATATTAATTTCAGGATGAATTGAAACGAGGTGACGTTCCTAAATCGATTCAATGTTACAAGCACGAAACTGGCGCATCTGAACAAGAAGCTCGTCGACACATAAGGGGCTTAATTGAAGAAGCATGGAAGCAGCTGAACGAAGATCAACTAAAAAATCCGACCTTTCCTCGGGCATTTGGTGAAGTTTGTGCAAACCTCGCGAGGGTTGGACTGTTCTTGTACCATCGTGGCGATGACGGGCATGCTGGTGCTCAAGAAGGCGAATCAAAAAGCCGCATCTTATCATTACTTGTTAATCCAATTGCTCTTGAATAGACATGAATTTGAACAAGAAGATCATCTTGATGATCATCATTTGTGTTCCAAATTTCAATCACTAGTCTGTTCCTAATTGTGCTATAAATTATGGGTGTGACTGTAAAAGCAGATTACTACTAATAAATAAAATCTTTTTTAACTTTTTTTTTTCTGTGGAAAAAAAAAACTAAAAACATTAATAGTCTGCGAATATGCATGTATGAAGTTTGTCGTCGTTTATGTAAGTATATGACATGTCGCTCGTCGTTTTTGTCTGTAAATCTGCTCTTCTTGTCATACGGCATGTCGTTTACGCTCAAGTCTCACCCCAACGAATGGGTTAAAATGACATATGACAGCTAGGAGTAGGGGTAAACAAAAAATCAATAATCTGACGAATCCAGTTTAACCCACCGATTTAACCCATCAAATGAAATCTGAGATAATTTAAATCTGACGAATCCAAATAATAATTTTCATAAACTCACCTAATCCGATTTTTTATTGGGTGGGTTTGGATTGAGTTTTTCATAATCTGAGATAATCAAAAACCAACCAATGTAAATATATATATAATATTTATCATATATATTGTAATTTTGATTTAATCTTATACTTAAAAAAACCTTTATTAATAGTAATATAATTTATAAAAACTTTTTCTCTTTGGTTCTAGACTCCTAGTTATTTACTTTCTTCTAATACACACTACACTACACAATCTTTTAAATAAATAAATAAATAAAACTCCACCACTTATTACTCCAATATACACACCTCATTTGCATTTTATTCACAACATGATCTACCTATTTCTTCACTTCAAAGTTTTTTTTTTAAAAAAAAGCCTCTCTCTTGTTTTGTTCGTTTGAGTGGAGATGTTTAGAATTAGAGATTGGTAATTGTGCAATATGTTAGTTGTGGTTGATGTTTATTAACTAAAATGATATTTGTTTTCTTAGTTTTTATTATGTTTTGTATATAAGGCATGACTTATATATTTGAGCTTTGTTAGATATTGGATATATGATGAGTTTTAGTTTTTTCTTTTTTATATTTTTGATTTTAGTAAATTATAAATTTGAATTTTTTTTTTATAATACTCAATCCGATCAACCCATCCACTCCACCAGAACTTTATTGGGTGGATTGCTTTTAAAGTTTTAGTTTATTGGATGGATTAGATTTAAAATTAGTCTATTTAAACTTTAATTGTGTAGGTTAAAAAATCCTTAAAATTCATCCAATCAACCAGATATTCACTCCTAGCTAAAAGTTTGTTGTTATTCGGCATGTCTTATATCATTTTGTCTATAACATGCTGTTATTCGACACAAGTTTAGGTGCAAATGACATTTCGTAGGCTAGAAGCTTACCCCCGTCGTTTAAGCGTAAAGGTACAAATCCTTTTTGTAGGAAAAGTGTAAACGACAAACTTTTTTAAATCAGCATTATTTTTTTTATGTTAAAAACAATACTTAATACCTCATTAATCTTGATGACATTAGTTTCTTTATTTTTCATGCTTTGTTTGGGAGAGTATTTTCAACTGCATATTTTAAACCGTAATAGTATAAAGTTCTCATATACTATAATGTAAAAGTTAAAGTTTACTACAGTATAAAACTCTCACATGCTATAATGTGTAGTTTTAACTATATAATTTTAACCATTATTCTAAACACACTATCAGAAGCTTGAACTGCCAAGGATTATTCTTGTGTTATTTTTTAGTAAAATGGATATATTCTATATTTTTATGATAAGGAGGGAGAACATGAGATTTCAAATGCATAGAATAGATTTCTAGTATTTTTTTTTAAAAACATTTTATACCAATTAATGTATGTTTGCTTTAAATCTAAGTTATTTTAACTCCTTTTCTTTTTTAAAAGCTCTAAGAATCATTTGTCTCCCACTTTATCTCTATACACTTGTTCTCATTGTAATTTTTATAAAAAAAATTCCTTTTTTTTTATAAATTATCAAAAATTTTCCTTGATTCTAAAGATTTGTGTCTTGGAATAATTAATAATTAAGAATTAGCACATTAAGGCATTTACAAATTTATAAATAAAAATTATTAAAAACTATTAAATACTATCATAGAATAAAATTTAACGTGTATGTTTTAACAAAAATGAACGCATTGGATTATCAAAAAAAAAAAAAAAAAAGAACACATTGGCATGTGGTTCCTAGTAATATTTTGGCAAATTCGTGTCTTATGTAGGAGTTTATTTTTCATTTTTTACCTCAAAAAGAGAAAAAATAAACAAATAAATCCCCTTTTCGCATTCCCACTGTATATATGTAAGTATTTGTTACTATCTTCCGCGTGGAAAATTTTTTGAAAAAGAAAAGCCTTGTCCTTTCAGAGGAATTACCACGCGTATCAAAAATCGCAGCAACCCCCCGCCGACGCTACCTCAAGCTTCGTCTTTGATCAATTCAGGTTCACGATCTGCTCCTTAATTTCTTCTTCTTCTTTTTTTTTTTTTCATTGTTCATCGCAATTTTTCTTGGGATTCCAAGGTTCCTAATTGTTGTCGTTTGTAATCTGATTATCATATTTTTTTCCATTTCTATGTTTTGGGCATATTACCCAATTGGGTTTTCAAAAAATTGGGTTTTTTTCTTATCCGATTGAAAATTGGCATTTTGGGTTCAAGCGATCTTTTGATTTTTGGTGGGTTTCCCTTCTTTTCTTTCTATTTTTTTTCTTAATTGAATTCCTATTGCCTTGTTGAAGAATCGTTTGCTTTTCAACTCGTTTAATTCATATTTTTATTGCCAATTGATTCTGTTTTTTACAGTTGATTTAAGAGAATGTGCTTAATGCTATTCATCTTTGTGGCAGTTTTTGATATTAAATTGTGGAGCTACCGTTTGCCGTTTGCAAATTGGCGTGTAAAGTTTCGTTAAGTTTCACTAGATCGAACTTTTTGCCTCTCACTGGTTTGTCTCAGTGGCTAAATTGTTATCGTTGATTAAAATGGGAGATGGGTCACGCTAGCTAAGCTCTGATGAGAATTTTGGAGTTGGTTTTTAGTAAAGGAGCTGAGTCTGTAACCAATGGCTTTAAACTATATAGCCATTTCGGGGTTTTGTACAGTATTAAGTTTTGTGGGTCTCCAGTTGTGGACGGAATCGTCGTTGGGCAAACTGAAATCAGATGGGCTAATTCCTGATAATTTTCCCTCTACTGGGAATGTTGGGCATGTGGTTGATATGCTTTTGGGATCTCATACGACGGTTGCACTGCTTGCAAATTTTGTGCTCAATGTATTCATTTTGCTCGTTCTATTACTTAAGGTAAGCTTGCTATTTTTTTCCGAAAATTGTGATATGTGTAGCTGTGAGGATGCATGAAATTTACGTAAAACTTGATCTATCAATGTGTGTATATGAATTTATTTTATGGATTTTGCATGACAAAGGCGTAAAGTACGAATCTTTACAAGTTTTTGTAGGATGAATGATGATTATGCTGCTAGGTTATTTAGTTTGAGATATGTGGATTGAATTTGTGTGTCATAGTTAGTGAGCGAACTGAGAAGAAGTGGGTAAAAGAATGTGTATGCTATCTATAAGGCCTGCATCCGAGATTTATAGCCCATCGCTGGCTATTGCAGTTGACTGAGTTGAGAAGTCTAATTTGGTTGAACCAAAGATCAGATTTTGCATATCATTCTTGATTTGATCGTTGTTGTTTCTATTTGCCTCGCAGACTATATTTTTTGTGGAGTTGTATCCTTCCGAAGTTCGAAAGTTGGTGGAACGTCTTGTTAACTATATTATATATAAGGTAAATGTTTTCTCGAACTTCATCCCACCCCCACCAAAAAAAAAAGAAGAAGAAGCAATTGGTCCACTAATTGTGCTTGTAACATTTTAAGCAAGTGACAATGTTCTTGAGTGCTTAGTTCGTGTGTTGATGATTGCGTCTTGTACGACATGGCTATATTGATGTCTTTAGATTGGTTGATTTTGAAAAAGTTTGATAAAGAATTTTCAGAAATTTTTTTATTAATTTTGTTGTTTTCTATCATGAATGATGGGACTGTTGTCTACCTGATCTTATGCAGGGGACGTTTCTACCTCTGGTTGTTCCACCCACAATATATCATGCAGGCTTATGGTCAATTTGGTTGATCGTTCTTTGTTGTCTAAAGGTATACAGCATAATATCTTATGATGGACATCCTATTTCTATGTTTAATTAAATGGAACCAAATAGCGTTGTTATTCCTTACATGTTTATACATTTTAATAGATGTTCCAAGCTTTGGCGAGAGACCGACTCGAAAGATTAAACACATCTCCTTCTGCCACACCAATGACATATTTTCGTGTGTATTCAGTATTGTTGTTGGTCCTCTTTGTTGACATATGCTGGTACTCCATTAATTTCCCTATTCTTTTAGCTGGATATTGTAGAGAATATCATTTTTTCAATGTTTTATTGATAAGAGGCTTCTTCTGTTGAGAAGAGATTAGGATGGATTTTCCTTTTATGATTCATATCATTTTAAATAGTGAGGATATCAAGCTTGATTTTTATGCAAGTTTTCAACCAGCATATCAGCAGCCTATTTTTCTTTTCCCTCCCTTCCCCTCTCAATAATATAGATTGAGTAGTGTCTCTTTTGTCTTCTGTTGTGTGTCTACAGGATCCAGCTGTGTCTGGTAATATACAAAACACTGAATTTATCAATGTTTCTGCTGTTATTGTTTGAGCCTATGAGTATTGCATTTGAGACACTTCAGGTAATTCTATTAGAACTCTTGAGGACATCTTTTCTGATGGATTAGTCATTTGTGACTGTACTACATTTTTTGATTGTGTAAAAAATTCAGCTTTTCAATGCTTTCGGTATCTCAATACATTTTGTAGGCCATTTTGGTGCATGGACTTCAGTTACTTGATATATGGATCCATCATTCTGCATGGAGCAGCTCAAATTGTGATAGATTTAAATTGTTTGACACATCAGCAACAGGTTTTAAACGTTGTGCTTCGATTATCTTACATTCCAAATTAAGTGGTTGGATGTTCCAAATGCTCTCTAGTTTTACTGGTCCTTTTTTTCCCCATGTGCTTTATATTTTCAATTCTAATGGGCCACCGTTGTTTTCATCGTGGTGTTCACCTGCAGGGTCTTTGTTGGAATGGAAAGGCATTCTTACTCGGAATTTGGGATTTTGTTTAGACATGGCAACATTGTTAATGGCTCTTGGTCATTATTTGCATATATGGTGGCTACATGGCTTCGCATTCCATCTAGTGGATGCAGTCCTTTTCCTAAACATACGTGTAAATGCTGCACTCTAATTTTGATTCCTAACATCTTAGTATTCACTAATTTTTTCATGTGATACCTTAATTTCACGTTCTTTTAATTCTTTGCTTTTGATCAGGCCTTGTTGAGTGCAATTGTAAAGCGCGCAAAAGGATTTAGGAAATTGAGGAAGGCTCTAGGCGCCCTTCATGCAGCGCTTCCAGATGCAACATCTGAAGAGCTTCGAGCATATGATGATGAATGTGCCATTTGTCGGGTATGCCTATTAATTGCTTTCCCTTTAAATTTTCACTTGATCTTAAACTAATGAACTGGGAAATCGATAGGAACCCATGGCCAAGGCAAAGAAGCTACACTGCAATCACCTTTTTCATCTAGCATGTTTGAGATCTTGGTATGATCATATTATTTGTTTCTTAGCTGCTTTTGTTTCTGTTTAAGCATCTTATAGTGTGTTGTAGTGATGAAATTGGTAAAATATTGGCAGGTTGGATCAGGGTCTAAATGAGTTTTACGCATGTCCAACTTGTCGAAAGCCTCTTTTTATGGCCAGATCTGAAGATGAGGCTAATCCTCGAAATGCCGAAGTTCTAAGCGATGAGCAGCTTGCTCGTCAAATAAGTTCACGTCTCGATCGACAAAACGCTGAAAATATTTTGCCTACAGGAGTCTTGCCCAATCAGACGCAGAATACCACAGAAAGTGGTCCTTGGAGGTTCACTTCCTTAATCCTTTTCCTCAATGTAATTTATTGAGCCTGCCTTGAAATATGATTACCTATCTGCTTATTGGTGAAAAAATCCAATACAAAGGCCCTGAAGCTCGCTAATTATATGTTTTGGTCATCTTTTTCTTTTCGCTTAAAGAAAAATAACCTCTCCAGTTTCTACCATCAGCTAAGTTGGACTCTTTCGTCACAATTGACTTTTATAATGGCTTTGATTCGTTCTCCAGTGGAATGCTAAACTTGATTGGGTGGATAAGTCTTTAACTTGACACTTCTACCTGGTGAGGTATCACTCTTGATGCCGGTCATGCTGACCGGTTTTACAAGTCATTTGTTTAGAAAGTTTGACAATCCTTAAAATCACGTACAATCTAAAATAACTGCAAAAATTTTTCCACAAACTGTTTCATTTTAACAAGATAGAAAATGCAGTTCTAATTTTCATTCTATACAATGCTTCACTATTTCTGAAAGATGCTAAAATACCTTTTTTTCCCTCCCTTGTTTTATTAACAAGTTTTTCTCCTTTTGCTCCATAGGAGTGCAGGGTTGGATCCGAGTTGGTTGCATACTTGGCCGGGTCAAGGAGTTGATGGAGCTGGTCCGTCAAATGCTATATCATCAGTGGGACTAGGGAGAGTTCAGATGATGATGCGGCATCTTGCCTCTGTTGGGGAAACTTATGCACAGACTGGCCTCGAAGATTCCCCCTGGAGCCTCTGGCCTACGAATCCCTCTCAGGCTGCCACAACTGGTCAACCTATTCCTCCTGCTGCAGGTGGTAGACACCCCCGAGGAGCGGGTGGTGTACATATCAGGACTACCTCACGTGCTTCAAATGACAACATAGCAAACATACTTGCCATGGCAGAGACTGTGCGCGAGGTTCTGCCTCACATCCCAGATGACATCATTTTCCAGGTAAGTTTCTAATTCTGACACACTCATGTATAGAATTCTTCAGTTTTTCGTCTGCACGGGCAGGGCCCAATATTATTGAGTGTGGGCACATGCCCCATTCAGATTATTCCTAATTCTTTTTTTTTCCCCCTAATATTCAGTTATATCCACGCTTTATGAAAAAACAAAAAAAAAAAAATTATTCCCTTGCTCAGTAATTGAAATATATTACTGTATTCCTATTTAATAAAAGTTTTCTAGCTACACCATCGGGGGAAGCCGTCTAGACTTCACGAGTATTTCAAGTCTTGTTATTTTTCGTTACGTCCTATTACTGATCGGCTTGCCTTTTTTTTTTTCTCTCTTAAAGATTAGAAATGTTGTATCTTTCAGGATTTGCAGCGAACAAATTCAGCAATGGTAACTGTGAATAATCTTCTCCAGATGTGACAATTCATAATGCTTCAAAAATGGGCAAGTACTATAGGTCACTGGAGCTTGCATGGGTACCTCAGAGGACTTTCTGTCCCCCATTTTCCTCGTCTTTCTTTCTTACTCATATTATTGAGCTTTATACCCTGTATATAGAGGCAGCTCACTTGATCACTTGTACTAAAGGAAAAAAAAGGGAAAGATACACACTACAGCTCTCTTTTGTACCCTCCTTCCCTGGAGTCACTGTGAAAAATAAGTCCCTTTCCCCCATGTAACATTCAAGTTCAACAGATTGTATAGTTTCTGATTCAGCCAAACGTTTTTTACATGTTTCATTTTTAAGTGTAATTTCTGCTTGTATTCCACATTCTCCAAGTTGTGAGGCATAAAAGTTGGAGGGGATTGAATTCATCTGTTTGTAAAAGTCTGAATTGCAGACATATTTAGTGAATCTAGAGTTACATAATGATTAAAATACTTCGTAATGTCTTTCCACTATGCATGGGTTGCCCAAAAAAAGAAAAAAAAATCTTGACAAATTTTATTTTCCTACTGTTGGTAAAATGTTGGTAAGTGTTTATTTTTCAACCGTTAAGATTTAAAAAAAATTGATCATATCTAAGGAGCTGAAAATGTGGACTGGGAATACCACTAAACAGTAAAAGATGATAGGATCACGGGCATTTGATCATAGATTCTGAACACCAAAGGGGCGGCGAGAGGGGCAAGACGATGATGAGGTTTTAGGGGTTGGGGTTGGAGTTGGAGTTGGGAGCTGTTTTTATGGTCAAACACGAGCTTCTAAGCTGTTTTGTCGCGCAGTCTTTTCCCATCCATAGACACAAACGCAAGAACAAACTGTCAAGAGATACACTACAAACATGCTCAAAAGCCGGGATGCGCCAAACTTGAATTGGTTAATACAAAAACTCCGACATGCTTTCCACTTTTGACCTGTTCCCATCTGCTCAAATTTTGTTGGAAAGAGTCCTAGCTAGTTCGTTATGGTTTCGCGAGATTTGTAATTAATTCAGTGCCTCATAGTTGTTATGTCTCTGTCTGTTTTTTTCCCTTCTTTTTCTTACTTTTCCTTTTTTACTCGTTGTATTAAACTATTGCCTATGTGAATGACAGAAAGAAAGAGAAACCGAGTTTAAACCCCTTTAAACATTTTAAAAAGAAAATTGAGTTTGTTAATTAAGCTTAATTATTTGGTAAGCAATAAGTTTGATTTAAGGACTTTGAAGAACAAATACTAATTGCAACTCTGTCTTTCTTTTCCGCCGTAGCAATCTACATAACAACTTGTTCATTGGGTCAATACGGCCATCTTTGGGTGACCTATCACTTTTGATTCCTGGCAAGTAATTAGTAACATTTTCAAACTCTAATGCTCATTCCTTTCTACTTAAATTATTATTTCCCTGAGAACTTTCTTCAATTTCTTAATCAATATTATAATAGCATCATGCATTGGAGTAAAAATAAAATAAAAGGTTATTTACCTTTTTATACTTTGTATTTTAAGTTTATTCAAATATTATATCCTCGGTTTTGGATCTTATCGAATTTATACATTCGGAGTAGATTTAAAACACAAATTTATATCTTTTCCTAATCTATATTTGAAATTGATCTAAAAAATTGCCAAAAATACCCTCAAATTGAAAAATAAGAGAACTTTACACATTTGAAAAACTTTATACTAAAGTTTTCAACTTCAAAAATGTATAGAATACCCTCAAAATAGGTGTTTTGTATGTTTTTATTTTTGTTTTCATTTTATTTTTAAAAAGTTTTAATTTTTCTCTACTTTACTTGAAAATAATTTGGTTATTTCAAAGGTCAAAGTCAACTATTAACTGAAGTAAGGTATAAATTTGTGTATTAAATCTAATATAAAGGTATACATTCAATGAGATTAAAAATCAAAGGTACAGATTTTGAATTAACTTAAAATAGATGGTATAAAAAGATAAATATCCTTAAAATAAAATAAAGCATCAAATATGTTATTTTTATAATTTTTAATAAGAAATATAACACTGATATTGACATTTTACATTAAAGATGGTCTACCATGCTATTCATTGTGCCTCGCTAGTTATAAGCCACTCATGATAATGTGTGTGTATAAAAGCCATAAACGATTATGTTATTTCAGGTCACTTTATGGCAACAGTTTTAGGGCAGTATACCTTCAGAAATCTTTAATCTCTCAAGTCTTGATTGTTTGTGAGTTTTTTCGCATCTCTCATCCTCTTTCTCATCTGGAATAAGACCTGCCTGTTAGATTTTGTAGTTTTAATATTTCTCTTTCCAGCTTGAAATTGTTTACATTACTTATATCATGGCAAGTATATACAAAGACGAAGAAATAAACATTTTACGTTTTGAAATTTCAATATTTTACCTTTAAATTTCAATTTTACCTCCGCTTGATTGTGGTACTTTAATAAATTGAAAAGAGTAAATTGTCCTAGTGCATTTTAAATTTATCCACATTTTAGTTTAGACATAAGCTTTCAAGTTTAGTGATAGACAAAAATGCTTCAAAAATTTTAAATAAATGCACTTTTGCTGGTTGGTTTAGCATTTTGAATCTAAATTGTTGTCCAACAATCGATTGTTATCCGTTGGATTGCACTGTCAAGAATTGTCTAATTTAGGATCTCAAATACCAAAATTAAAAAAAAAAAATTTATTGTCTAACTTACAATTGATAGAAAATTAAAAATGCCTATTGTTTACTTTTTTTAATATATATATATATATATATATATATATATTAAAAAAGTAAACAGCATATATATATATATATATATATATATATTTCTGCCAGTGTTATTTTTATCTATTATTACGAGACCGTTTGGTTCAAGTATTTGAATAAAGATTTAAATTTTTGTGTATCGAAACAAACGGACCCTACATACACATGTTTGTTTTTTATGACTTTTGTATTACAATGACTTGTCGTAAGTGTAAAATTATCCGGTACTAGGTATCTCCAAAATCCTTTGTGACTTAATTCACGAATTATCGGACCGCATTTTTTAGTCTTAGACTCACTTTTCTCTTAAACTAAACTTGAAATTCCCGTCCTTGACATGGAATTTCTTATAAGGTGTTTCATATAGTATTTAGAATTATTAGTTAGAATTGTTTTTATTGTAGCACATGAAAGCTTTACATTGTAACAACTTTTTCTTTTTACTATAGCATGTAAGAGCTTTATACTATTCACAATTGAGATAATGGTTAGAATCGCCCCTTACTAAACATGCTATTACTTCTCATATCTTATGAAACATAACCTAAGGTTTCTAAGATATACAGTTTTGGTCCGTGTGTTAGTAAATTTAATTTTCAAACAGAATCAAACATGAGGATAGAACATAGGGTCCTTAGGAGAGAAAAATTTGTAAAAAAAAAAAATTTAAAAAACCCATGTAGATTTGACCAAAAAAAATCTGAAAAGAAAGAAAAAAAAATAAAAATCTAGACATATTTTTGAGAAAACCTAGACATAGTTTACACGAATTTTCATTTTCAAGGCGCTTACTAAAAAGACTGGATGCAAAAATCTAGACATATTATTTACACAGTAAACGAAGAGAAAGCTTGAAGTTCATGTCTTCTAACGAATTATATTTAATATTCACAAGTAGACTGAAGGCTAAACTGTCCATTTCATACTCTGCAAATTTGATATTAGCTCTTAAAAGCGATACCATTCATAACTTTTTTTAAAAAAATTAATGAATAAAGTAGCCTTTATATAATCATAAACCTGATCTAAAGATAATATTTGCAAGTTTTAAGGGATTTCTTTTGTTCCCTTGTGTATTAGCTTCAATAAAAGCAAAAGAATAAAATAAAGAGAATAAGACATATTTTTGTAACACAAATCGCCGACTTTTAAAAGTTTAGAGAGAAAAAAGCAATAAATTTGTTTTTACCTGGTGCAGCATAGCCAAAAGTTCACTTCAGGCCAGTTGAGCTGGTGTCACAATTAGGAATGCCATTTGTGGCCGAGAGAATCCTTGACAAACCAATGTCACCCACGCGAGCAACCATGTCATTGTCAACGAGGACATTGCTCGGCTTTAAATCACAATGGACAATCGGTGGTTCACATTCAACGTGAAGATCAAGTAAGGCAGAAGCAACATCAATAGCTACATTTACTCTTTCGAGAAAGTTCAATTTCTAGATTGGTTTTCATTGTCTTTCATCCTATGCAGCCACTCCTCCAAGCTTGAATTTTCCATGAAATCGGAAACCAAAGCTTTAAAGTCATTACCCTGATAATCAATGTTAGAGCATGATGTTATGATCTTCACAAGATTTCGGTGCCTAATATTCCTTGGTGCCATGCATTCAGCCATGAAGCTCTTGGAAGCTCCTTCACGTTGAATATTAAGAACCTTCACTGCAACTACTTCTTCAACTTGATCAAGAATTCCTCTGTACATAGAGCCAAAACTGCCAGAGCCGATTAAGTTGTTGCGAGAGAATATTTGAGTTCCATCATGCAGCATTTTCTACGAGACTTTGGCTAGATGATGCGGTCCAGATCCTCTGTTGAGAGTTTTTTCTTTTCTTTCCTCTTCCAATACGGCACTAGAAAGGATGATGACAGAAGCAAGTAAAAGACAACAAAAGTAATCACGGTTATTACTTTTGTAGCATGAGAACTTTGTTTTCTTGCTTTGCCTAAAGTGCATGGAGGCAGTTGCAGTTCTAAAACACCCCAACGAAGCTTATCATTTTCCATTATTGATATTGCACTTTTGTTTCGAAAGACTCCTCTAGTCGGCATCTCGCCCTCCAGATCATTGAACGAAGCATTGAAATATACCAAAAAAGGGAAAGATTTTGCAGGTCTTTTGGAATAATTCCTGATAACTTGTTGTGGGAAGGACCTAAATGGCTTAAACCTTTCAAAGAGGACAAAGATGAAGGTATGGCACCTTGGAAGGAGTTACCCTGAAGATTGAGGTACTCGAGGCTCTCACAATCTCCAATAGTAGTGGGAATTTCTCCAGACAGATTGTTTTCAGAAGAATCTAGTTCATTAAAATATTTTTCAGACTACCCACTTGTGCTGGTAGGCGGCCAGTTAATGAATTTTTTGATATATTCAGCAACACTATCCTCCTTGGGTATGGCCTCAGTTGGGCTGTTTTGGGAGATGTCCAAAAAAAGCAAACTTTTACAGTTGCCAAGACTTCGTGGGATGCTTCCATTTAGTTTGTTTTCTGACAAAAACAGAACAACCAATCTGGTCAGGTTACCAAAGGAGAAGGGAATCTGTCCAGACAATCTATTTTCTCTTAGATACATCCCTTCTAAACTTTTTAACTTTCCAAAATATGAGGGAATAACTCCTGTAAAGAGGTTACCCCATCATCCTAGTTCCCTTAAATTGGTGTACTTATCTAATCCATCAGGCATAACTCCAGATATATGATTGTCGCAAAGATGTTCTATGAGCAGGCTCGATGGATTGGCTGTAGACGTTGGCAAAACTCCTCCGAATCCGTTGTCATTTAAATCTAAATATTTCAAGTGGCTGATGTTTTTCAACGATGCTAAAATGTCCCAATCACCAATTGAATTACCTCCAAGGTAGTTGCTTTGAAAATTAAGACAAGTTTTCCCAAGTCTCCTGACAAATTTGTTAGCAGCAAAAGAAAGTAATTGAAGTTTGGAAGAATTTGACAGGGAACTTGGAATTGGACCAGAAAATGCATTAGAATGAATAGAAAAGCATTCAAGATTAGGTTTAGGTAGTGTGTGGCCTATGTCTGTTGGGAGGGTACCAGTCAGTCTGTTACCACTGAGAGCGAATACGGTTACTGATGACATATTGTACAATGAGGGAGGTATTAACTTCGGTTGCAAGAACTGATAATCTCTTTAAATGACCAACATCATTTGGAATACTTTTCTCCATACTATTGAATGAGACTTGGAAATACTCGATTTCCAATCAAAGATGGAATACGTCCTGTAAATTAATTCATTCCCATAACTAACCAATAAAGCTTTTTTCAAGAGGCCAATCTCAGGAGGTATGCTTCCAACAAATTTGTTTCCCCATAATCTTGATATCTTGAGCTGAGAGCAATTTGACAACTGGATCGGAATCTCCCCGGTAAGTCTGCTGTTACTCATAAGACAAAGTGTTGCAGTCTAAACAACCTACAAACGTCTAAAGGAATGTCACCAGAGAAGCTGTTGTTGCAGAGGTCTATGCGCCGCACCTGAGAAAGGTGATATAAATCCTCTCAAGTTAAGGCTCTGGAGATCCAATGCAGTAACCCTTTTGTGGCGGCGGCTGCAGGAAACTCCATGCCAGTTGCAGAAGTTGCTAGAATGGTTCCACGGACGTAAGACACCAAGCGGGTTCAAGCAAAGCTAAACGATCACTTGCACTTCCTAGTGCATTAACAACGGCAGTATGTTGTAAACATAGGAGTTTGATGTAGAAGAGAATAAACAATTGAAGGTACATGAGTAAAAGTGCAGAAAGATAATTAAAGTTGCGAAGCTTTCATCTGATATGGAGAAGCAGGGAATTGCAATGGGATAAAATTTGCAGGAAATCATGATGGTCATTTTTTATTTATTTTCCAAAGTTGACTTATTGGTCTATTTTTTTTTTACTTAAGTGATGGCCCTTCTTTTTACTGAAGTTGAATTCTTGGTACTCTCTCATTCGTTTTTGGTCATTTAAGGGTTTTGGTACGCCCTTAAAGCAACAAAAGTTGCTCCTATCTTATGATAGTGCAGTATTGACAAGGAAAGTTTGGCCTTCTTTCTGGAAAGTAGCAATATCAAAGTTAAAAAATTATATTAGCATTCCCATGGTTCTATAATATATGCATTAGTGCATGTTAAAAGTTGACTTGATGGACCTGATCAGATAAACAAACACGATTATAATTTTTAATGGTGTCTTTAATTAATTTTGTAATTGAATGTATATTTGTTTTCTCATGTCAAGCAAAGCTAAATCGTCAATTATACACAAGGAGAAAAATGATGGAATATATGCAAAAAAACATGGAGCAGAAACTATATTTCTTGTAGTACTAGGAAAGAGCTCAAAAACTTTGGTCATAATAAATAAGAGAAATTAATAAATTGAAATAAACGGCTTTTGTAAGTAGAAATAGACATTACACCAATAAATCGCTCAAATAAATGAGTGTTTTTAAATTAAAATCCCGATTAGTGTCAATAAATAAGCATTGTTGTCCCATCATGCATACTGATATATAGGTTTGAATATAGGCTTGAATTGTTGGAGTGATACTGTGTCACATAAGTACTTCAAAGTATAGGTTTGACACTCCAACATGGTTTCTGAAAAAAAAAAAAAAAAGAGCAATTTTACATTTTTTTCTGTAAACATAAGAATAACTACGCACAAAACAATTATGTATGAAACTTGACACTATTCATGCAGAGCATAAAACAAACTTCATGAAAAACGTAATTTTAAGAAACACAACTAAGAAAATCATGAAAATGAAGCTTGGTATCAGAAGGCATACCTTAGGGCAATCTTTAGTCACTTAAAAAGATTAAGGCATGCTGAATATATGTACATATAATATCATCATGTTGCTCTACCTCAAGGCCTAAAACTGCAACATACTTGCCCTGTCCACACGATCTACGAGGCGAAGAAAAGTATTTGTCACATGGAGGAGTTCCCTAATCACTTCCCTCATCTTCATTCTTTCTTTTGGAGACTCCATAGAACATGTAAGTCCGATTTCGAGGACGGCATGTAAGTACTTTTTTCATGTTACCATTTATTTGGCCAAGATTTTCGCTGTTGTTGGTTTCTTCTTCTAATTTGGTGTTGCAATTTGTGTCCTTTTCTTCTCCTTCAACCGCTGATGTTTGTACTTCTACTTGGTGTCAGAGAAGGCTTGGGTCAACAATCTGCATTAGTCTTTATGGTACTGACCTATTCACATGTTGATGGCTGTTCAGACTCTCCTTAAAAATTTCATCTGTGGGCCTCTTTCCTGTGAACATTTCCAGCAGAAGAACTCCATAGCTGTACACATCTCCTTGAATTGAAGCTTTACCACCCATTCTATACTCTGCACATTCATTTACCTTAAAATGGCTATCAGTTTGCAATAAATGTCAGTTGTGTTAGAATGTTGACCCTTCCACACGTACAACTTTACAAGCGTATATGTTTTGTAAAGAGTTCATCCGGATCACTTGTTTAATTTTCAAATAATTTTATCTAGATTGGTTGTTGGTTTAATGCTTGAGATTACTCTCCTCTAGATTCCGGATACTGTTTGGTTTAATTTTCAACTTACTTATCCGGTTATGTTTGTTGATAAGGTTGTTGGGTCATCTTGAGGTTCAGCAGATTTGTAGAGTTTAATTCAAATTAATTAAATTTGTATTGATTGCTTGTGTAGTAAGGCAATTTAATTTTTGAAATAAATTTGGATGCTGTGGATTATTTGAAACGTGGAATATTTTGTGTACATCCGAATTTATGTTGATTGGAGTTTGTGAAGTTTAAATTCGAATTAGTGTTCAAGATTCTCTTATCTTTTAAATTTAAATTTTTGTTGAGCTAATTTTGTGCTTAATTAAGTCTAGGTTCATTATTTGTTGGCTTAACTTAATCTGTGAGTTTCTGTATATTTTCATAAAAAGATAAAATTATATTTGAGATTCAAATAAAAAAAACTAACAGATCTCATCCTATAGTTTAAAATCTCTTGAATTGCATATTTTTGGCAACACGTAGATACAACCTGTGAGAATCGCACATGTGATACAATGGCGAAGATCGCGTTCTGCTAACACGATTCTAGAATTTCAGTTCAATGCAAATCTCACATATTTTTAGCAACTAAGTTATATTTTCACATTGGATTAGTTGAGATCCGACTCTAGGACTAAATGAATGTGTCTATACACATCTCATGCCTAGGCTTTGCTTATTTAAGGAGATTGACTTATGACTTTCAAGTTAGAGCTTCAAAATGAGAGAAAACTCAAGTGAACTTTTAGTTATCAAGACTTCAACATATTGCTCTTAACCTATATTTCTTGCCTATCAAAGTTCTATTCAAAAATCTTGTCTGAGGATTTCCCGCGGCACTACAGTTCTTCTATACAATCTAGAAACTACTTCGAGGAGGAATTGTTCGTAGCTCCTCAAATTGTTTGTAGATTGAAGGCTCAGGATACGTTAGTTGGACGGAAGGCGAACAAAGCCAACTTGAAGTACGATGAGGAATTTGTGGATTGAAGGCTCGGGATACGATATAGAATAAGTCAAATAATAGAACTTTGAGATAAAATGATTGGATGGTAGAAAGCAACCAAATCCTTTGTTCGATTATGGATACAAGACTTGTCATTTTATAGTCTTTGTTAGAATAAAATTGTGATGAAAACCATCATCACCCAGGATCGTTCATGTCAAATCATCAAGAATATTAATAAGCTGCGGAAGCTAACCTGAATCCATTAATAGAATGTGATTCTTGAGTCATTTGGTTGAGGATCTTCCAAGTCTGGTATGTAAATCCTCCTTATCAGAATGCTCTGTAATCTCTCTGTAGATGGGTAACAGAAAAATAATGTACGTACTGACTTGGGGACCACAACCCCTTTATATAATTGCTAAACCCTAGCAATTATCTTTAATTACCAATTTAGCCTATCATAAAATTAGTAATTATATTTTTAGTCTCTACACATAGGAGGCCCACACTTAATAATGCATTAAAAGCCCAAAACCCAAATTGATCACTTTTAATTGGGCAACCTTATTGATAGCCTTTAATTCACATTTATTTAATATATCAGCCCATATATTGGATTTTGATCCAACAATCTCCCACTTGGGCTATATATGAAACTTTATAAATGTGAATTATACCTTATGAGCTCATGAATTTTGCTATCAAAACCTTATGCACCTCAACAATCTTGTCCATTAACCATATCAATATAGGACCAAAGCGACCTTTGTTACATATGTCGTAACTAGACCCATCAATGATCACATATACCAATACAACTAATAACAAGATCAAGCATGGATGTGTAGCATGAAAATTTCATGCAATGTGATCTTAACATGCCTATTTCCAACTGGTCCACCTTAATACCTTAGTGAGATCAAACCATACCAAAATCAGAGTGTGAATAAACTGAAAACTTTATTTCTACAGAAAATAACCTTAAAATATCCATAAACTGAAATAACTAAAAATGTCTATATATAAGAGCATTTAAAATTACAAACTCCCACTAAAACTAAATATCCCGAAATGATATAACACCCATACGAGCAGTATGCTCATAAAACATTTTAGGTAGCAATCCTTTAGTAAGCGGATCCGCAATCATGGAGTTCGTGCCGATATGCTCTATAGACATTTGTCCACTCTGAACTCTTTCTTTCACAACTAGGAACTTGATCTCTATATGCTTTGACTTCGTCGAGCTCCTGTTGTTGTTGGAATACAAAACTGCTGACTTATTGTCACAAAATATCTTGAGTGGTCTTTGAATACTGTCCACTATACGCAGCCCCGTGACAAAATTTCACAGCCATATTCCATGATTGGACGCCTCATAACATGCTATGAACTCTGCCGCCATTGTAGAAGATGCTATAAGAGACTGTTTAGCACTCTTCCAAGAGACAGCACCTCCAGCCATAAGGTAGACATAGCCCGATGTAGATTTCATACTATCTTGGCATCCAGCAAAATCGAAGTCAGTATACCCAATGATCTCAAGCTGTTCTGACCTCCGATACGTGAGCATGTAATCCTTTGTTCTCTAAAAATACCTCAAGACTCGTTTGGCTGCTACCCAGTGATCCTTTCCAGGATTGCTTAAGTACCTGCCCAACATCCCTGTAACGTACGCAATATCCGGACGCGTACAAACCTGAGCATACATTAGACTCCCTACTACTGACGCATAAGGAATTTTCTGCATTTCCTTAACCTCAAAATCATTCTTAGGGCACTGATTGAGACTAAACTTGTCTCCCTTAGCCACAGGGGTATCACCTGGTTTACAATCCTGCATGCCATATCTCTTAAGAATCTTTTCGATATAGCCCTTTTGTGATAATCCTAAAATACCCCGAGAGCGATCCTGGTGTATCTATATACCCAACACAAAAGAGGCGTCACCAAGATCCTTCATCTCAAATTTCTTTGATAGAAATCTCTTGGTTTCATGCAATAAGCCTATATCGTTGCTGGCAAGCAAAATGTCATCGACATATAAAACTAGAAAAATATACTTACTCCCACTAAACTTGTGGTATATACAATCATCGACCAAATTCATCTCAAAACCGAACGAGATGATAACCTGATGAAATTTGTAATACCATTGACGAGAAGCTTGCTTAAGCCCATAGATAGATTTCTTTAATTTGCAAACCATCTTCTTTGCATCTCCTGACACAAAGTTTTCCGGTTGCACCATATAGATTGTTTCATCAATGTCACCATTGAGGAACGCAGTCTTAACATCCATCTGATAAAGCTCAAGATCAAAATGTGCCACTAATGCCATTATAATCCTAAAAGAGTCTTTCGAAGAAACCAGAGAGAAAGTCTCTTTATAATCAATGCCTTCTTTCTGTGTAAAGCCTTTAGCGACAAGATGAGCCTTATACCTCTCCACATTGCCTTTCGAATCCCTTTTGGTCTTAAATATCCATTTGTAGCCAATGAGTTTCGCACCTTCAGGCAATGAGACAAGATCCTAAACATCATTGTGAGTGCAACTTTAGTTCTTTAGTAGAGTAACAACAAAGTTAATAATTAAACGGATAATTAATCAAGGATTAATTCATCTGTTATTATTGGAACTTATAAAATATGTCTATCGGGTCTCAATACTAACTCACAAATTTTTTGACAAGTTGTGTGGATGTAGTTTACCACAGATAATATAGGAGGTTACGCTAAACAAGTTACTGGACTTGTCAGTGCACACCCACAATATAGTTAGACTCTGTATGTGGCGTTAGCCCAATCGAGCTAGACTGTTGGCTAAGTTGGAGAAGTTTGAATTCATCTGTTTGTAAAAGTCTGAATTGCAGACTTATTTAGCTAATCTGAAAATACAAAATGGATTAAAATACTTTGGATAATGTTTTGCCACAATGCATGGCTTGCCAAAAAAATTTTTCTTCTACTGTTAGTAAAAAAATTTTCCGATGTCTTGAAAAAATAACTCATCGGTAGATGATTTTGATTAAATTTATTGAGTTGAAAATATGCACTAATAGTGAGAATAACGTTAGAGAACTATTATTTATTTATTTTTTACCGAACAATAAACAATAGCAAACCGCAGTGATGAGACTGTAAAAGTGTACATTTTTTAAGGCTTAAATCATTTATTTACGCTTTTATTTCTCATTAAATTCTCTAATTAATAGCATTTTGTGTTAATAAGTATTTTCATGTCTGAGTGTGTAAATGTGTTTAAAAATATGTTTTTAGTGTGTTTTTATGTTTAATAAAATTTTTAGTAACTTTTAGAGTCATTTCAGTGTGTTAAATAAGTGTCTAGTCTATAAATAGTCAAAGTCGTAAAAGTAATGCAGTTATTTTATTTTGAGTTTTAGAGTGTTTGATAGTGTGTTTTAAGTTTGTAAATATGTTCTATTATATTATTAGTAATTTCTAAAAATATTTCCAAGTCAAAAAAATTATATCTGTGTCAAACCGTAAGAGACTGGAAATTTTAGGAGTTTTTATTTATTTTTATGTGTTTTAATATAAAATAAATATTTTTGTAAATATTATGTTTGTAAAATAATAATATTAGTGTGTTTGTGATTTTTAGATTTGAAATCTGGAGGAAAAACGGAGCAAAACGACATCAAAACGGACAAAATCGGACATCAAATGCATAAAAAAATCCTTAAAATATTCGGATTCATCAAAAGGGACACGTGGCAAGTTTTTGGCCATTGGATGATCTGCCAAATCAATCTCAGCCGTTCGAGGAAGAGACGCGTGTCAACGCATCATCCGGTGCGTCAGTGGAATTTCAGGTACATTCCACGTGTCACTTTCTAATTGGCTCGTTCATTACACGCGCCGCCAAGCTGCAGACGCGTCAGAGGGGAGTCGCAGGCCGTGTCTGCTCGCGTGTGGGTGAGTCCACGTGCAGCTGTTCTTCCAGCCGTTCGATGCGCTGACCCAGACCAATCTGACGATCCAAGATTGCTGTCCCACTGGCCCCACCTGGGCCCATTCTCGAGCGCCTCTGCCAGCCGTTCGATCGTGCAATTAACGGTGCAGATCGTGCCGTTTTAGTTCCACCGTGAGCCGCGAAGCACTAGATCCTAAACTAAGAAATGCATATCAAACTACGCGAATCAGCACAGAAGTGAAGAGAATTTTTTTTTCACGTGAATCTCAGTACAAGTTGGGCTGCTCCTGCCGAAGATAAGAAGAGAAAAAGAAATAAAAAAAATAATAAAAATAATGAATAGTAAAATTCTTTTACTATAAAAGGGGCTCTCCCCTCCTCATTCAGGGCACCACCTCAAGGCCTTCGGGCCTCTCTTCCCCTTTCTCCTATTTTTCTTTTTTACCCCTTAGGTAAAAAATATATATATATATAATAAAATAATGCTTAATTTAGTGTAGGGAGTCTGGTGAGGTAGAGATGATCTTGTATGTGTAGTACTCGGGTATGGATTTTATCTCTATATCTGTTTTGTAATGCTTATATTTTGTGGAATAAATTATATCTTTAACAATTATTGTTACTGTTGTTATGCTGCCAATTTTTACATAAATTCAGTCATGGTTTTTTTATGTAATTTAATTTGTATTGCATAATTAATATTAATAATATTGAAGTCATGCTCGTTTATTAAGTTGAGTTTCTGCTGCATTATAGACATAGACTGGCACAGTAAATGCTTGGTAATTCTTGATTTATTGTAGACAGAGGATGACATAGTGTATTCTTAGACCATTTAATAAGTCGAGGTGCTGCCGAAATTAACGTAATAATTTATTCCATAAAAATATATTAATTTTGATTTCTTATTATCTTTTCTATCTTAAAATTATGTTAATTATAATTGAGTGACAGCGGTTATAATTTTCATAATTAGTGCACCAAATCATTAGTGACAGATGATTATTTTGCTAGTTTTTATAGGAAAACCCTTACTGCATTATGACTTGCTATATTGTCGATTTAGGTTGACCTATACAATTAGTAAAAAGTGCTTGCAATTAATAAGAAAAGATATAATAAATCAAATGCTTTAGATAATTATTAATTAGAGTTAAAATTCCATATCAGTTGCAAAACATACAAGGGATTCTCAAAGCTTCACCGTTTTAATTTTATGCTTTAAATTTTGAATAAAAAAATCACAAAAATATTTCTTTGCTTTCAAAAATTGCTTGCCTCTTTGACCGTTTATTTTTAACAATCTCTCGAGTTACAAATTTTCACCTCCCTGTGGATACGACAATCTTTCTATACTACATACGTCCGCCGTTTATTATTAAGTAGATAAATATTTCATTTGGGGCGTGAACCACGCAGTTTTTATTCAAAACAAATGATACGAACTTGGGGGCCCTTATTCATAGATTCTAAACACCAAACGTAGAGACAAGGGCGCCGAGAGAAGCAAGACAGTGCCGAGGTTTCAGAAGACAAGAGTTGGAGTTTGGAGTTGTTTTTACGGTCAAACACGAGCTTCTAGGCTGTTTTGTCGCGCAGTCTTTTCCGAACCATCAGACACAAACGCAAGAAAGAGTACACACATGCTCAAAAACCGTGACGCATTAAACTTGAGTTGGTTTGCGCAAAACTCCAACGCGTTTTCCACTTTTGACTTGTTCCCATATGCTCAAATTTTCTTGGAAAGTGTCCTAGCTAGTTCGTTACGTTGTTAAAAGATTTGTTATTAATTCAGTGCGCCACAGTTGTGATGTCTGTTAGTCTCCCTCACATTCTTGGCTTTTTTTTTCCTGCTTTTTCTTACTTCTCCTTTTTATTCGCTGTCTTAAACTCATGTGATCTTTGCTTCGAAGGAAACCTCTTCTTTCTTTCTTTCTTTCTTTTTTTTTTTTTTTTTTATCAATTTTGAATATTATTTTAAAAAGTTGCCAAACATAAAAAATTCATAAACAACATTTTGTTGCTCTTAAGACCCGTTTGGTTCGAGTATTTGAATGAATATTTAAATTTTTATGAGAAGAAATACTGTAGCAAAATGATTCAAACTGTGATTCGAGTATCGAAACAAACGGGCTCTTAGTGTTTTCTGAAAATAACTCTTAATAGATATATAGGAGTACATATACATATATTGTTTGGGTCGGTGCCTAAGCAATAAATACTTTAATTGTATCTATGACATTTTTGGTGAATAAATAATAATGCTAATATTTCATGTATTGATAATGATCCTAATATTGTTATTCACTACAAAAAAAAAAAAAAAAAAAAAAAAAAACTACATTTAACGACATATTATTTATGACATGTAGTTTTTGAATTTGTTAAAAAATACATACAACGACATCTTCAACAAAGATGTTATTAATGACATTTGAAACAATAATTAACGACATATATATAGATATCGTATTAAAGGTCTCCTTTTAACGACAATAGTTTAGTGTCGTTAAATTATTTAATGACAAGTAGGAGATGTCATCAAAGCCTTGGAGATTCCACGACACTCCTTATAGACGAATGATATTCTTTTTGTATGTGTTATAAAAGGAATGAATTTTCCAATGGTGAATAATGGAACTTTGAGATAAAATAATCAAAAGGTAAAATGGAACTAAGTCCTTCATTTGATTATTGGTAACCTAAACATAATATAAGAGATCATGGATAAGACTTATTCACAGGAGTCTTGGAATATGGTATATTATCAAGAGCACAACTTCGGGTCTATAGTAGAGTGACATAATAATTAAATGGATAATTAATCAAGAAATGATTTATCTGTTATTATTAGAGCTTGATAATATATGTCCATCGGGTCTCAATAGTAATAGATTAACACAAGTAAGACAGAAGTATATGCGAGTCGGGCCACAAAAACTGAGGGGGCGCGTGGTGCACAATCTGATTGGACTGCTAGTGGGCACAGGGCCATCAAGGATTGGCGCCTATTTGCTAATTTCTAAAAGAATTAATTATTTAATTGATTCTATAAAATAATTATTTAAATTGGTAAATAGGATTTTAGATAATTAATTATTTAATTTTGGTGTTATAATTAATCTAAATCTTAGTTGAATTTGAATTATGAATAATGGGTAATTATTCATTGTTATTTAAATAAGATAATAATCTTAAATAATAGAATTTTAATTTAAATTGAATTGTTTGAATTGGAATTACCCTGGATTATGCAGGTAATCACAAATCTCTACACTATGATTGGTTAAGTTTTAGAGATAAATCTACTAGAGGGAAGCACAAACTTCAAGGGAGGAGAAAGAAAAAATTCTCTTAGTATCCTGATAGACTTATGACTCCTCTACTAATTCTATAAATAGAAACCACCCAGGGTCTTCATTTATTCTAAAACTGTTATAGTGCAATTTAGAGAATAGAGCTATGTTTACTCCCTTTTAGTGTTCATAGTTCCTCTAGTATATAGTCCAGTTGGAAGCAGTATGGATGTGGTTGAGATTTACTGAGTTGTGCCCGCACATGCAACAATCTGAAAAAAGAATATAGCATTGAAGATTTGACGGTAAATATTCATTTATAAAGAATTGTTTATTAGAAGTATGGTTTTTGGTCTCCAACTAATACGTTAAATTAGATTTAATTAATTATTTATAGTATCACAAGTTAGTTTCCTAATGATTAAGTAAAAATTTTTGAAATTTGACTGCATCATCGAACCTATTTTTCTAACATATATTACGTATCTTTGGCTAGGCCTCAGCCTAACTGGACCCTGCCCTAGCACCAACTTTAGAATCAAATCTAGCCTTAGCCTTGGCCCCAATTGAAGTTCACTACAACACGCGGAGGCTTTCACATTGCTTTTTCCACATTAATTGGTTGGATTGACAGACGTTGAAGGCTTTTGATGTCGCTTTAAGCGACGTTGAAGAATTAGGAGTTTAGCTTTTCACAACGATTACTTAGCAACCAACATCAATAGTATCATGTTTTTTTTTATTATTTTGAATAAGGAAATAAGCTATATTATTAAAATAAAAAAAACCACCTACCCCCTTATTTGAAACCAAAAAAAAAAAAAACTTGATCTTAAAAAAACCCCTTTACTCGGTCCCAGACCTAATTTTTCCCCCTCCTTTCTTTCAAAAATTTATCGAGTTTTGCATTCAGGTTGGCACCAAGCGTATGGTTGGGATCAAGCCAAAGTGATGCGATCAACATTGGAGGTTAGAATAGTTAATCAGTGTCAGTGCCAGAGTTAATATACCATGATTGTTATTGAGGTTAGACCCTGACTATAAAGTAGGATATATTCATTGGAGGGCACCAGGGGTTGGATTGAAATGCTGAGATCAATGCGGTTGGTCGTGCCAACGATTCAGGATCAAACTAACAGACTGTAGTTGTCACTTAAATGTTAGGCTAAAGGTCAAGGTCGACACTGACATGGACTATGCCCCAATCTCATTCTCGTTCCTAGCACCAACCTCGAACCCATCTCATACGTTGATCTAAGTTTCGGTCTTGGTTCAAGATCAAACCAAGACATAACCCATCTCATATAGAGAGAGGTGAGGACGAAAAAAGGGCTGTGTTTTTGGGCGTTCATGTATGTTTTGAAGGGCATGTTTTGCATTTTGCTTTTGCTTGTCGGGCTAGAGGGAGGATATTTAACGGAACTTTATACAAAGGTTCTTTCTAAGGTAAGAGCTTACACGATGGTTTTTGTAAGAAACCATTGTGTAAGTTTGTCAAAAAACCGAGGACTTTACACGACATTTTTGTATATAAACTATCGTGTAAAGTCCAAGCTTATACGACGGGCTTTAGCAAAAACAATTGTATAAACCTGTAACGCCCCGAAATTTATTTAATGTTAATGTAATATAAATGATGAATTAGTGTGCCATAATTAATGTTTTAACATTAATTAGATTATTTGGTTGGATCTTGAAATTTTTGGTTGTTTTGTTAATTTGATGAATTCAAATGATTTCATATTGTTTTAAAAATAATGTTTTGAGTTTTAAAACACAACAATTTATAAAATGTTAAAAATACTCCGTTTTACAAAACCGTGGGCGGCACATGGTTTTCGCACAGTAAAACCGCCCACCGTTTTTCTCTATTTATTTCCTTTTTCCCTCCTCTCTCCTCACTCTCCCGATTTCACTCTCTCTCTCTCTCTCTTGAACTCTCTCGGCTCCTCTCTTCTCTCTCTATCTCTCTCAAAATTTTTGAACCCAAATTCGAATCCAAGCTTCGGGTTAGCAAGGAGGAAGCTCGGGGACGTGATTTAGCAACCGAGAACGCGGATTGAAGCTTCGATTCGAGGTTAGATTTGAAATTTCTAAACTTTTTACAAAATTTTCAATTTTGTGCATTTTTGAAATCTAGGTTTGTTTAAGCTTAGAAAACCGTGGATTTGAGTTAAATGAACTTAGAACACCTAGAATCTAAGCTTAGATTGAAGAAAAACGGATTGAATTCAAGATTTTTCATTTTTCCTCAATTTTTCCTATTTTCAGATTTTTGAGATTTTGTGTTTGAATCTTGTTTAAATGAGTTTTAAAGTGTCTAAATATGTTTTTCTATCATCTATGAATGTTTTCTATGCCTGGGATTTGAGAAAAACAGGTTAGAATCAAAATTTAGGTTTTGGAGAAATCGAAACCCGTGGCTGGAATTTCTGGGTTTTTCCAGTTCGGCAGGCCGAAACAGGGATCGGCAGGCCGGTGTTCTTCCGTCTGGCAAGCCGAACCTGGGGAAATGACCGGCTGACCGGACCTGGCTTTCGGCCGGCCGAAGCAGGGAGTCCGGCAGGCCGACCGAGGCATGAAAATTTTTGTGATTTTTACCCGTTTTCACTATTTTGAACCCTGATTTGAATTCCAACCTTATAGAATGATTTTAATGATACAAATGGCACACTAGGACATCATGAAATGGTTTAGCAACATAGAATGTCTCGAACTAGTTATTGATCGACTTAGTTTGTATCTAGGATCGTTCGTGGTTCCGCGGAGCTAACGTATAACGGACCGGGATTACGGTGTGGGGCACCGACATGAGCATTGAGGTATGACTTCTATCCTATTTCTTTGGTAGCCTGGTTTTGAAATGATTTGGCCTTAAAAAGGATTTCTATTAAAATGATTTCAACGGTTGTTTGAAAAATGAATTTATCGGTTATATTTTGATACACCGTGAACTGAAATGAACTTCATAATGAATATAAATGACAATACTCGGTAATTGGGTTTTGAATGATGATGATAATAAACATATAGGAGTGATGCCATATCAGAGATCGGGTCGTGTAGTGATCGACCTTGGGGCCAGGTCCAGAAACCCAACTGGGCCACTACGGTGGTGATATTATGGTTTGCCTATTAAAATGATTTCAACGGTTGTTTGAAAAATGAATTTATCGGTTATATTTTGATACACCGTGAACTGAAATGAACTTCATAATGAATATAAATGACAATACTCGGTAATTGGGTTTTGAATGATGATGATAATAAACATATAGGAGTGATGCCATATCAGAGATCGGGTTGTGTAGCGATCGACCTTGGGGGCAGGTCCTGAAACTCAGCTGGACTACTACGGTGGTGATATTATGGTTTGCCTAGGAAAAGAAAAATGATATTTCTGATTGTGCGAGTAGACGGTTCTGGGTCAGGACGGTTCTACTCAAAATTGTTTATTTATTTATTTATTTAAGGTTTCTCTTGGGTACTCCTAAACAATGAAATAGTTCTTTGAATTAAATTATTTTAATAAAACATAGTCCTACTGAGCCTTTCGCTCACGTTTTATTTGTTTTAAATTCCCCCCTTCTAGGTGGTTTTCCATTTAGGTTTGGAGAGGATTCTTCGGACCGAACTCAGGAGCAATAGAAGGATTATTTAATTTATTTGTATTATTTAAATCAAGGCATGTAAGAATCTTAACTTTATTTGTATCTTGGACTGTAAATGTATTTATGATATTGTCAGTACCATATGTGTGCACAAGTTGTGGGTCTGTGGGACCCATATTCGCTATGTTTATTATTTAATTTTTTCATATTTTATATTTAACTCAAACTCTTAAATTTTGGATTTTAATTAAATTCTCTTTTAAATTAATTTAAATAATCCGCCACGTCACCTCCCGTACTCCGGGGCGTGACAAAAGCTCGTATAAAAACCGTATTTTTTGTATGTTAATGCTCCATCGCATTTTTTCCTCACTTAACACGATGATTTTTCTGTAATAAACGTCGTGTATTGCACAATTTCTACTAGTGACTCTAATTCAAATCAAGCACCAACCCAGAGCCTAGCTCTGTCTTGGTCCGACCTTACCACGAGCTGTATTTTGCCTATAGCTTGATCCCAACCTTGACCTCAACTGAAAGTCGAAAATATGTTATTTAAAATTCTCTAACCAATCATTTTAAAAATTCAATAATGTTTATTGGATTTTTAATACCAAACAACCTTTGTTCCTTGAAAATAAATGAGAAATATTTTTGTTCTATCCTTATGCGTTACAAATTCAACTTTTCAATACTCTTCTGGCTTCGGGTAGGTGCTAATTAAAGTTCACGTGTTTGAAAGATTATTTTGGTTCATTACGAACACGCATGATAAAATTTCTCCCAAGCAAATTGGGAGAGCGTCAGTTCAAATTCAAATTAATATTCAGCTATACATATATATTTCCAATTTGAAAATAAGCTGTGCATTGCCTGTCAACTTAATTAATTGACATGCGCGATGCAATGTTTTGGATTGTGTGGGTGTCTATATATATGCTCGTGTGAAAATATGTATTCACTTTGATCACGCGTTATTCAAATATATATACACACACACACACAAAACTCTGATCACGGGTTATTATATTCATAGAATGAGTTTCCATTGATATATCTTTTCACATTTTTATTGCAATTGTATAACCTATAAGGCTATTATTTTATTTTTACATGAAGTTAGTTACTGAATAAAACAATGGTTTCGAAAATGAAATTGTACTCGATCGAGGGGAGAAATTAGGTGGAAAAAAGCAACAAACACGGAGCCACTAGCGTGAAAACCAACGACAAGATTTTAAGAATTTCAACAGAAACAAACAAACAGATCTGTTCTGGCTAGCCTTGTATCCTACATTTGTTTTCTTCCTTGGTAACTTTCACTTTAGGGAACAGTTTTCGGGTCTTATTTGCTGATTAATTTACTATGGTTATTACTTTTCCATTTGCACATCTTCTTGTGTTTCCAAATGCCCCCTAAAGTTTGGTATTTGATGTACCCCTTGGAAAGAAAAACACTAATTCATACTGCAAATTGCATCATAAAATATTGATCTGATTCAACTATTTGCTAACTAGAAAAAAAAAAGTCTGAATATTCTTTTATAAAGTCTAGTCAACTAATATTTTTTTGCACAAGTCACTATGATGTTGCAGTATTAGTTCAAGAGAACTTGACAAAAGAGACAAAATCGATATTCTCTTCCCCGTAACCAAAGGAAGCATGCGTCCTATATATTATATATATTATATACTCAATTTCATAACATATTAGGTGATAATGCTATAGCTAGATAGTTTAGTAAATTGATTAATTGTATGACTATGACTTAAGTATTCAACCCTGATCATTAATCAGAGGCTAAATCTTCTCCTGATCTCCATATACCAAAAAATCTTAAAGAATACATTACTTATATTTTTTATAATAAACAATATATTATATATGTAATATTTTATAATATATATTATATTTTTATTTTTATAATATTTTTATATTTACAGAATTTATTTTTATATCATATTTTTTACATATATTTATAATATATTACATATATTATATATGTAATATATATATCTATATATATGGCTATAGCTATAGCTATGTATATAATATGATCCTTTCTCTTTGAGGTCCGGTAAAAGCTAGCTAGATTGTATGATGAATACTTAAGGGCCCTTGTTCGATTATCGTTTTCCTTCTTCATCAGTCTCATCAGAAGTCACTTTCACTTGAATGTACTCTTCATGTACCTCTTTTTTTTTCTTTTTTCTTTTTTTTTTAGGAAACTTCATGTACCTCTTTTGTGCACTTATAAACAAAGCCTTTATATAATATGCTCTGCTTGTTATTGTGAGCATCTAATTATATACCGCTTGTCCCAACATAAAAATTCTATAATTTATACACACATACATTACACATCCAACTAGCCAATCTCGTCATGTCGATTGTATCTTGTTTCTTCATGATCTTACTCTTGTGTCTCTCCAAGCAAGAATACTCTTGCAAGGCTCGGCATATCGAGGATCGCTACAAGGTTAATCCATTAATTAATTAGTTTATTTTTGTTAATATTGTTCATTAATTTCCTTAATCTTCAGTTTTTTTTTTTTTTTAATTTTCCGATTCCAAAAACTGACCTTGAAAGGATATGTACAGGTTCAGGGTGTGTCACCAGTTGTGGGAAAGGTTCAACTTCAAATGGACTCGGGTAATCAAGGAGGAGATAGTGTTGATGATCATGATGATCATAAAGGGCGCCATTTTGTTACGACTCAAGAACACTCAAAGAAAGGATTCGCGAGAAGAAAATTTTCAGGTGGTGCTCTAAGAAAGCAGCCTCATGTTTATGTTTCTTGGAGTGTACCCTCCAAGAAGCAATTAGAAAACAAGGACAAGAATCCGGGTTTTTACTCCGATTATTCTCTTCCAAGAACACGTCCTCCTTCTCATAATTGAATTGTCTTAACTACTTCTTTTTTGCCAAAATTATGTTAATGATCATTATTTATTCATCATTAGCTAAACCCTTTTTTCCTCCGAGATCTCAAGTTCTGATCTTTCCTAAAGGTTCTACAAGCAAACATATAAATAAAGGACTTATATAGAGCCTTGGAATATATAAAACCTAGCAAGATAAGTAGATATATGTTAAACTTATTGCTACTACTTCCGTCAGACAAATGATTTTGGTTCCAATGCACTCCTCAGAAGTTTTGTACACCATATACTTTTAAGTAATTTACCTATCAACACTTAATTATAATCATTCTGCTTGTATATATGTTTGTTGTTTGCATCATTATATATTGCCACATGCATGATAGTTGTACAATCTGCAGGAAGGATGATGTTTGAGTCTTTTTGTCACGTGGGTTTGCTTAAGGCAACACAAATAAAGGTAAAAAAAAAAATTGTAGAATATGCTGCTTAATTTTGTGGCCATGCTTTCTCTTCTCTTTCCTTTCTGGGTTTTTTTTTTTTTTTTTTTTTTTGACACCGATTGGATAATTTGGTTTGGACATGTGGAATTTAGGTCATAATGAGGAGAGCTCATGCATGCATGAGCCAGCTCTTTCACCATGTCCTTGATGGATGTGACAAGATATAAGTATATGATATGCTCTTCGTTTGCTTGTGCAAGTTGCTAAACCCGGGTCGCGCATCAGATAATCTCCCGATTCACTGTTAGAATAATCTGGAGACGTCGATCTTATATATACGTGGAACATATGTACAAACCTGTTATAGTGTATTAGAGGAATTTTATTTAACTTTACGGGATTATAAATTGCTACTCGTTTAAAAGATATACTATATATTAATTTAGGGTTCATAGTTTTGTAAGCAACGGAGTTATAAACCCATAAGATGAAAATGATTTTTCAATATATTATATATGTCATGTATTATGGTAGACGGTTTAATTTGCACACATTTTCAGAACGTAAAATAAAGTTGATCGCCTTACTTTTAGTTATGAATTGGGATAGTCCAATTTTGGAAATTAATAACATCATCACTTAAAAGTTCTAACCTATGTTTGATGAGCATATTGTAATGATTTTCCAAGCAATTACTAGAATAGCAAAGTAAGTCGAATATCTGAATTAATGATAACCTGCAGACCTAGAATAGAATTTATAGACGAAGTGAAATAAAAACAGTGGTCATGACTCAGTGAGTCGTGAGAGGAATTTGTGCCTTGGGAAGATAAGTTCGTATGTAAAAATTACATGTATATTTTGTGTATACTCGTGTGTAGGAACCAAGAAGAAGGCTAACCGTTAAAGCTGTAAAATTCAACACTGCTGATAAAGTGAAGGATCGTCATGATCATCATGTAGTTGTAAGCGACTATGAGCCGCCGCATGGGACACCACCGATTCACAACAGACAGACAGACATAAACTCTCCTTAATTTTCTTCGAACGGGATCAAAAGTATCCGCCTTATTGGGTTGAATGTCTTCAACGGTTGTAGTTATAAGCAGCAATCTATGTAGCAATCTATATGGTCTCGCTTCAATAACTAATTCTCTTTTTCTACATGTAGCATCAACTTGTGTCGTAGTATGTTTACTAATAACTTAAAGATGGTCATATTTTGTAGTCGAAATATTTAGGTAAGAGATTTACTATGATGGATGAGATTAAATTGTCTTCCTCTATTCTTATATAAGTTATCCAGTTGAATTAGAACTACCATATTTTGAAGAATTTTGCATATACTATAAAGAGTCTCCCAATCCAAAGGTTTCAACATCAATGGAAAATCCAAAACAGCAATATAGCTTGTTGTTAATTTAGCACCATCTGTTCTAGCACAACATCAACAGGCCATTTGAAAGAACGGTTGAAACCAACAGTTTTGGTTTGAAAATTGTAGCATATAAAAGCTTTAATACTATAGCAATTTTTCTACTTTTTACATTAATATGCGAGAGCTTTATACCATTTACGATTGAACTGATGGTATGATGGTATTCGGCTAGTGTAAACATGATTGAGGTAGTGAAATGTGTTCTGTTCCATTTCTTAACGGCCTTATTTGGGCCTGTTGAGTAATCCGGACTATAATTTGTTGGCTTTTTAGCTTGGGCTAGACAATCATTTCTGCCGAAATTGTTAAGTTTTTGTGTTTTAAATACCCCGATCAAGAAAATGAGAAACAGAAGTACTCGGTCAGAAAAATGTTCTTTTTTTTCAGCTTCATTAACAATTAACAATGATATTTCTACTATCTTTTGCGGATCTGCTATTTTTTCTTTTCTTCAATCCTTTTGTGTCCAAAACGAAAGAAAAAAAGAAAAGAAAAGAAAACGGTGAACACATATAGAAAAAAACTGCTATTAATGTTGATCAAGATGAAAAAACCAATTAAGAATTATTGCTAATTAACCTAACCCAATTAATTATATTTCAAAGATGAACATTAAACCACAAGAAACTAGGAAATTAAAACTTATGGCATAACATAACAACATGGCGCAGAATTAAAACGTTAAAAATCAGTAATATGGAAAGAAAGCGCTTCTGAGTTTAATAAATATTTCAAATTAAACATTATCTTTCTAGTCTCTTAACATTCTCTACATCAATCATTAGAAATACCTAAACCATAATCAAAACAAACATCTAGTTAATTTCAACTACAATCAAAAAGAAAATAAAATGTCATTAACTACTAACTGCAAACAAAGGACATACCACGCCTAATTCTATGTCGGAGTAGGAAAGTTGTCAAATTTTGGCTCTCTATCTTCAAAGCAACCAGAAAAGGTCATCATCACAAAGCCCATCAAAGCCATACCAAGCGCCATTCCACTAGCCAAAGCCCCAAAGAAATAGCCTTTTCTTTTCTCCACAAAATTATCAACTCTCTCGGTCTCACTAGCACTATCGCTATTATTATTAGGATCTCCTATTTTCTCTGCTTCATCATCAGCGAAACAATCCGAAAAGTACCCAACATCCCCAAACGGCGCCGTTTCCTCATGATCACCACCACCACCAAAACCCTCCTTATAATTATTATAATACTCGACCATCGCCAATCCATCATCATTATCATCTTGATCTTCAAAACCCTCCAAATCATGATCATCAAGAACTATCTCATCGGAGACCTCTCCGTCGTCGTTTAGGCACGACTCCGTACACGAACACGTCGAGGCGCCGTCAATATGGGGGTGGATAAGCGAGGAGTTCCCGAAGCCGGCCCAGTCGCGGAAGGCGGCGTCGAGTTGGTCGAGGCGCCGGGACATGTGCTGCAAGTGGTGGGGCTTTGAAGGGTGGGAGGCTACTTCGGCGGTTAAGAGGCTCTTGAAGAAGGCCATTCTGTGGATGAAGTCGTTGCAGAGTTTGGTAATGATTTGGTTTTGACCATGATCGGTATCTTCCGAGAAGGAAAAGATGGTGTTGAGTTGGGATTCAAGTTCTTGGAGTTTCTTCTGTAGAATTGAATATCTCTTCGTCATTTTCTTGTGGATTTGTTCATTGATAGGATATGGAAGTTATACTGTTTTACATGCAAATTGTATTATAACATGTTTTTGAGAGGGCCGGAGAATTGGTGATAATGGAATGTGGCGGTTATAGCTTTTTGGAAGTTTCATACATATATACGTGACGGTTCAGCCTTTCACCTTTAAAAAATAAATAAAACAAATAAGGCTTGTCTTTTTTTTTTTTTTAAATTATTATTTTAATTGCGGCTTGCACCAAACAAGCCAAAAGAGAAAGAAAATAAAACTTAAAACCTTTCAAAAAAAAGAAAAAGAAAAAAAGAACTCAACTATTCATTTTCTTTTTTGGCATTAGAAAAGGAATAGATTTTTCAATTGGTGTTTATATGTATGAAAAAAAAAAAAAAACGTGTTGTCCCTTTTTTGAGCCTGTTTTTGGCCTGTAAGCATTTTTGGGTCTCTCTGGATGATTCTTTTGTGACCAGCTTATGGTTTTTAGAAACACTTTAAAAGGAAATCAAACCAATGGTGGTTATAAAAAACACTTATTAAACTTTTTTATTTATACTTTTGACCTTTATTTAAGAATAATAAATTAAATTCCATTCATATTCTAGAATTATATTATTTTTTCTACAAATAAAAGCTTTTGTCGTTTCCAGTCAAACATGTTTAAAAGTTTTTTTAAAATTAAAAAGCATTTTTTTATACTTCATTCAAACAACAATTAAAAAACATTGAGTTATATTTTTCCTCTTTCACTACTTAAAATCAAAAGCACAGTATATTCAAACAAGCCCTTGCTTCTTTTTAAACAAAGTACCTTTTTTTTTTAAGTACATGGGAACTTCTTTTTCAGTAACAAACAAAATGGTTTTTTTTTTTTCCTTTCTCGAGAATAATGAAAAAGGGCTAGGTTTCTTTTGAAAAGAAACAGAAAAGACGTAGCATGGGAATTGTATTTCATGGTACTAGCATATAGTATACTCTGTCTACTGTTCCATGTAACTTTTAAAAATTAAAACAGATAAGTTTCAACTATTATAGTATAAAGTATTTATATATTATAGTGTAAAGTAAAAATTTACTTCAATATAAAACTCTGATAAGTTATAATATTTTGATTCCACTTTATAATTCAAACTATATTACATGACACTTGTAGCTTGGTTGAGTATTCACCATGTTTCCTTGCATGCTTTTCCCAGAAATATTCTACTTACTTCAAAAAAAGAAATATATTCTACTTTAAAACTTCTGCATGTGAAGGATATATACTTCAACTTACAATGATTCCTTTTCCTTGGTTCCTCGTAAAAGAATCCACAATTGGTTATACACAGTGATCAAATGAACCGATTATATTATATATATATATATATATAGATACACACACACACTTATCCAAAAAGGGAAAGTATTAAATAAGAACATCAAACTTATGGAGACCTTCAATCTCTGTTATATATATACATATAAATACATACGAGTCAAGAAGGTCAAAATAGCATTGGAACAATACATACTTACCTAACCCTAATCTAAACTATTTGGGATTAATATTTTTTTTAAAGATGAACACTTTGGATCAGTTTGTTTGTATATTTTTTAAAAATCGTACATTTCAAGTTTTCTCGTGAAGCCGTAAAATTCCAAAATAGTACCGCAGGAGCTATTCGTCAAAGTGACCACATGACAAACCCACCCAAAAGTTTGGGCCAAGTTCGGGCCGGAGCAACTGCCAGGTGCTTCACAAGGCCCATGGCCCATGACCTTTTGAGCAAGATTCGGCGTAAAGCAAAGAGTCCCGTGGGGTCAGAAATCAGAAAAGTAACGTGCATTCCTTCACCCGTGTAATCGCACCAATAGATTCTCATGTCGGGAGTAATTCCTCCACAATCACACGCCCGTTTCCGTCAATTCACTTCGCCTAATTACGCGGCGAAACCTTCTCTCTCCCCAGATCAACCTTGCCGAAGTCCAAATGCGGCTTAAACCAGCTGGACTAACACAGCCGATTTCCCATTTTACCCTTCCCCTGACCTTTTCTGACAATCATCGTACTACGCACAAATTTGTCTTCTTCCTTTCTTTCTGGGCTATAACCATCTTCAAAAATCCGTTTCGGCGGATCAAAAGTTCAGACACAAAAGCTACTTAAACCTTTACTAGTCTACTTCCAAAACCCTAGCTCGTTTTTCAGTTCAGTGAGTTTCAGCGAGTTGGCTCAGTGAGATCATGAGGCGAATCAGAAGGATCGAGCTCATCGAGCCATACACGTACCCTTGCTCCTCCGTCTTCCTCAGAGAAACCTCCATTTTCGCTCCCAAAACCCTGGCTTTTCCTTCTCCCTTGTTCGACGATTTGGAGGACTATGGATTCGGCCTCGGTCTCGATATTGTGAACCCAAGCCTTGTTAGCCCCTTCGAGCTCTTCGACAACGTCACCGATCTGATCCGCGTCGAGAAAACGCCGTTGTTCTCGTCGTACCGGAGAGTTCAGCGGGTCGAGAGGCTCGGAGGTGAGGGTGTCTTCCTGGAGAGGCTGAGCGACCGAATCAGCGAGTTGGAATCGCGCTTCGATCGGCTTGCGACGATCGGTTCCGGCACCGTAGCCGGAGATCGGAAGTACACATGGACGGTGGAGTTAAAGGCTCCGGCTGGGAAGCACGGCTTCGATCGGAAGTACAAGTTGACGGCGGAGATCAGAGACGGAAAGAAGGAGAAGAACGAGCAGAAGGCTGAGAAGACGTACAAATGGACGGCCGAGATCGAAGGAAAAGGATCGGACGGCCCGATCTCTCGGGCGTACAAGTTCAAGGCATCTACCGGCGATGGAGGGGAGTGTAGCGAACCAAAGAAGAAGGAGAAGAAGAAGAAGAGTGAGAAGGGCGAGAATGGGACGCGTCTGGTGGTGATTGAAGAGCCTGCAGAATCAGCTCATGGGGCTGTAGTTCTCAGACAGGTAATTGGTTCAAAATTATCTTTTCAGCCCTTTTTTTTAAGTATAATCTTGTTTTATTTTTTTTTAAAAAAATTATTATTGGTCAATTAGTTGGGTCCATTTGGTTGTTGTTGTTGTTGTGTAATTTATCCAATATAATCATTGCATCAGAAGACAAAATAGTACCTCAAAAACCAATTAATTGAGCTGGGGCTTTATTGTACAGTTCAGTTGCAATAAGCCTATCATGATTCATGAGCATGAAAGATAGCACTAATGCAGCTGATCATTGTGATATTTAGACATTGAATGGACCATAGAGGCTTTTAATGTGAATGTGCTATTAAGACATGAATTCTTTCTTGCCGGAAAAAAAGTGTAATCAATGGAGTCAAGTGGGTGCCTCACTTGCATTATAGCCAATTGTTAGCCGGGATTGCTCTGGTCTTGTTAGGTGACACTTTTATGTCACTCTGTTTTTCTAGAAAAATGAGGGTGAATATAGATTCTTTTGGTGGTTGGAGGCGTGGCCTAGCAGTGATTTCACGCCTACCTTCTTGCTGAGGTTTTGAATCCAAATCCCCAATTTTAATGGTAAAACATGAAAAATGAAAATGTTACCGATCAAGGCTGTGGTACCCAGATGCATCTTGGTTCTGATCATTCAATTCTGATCTTTTATCCTCTTATCAAAAGCAATTACGATCTTTTATGATGTTTCTCAGTTTTTACTTCTTAACTGAGCAAACAAGTTTTTGAGGTCTTGAACGTATTTTCATGTTTTGTGTGCGGAGGGAAGGCTTTTTCCAAGAGAAGTAAGAATGATAAGGGAAAGAAGAAAGAATTGTCCCCTCAAGATGCAGCAATGATGATCCAGATGAGCTTCAGGGCTTATCTAATTCGTCGATCACAGGCCCTTCGTGCCCTTCGGGACCTGGCAGTTGCCAAGACCAAGTTGAAGGAGATCCGAGCATCGTTCAATAATTTCTCTTACCGCCGTCTTGTGGCCCGTGATCCTGAGGAGCGTCAAAGGTTCTCAGAGAAAATCATTGTCCTGCTCCTTACTGTTGATGCTATCGAGGTAAAACCTGTTATGAAGTTTTAAGCCTCTGATATTGTTATAGTCCTTATTTCGTATCTACTCTGGCTGTGATGGTTTTTTTTTTTTTTTTTTTTTTCGTGTACTCTATTTTGCCTCTGCGTCTCTGAGACCAAAACCAAAATGTTCAGAGAGTTGAAACAAACAAAGGAACAATAATGTGACAATTAGTTAAGAATTGCTAATGCAGGTGAATGAAATTGCTCACCGATTGATAGACATTAATATGCTAACGTGAAAACATACCTATCTCCTCTCACTCTCTGGAAAAATGTCAATCTTTTTCTGTGGTGAACATGGGAATAAAGCGTTTGAACCATTCCTTATCACTATCTTTTTCTTCAAACGAATGCCCTAGAGATGTGAGCTAAAAATTGATAGTTTTCTCTCCTATTTAAGCATAAGAAACAAAGAGAGTGTGGTGACTTGTAAAATTCTTTTCCCCTTTAAATTCTTCTACTCCAATGGCTTCTATTGGTTAATGTTGGTTCTCCTAACGAGGTCCTGATGATCTACATTGTATCAGGGCGCTGATCTAACGGTGCGAGCTGCGAAAAGGTCCATGGTGGACGAGCTGGAAGCAATGCTTGATGCCGTGGATCCACAGCCCACCAAGAAATCACTTTCCATGAGGAGGAGAACCTTCGACATGCCTGACGGTGTCATCCAGAAGGAAATTGCTGCGGGGGTCGCAGAGGTCGTCCAAATGCTTAACCACGACGAGAACATTTCCAACACCTTTGAAGCTTGCTTGTGAAAGAGAGCATCATAAATTCGAGTGTTTTAGTAAAAACCCCTCTTTTAGGGGTGCGAGTGTTTCTGCTGTACCTTGTTCCTCGGGAGATAGTATTCTAGTTGAAGCTATTAAGTGACTTGTTTTCTTTCTCAAGTAGATTCTTCAAGCTCAAGCAAGCTGCTTTATCAGCCAGTATTTCGCTCCTGTTTAAGCTGGTTGTCCGCTTGTTCCTTGTTCCTTGTTGTTCTCGGACCATGTGAGTATGTTGTTTATAATAAAGACGTCTCACTTTTTGTGTTGCGTATCAATTGTCTCAACACGAGTTCTTGATTCGTATATGAAGCAGTGTACCTCTAGCATCTTTTTTTTTCCCCCGGGGTTGATATCGTTAAACAACAGCATCTTGGAATTTTGTTGATAGCCTATTTAAAGATGTCCGAAGTTATATAGAAGTTTGATCTGGTCATAGTCTGGATTTGAACATTACTAACACAGATTAAAAATCTCTCGAGTACCGCACAAAAACCTGTGTGGTTTAAATCGTTGCTTCTTTATTCTGAACTGGCTACGCCTATGGTAGAGAGAAGGACCTGTCAATAGTGTACAACAGTACAGCAGAATGCCCAACGCAAAACTCTTATTAAGATCTTCTTCTAGATTGGTAAGGACAATGGTCTCATTTAGCATAGCTTGTGTTTTGCTTTTAAGCAGGAGAAGAATCATTTAGCATAGCTTGTGTTTTGCTTTTAAGCAGGAGAAGAAGAGAAACACAAACTACATGATTTTTATTAATGTTTAGATAGTGTACAGAAAAGTGTTTTTTGATGTAAAAAAGGTTAAATAAGTCAAAACTCTTATTGTTTTAAAAAAAGTAATGTAATATAAAAATATAGATGGAATATTTAATTTGTTATTCATAAATATAAGATTAAATAAGTAAATAAGAAAGCTTTTCGTAAGCACTTTTTTCTTAAGCATCAAAAAGGTGATTTGTAGGCAAGAACGTAAATAGCTTGTCCATTGAAATAGGTTTAAAAGTAGTTTGTTTTGGTTGAGTAAGCCAAAAACAGCTTATTTTAAGCCATTCCAAACAAAGACAATGTCTAGTGCTTTTACTGTATCAATAGGAATACTAGAATATATCAAGAAAAATGGAAAAATTTTAGCTTAATTTACGCATTGAACCAATTTACATGGTGGAATTGGGGTGAGGCCCGTGATTTTTATTTATTTTTTATTTTCCCTTCTTGGGAGAGCTAGAGGAAAACATTGGGCATAGATTTAGACAGGCTCAAATCATAAAACAAAGGCCCAATATGAAAAGCCCGAGTTGCAATTAGAATGAGTGAAGCCTAAAGATAGTGTTCAATCCGAGCCCGATGATTGCCGGATTCGTTGATTTATTAAGTAATTGTTTGATGGGTTGGATCTCGGTGGAAAGATGTTTGATTCGATGAAGGAATCTCCATTCGACTTGCTCGGGATAGCATTGATGATTGCCAATCATTATAAATCTGCTCAGTTTTGGTTTGTTGGGATCGATATGAAGAGTCTGAGCTCGATCGTTATAGGGTAGCATCCAGTAACTCACGGAGCAAGATGTGGGAGTATGGTCCGAAACTTGCACCCAATGTAGAAGCGACGCATGCCCCGTTACTTTAAACACAATATGGTCTACTCTTTGGGGTAAAAAAGGCCACAAATTATAGGCTTGGATTGATTTATGTAAAAAAAAAAAAAAATTTGTAGAAAATGTCACAACTATGTCACACAATATATATAATATAAATATACCATTAAACTCTATGGTCCATGTCAATTAGGCTCTATAGTTTTTTTTTTTTTTTACTATTATTGAAATGTTTGTCGATCAAGAGAGTATAATTTTATTTAAATATCATGACAGTGAATGCAAGACTTTTTTTAGGTGTTGTAAAGTTCAATCCATTGGTTTTTCTGTGACATCTTCCCAAAATATCTCCCACTGTTTCCACTAACTGAAGCCCATGACCTCAAGAAGCTTTCTATAAATAGAGGATGAGGAAGCCATTTTGGAGGCATCTGAGTTCTTTAACTCACACTTACTCTACAGAGATTCATCCCTAAGACAAATCTCTTATCTTATTCATAAAAACACTCGTACTCTATACTAAATTCATCGTTACAGTGAAAAACAGTGGACGTAATTCATATTATAGAGTGAACCACTATAAAATTAGAAGTATGGTATCTTTTACTTTTACAGCACTTATTTTCTATTTATGATTTTGATTTCTTTCTGCCATAATTTTTATACTAATCTTATTTGTCAAGCTTGTTAAGACTTAGTAACAGTAGTTTAGAGGCCCAAATTTCTATGAAATAAATAAAAATTTCTATTTTAACCTATTTAAATTAAATTGTAAATCCAACGTTTACAATAAATACTCTCGATTTAAATTTCACTTTTTTACTCCTTTTAAACTCAAATTGAGACAGGGACAATTTTAAAATAGAAAACATTGAGAGGCACAAAAGGAAGAAGATCGTGTCTGGGAACTTAATTAGAACTTAAAAATTATAATATATGAGAGCTTGATCTTATAGCAAACTTTTATTTTCCACTATAAAATATAAGATTTTTACATTGTGGTAAATTAAACTTTATTTTTTTAACATGTTTTTCAAACGAAGCCCAGAGAGTCAAGGGGACTCAAATTACCGGGCCAATTTTGGCGTTAAAATCATCTATTCAACATCTTTAAGATTTCTCTTCTTTTTTCTTCGTCTGTTGATGAAAAAAAAAAAAGGTCTCAGAAACTACTATCCGATTTTCTTTTTAATGTATTTTTTTGTGTTCTTGAATGGTACATCGCACTTATCAGCATAAGTACACTAATAAGCAGAGAACCATCACTATCCATATGCATTAAGATAGTACAAAGGTCAACATATTGGCAGTGTTTCACAAGTAATACAACGCAGAAGTGTGAACGGAATATTAACTTTAAATCTTTTTTTAGTAGAGAAAATCTTCTATCCAACTAAAATAAACATTGAAGTTGCTCTTAGAATACTAAATCGACGTAACAAATAATTCTAGAAAAAAAAATTATTTAAACATTGATTTGACCAAAGAACAAGGGAGATTCATTTTGTTTTTGTTCTTTTTTTTTTTTTTTTTTCATTTCAACGTATTCTCTTTCTCATATACGCAAATTCAAGATCTATAAAAATTAATAAATCTCTAGTTCTTTCAAATTGGTGTATGTCTCTATTGTAGGTTCTTCTAATTGATACATTGTTTGGTACACTGTATTGTATTGTATTATATTATATTTTTTATATATAATACAATGTAATACAATTCAATTTAATACAATATAATATAATACGGTGTACTAAATATCTTATGAATCTGATACTTAAAAAGCTACAGATGTGACAATAAACACACAAAAACAAACAAAAACAAGAAGATGAAAATGAAAAAAAGAGAACTCCAGACCCTTCTTAATGGTTAGAACACATTTAAGCATCCCACATACTTGAATCGAACCAATCAGTTTAAGGCTATAGTTGTTGAGTGGGAAAATAATCAAGAAAGAAAGCTGGATGAGGAAAATATAGAGAAAAAGAGTGACTTTCCTCCTCTAACCTCTACACAATTAGAGAGATTCAAACACACACACACACACAATATCCCCTAAAAGTTTTGAATGAAAAACACAGTCCTACACTTTATCAAAAATACCCACTTGCTTGTTTGTATGACATGCTTTAATGAGCTAAACAACAACTTGTTTCTTTGTATAGCTTGTTTAAATCGAAACAACTCATGAAAAGACAAAATTAATCCAATTTAGTTGAGTACTATCTGAAGGTTTTTCCTGTTATAGAGCTTATGATACTCAAAGATAAACTTGCAAGTTTTATTAGCGCTATCTGTTCTAATGAACAATTCTTAAGATTAAAAGGTATTGATCTTGCACCATAAAAAAAAAAAGAAAAAAGAAAAGAAACGTTCATAAAAGAAAAACAAATTAATATCTATTATTTTATCAGCTTCTAACATTCGTGTTAATTCTAAGTATTGCTATTAGTATTGTAAAGAGGGTATTTGTTGTTATTAATTTTGTGAATGATATATATATATATATATATGAATAAAATTTACTTGTGTATTTAGATAAAAAAATCTATGATAGCGTGACAACTTTTAATTTCGATTTTAAATTTTAAAATACATAAACGGGTCTAGTTAGGCAAGTTAGGCAGATCGGAAGCTTTCAAACCGCCCATAATCTTTTCAACAAAATTCCACATTTCTTTAACTGCTAATATTATGCACTCACATGCGTATAATTGAATATATTAACTAATTATTTATAGTTTCTAAAGAAAAACACGATAATTAACTTGTTTTTCTTTTTTTTTTTTTCAACATTATGAGGTGGCATCTTTATTAGAACTTTGATGAGCTGTGTCACTGCCAGCTACAAAGTTATCTTTCAAAGATTAATATAAAAAAGATTCAGATTATATAGATAGCAATTAAAAAACAACCACTAATTCGTAGTCAAATTTGTTGTTATTGCTTGGGAGTTAAGTAACAGATTTTTGATTAATTTTTTAAGTTAAGCCCCTGTTGGTGCCGCAACGTTTTTGGCAATCTAGGCTTCTCCTCAACAAATATACTAGGGTCTAGAAGTCAACTTGTTAGAAAATAAAAAAATAAAAAAAATTAACAGATGAAGAAATTAATTTACAATATTCTATCTTTCTAAAGAGTCATTACAAATTTATATGCATTCCCAACCAATTGATATGCTAGGTCGGCACCAAGCATTGGTAAGGAATCTCTTTTTTCATAAAACAAAACTATTGTTTTTTCCTTTCTTGTAGAGAAACTGTGTAACGTCCCGAAATTTATTTAATGTTAGTGTAATGTAAATGATGAATTAGTGTGCCATAATTAATGTTTTAAATTTAATTAGATTATTTGGTTGGATTTTGAATTTTTGGTTGTTTTGTTAAATTAATGCATTCAAATGATTTCTTATTGTTTTAAAATGATCTTTTGAGTTTTAAAACACAACAATTTGTAAAATGTTAAAAAATACTCCGTTTTGTAAAACCGTGGGCGGCACATGGTTTTCGCACAGTAAAACCGCCCACTAATTTTCTCTATTTATTTCCTTCTTCTCTCTCTCTCTCCTCACTCTCACGCATATCTCCCTCTCTCTTCTCTCATCTCTCTCGGCAGCCCTCTCTCTCTCTACATTTCTCTCAAATTTTTGAACTCCATTTCGAATCCAAGCTTCGGGATAGCAAGGAGGAAGCTCGGGGACGTGATTCGGCAACCGAGAACGCGAATTGAAGCTTCGATTCGAGGTTAGATTCGAAATTTCTAAACTTTTTACAAAATTTTTAATTTTGTGCATTTTTGAAATCTAGGTTTGATTAAGCTTAGAAAACCTTGTATTTGAGTTAAATGAACTTAGAACAACTAGAATCTAAGCTTAGATTGAAGAAAAACGGATTGAATTCAAGATTTTTCATTTTTCCCCTCATTTTCTCATTTTCGGATTTTAGAGGATTTTAAGTTCAAATCTTGTTTTAAATGAGTCCAAACATGTTTTAGAATGTTTTTCTATCAACTATAATTGTTTTTCATGCCTGGGATTTGAGAAAAACAGGTTGGAAACAAGATTTGGATTTTGGGGATCGAGAAACCCGTGGCTGGGATTTCTGGATTTTCCCAGTTCAGCAGGCCGGAGTGATGATCGGCAGGCCGGTGTTCTTTCGACCGGCAGGCCGAATCTGGGGAAATGTTCGGCCGACCGAACTTTGCTTCCGGCAGGCCGAACTGTGCAGTTCGGCAGGCCGAAGCAGGGCGTCCGGCAGGCCGACCGAGGCATGGAAAATTTTGTGATTTTTACCCGTTTTCACTGTTTTGAACCTAGATTTAAATCCCAACCTTATAGGATGATTTTAAAGGTACAAATGGCACACTAGGACATCATGAAATGATTTAGTAACATAGAATGTCTCGAACTAGATATTGATCGACTTAGTTTGTATCTAGGATCGTTCGTGGTTCCACGGAGCTAACGTATAGCGGGCCGGGATTTCAGTGTGGGGCACCTGGCACGAGTATTGAGGTAGGACTTCTATCCTATTCCTTGGTAGCCTAGTTTCAAAATGATTTGGCTTTGAAAATGATTTCTATCAAAATGTTTTCAACGGTTGTTTGAAAATGGTTTTATCGGTTATATTTTAATATACCGTGATCTGAAATGAATTTCATAATAAATGTAATTGACAACACTCGGTAATTGGGTTTTGAATGATAATGATAATAAACACATGGACATGATGCCATATCAGAGATCGGGTCGTGTAGCGATCGACCTTGGGGGCAGGTCCCGAAACCCAGCTGGGCCACTACGGTGGTGATATCATGGTTTGCCTAGGTAAAAGTAAATTGGTGTTTTGATTTGATGAAGTAGATTGTTCTGTGTCAGGACGGTTTTACTCAAATTGTTTATTTATTTATTTATTTAAGTTTCCTTTGAATAACTTCTAATAATGCTGTGTTCCTTTGTGTTAAACTATTTTTATAAAACATAATCCTACTGAGCCTTTCGCTCACGTTTTATTGTTTTAAATTTCCCCCCCCCCTTCTAGGTGGTTTCCCATTTAGGTTTGGAGAAGATTCTTCGGACCGAACTCAGGAGCAATAGGAGAACTTATTTATATTCTGTATTATTAATCAAGGCATGTAAGACTTAATTTTATTTGTACTTGGACTGTAATTGTATTTATGATATTGTCAGTACTATGTGTGTGCACAAGTTGTGGGTTGTGGAACCCATATTCGCGGTTTTTATTTAATTTCTATTATTTGCCTAATATTTTATAAATTCTTTTATAAAATGTGGTGGAAAATATTCTTAATTTTCATTTAATTTGATTCTTAAACTCTCGATTTCAATTAAATCCTCTTTTAATTAATCTAAATATTCCGCCACGTCACCTCCCGTACTCCGGGGCGTGACAAACTGTACCGACCACGTTTTAACAAATGACTTTGCACCACCTAATGCACAATATGCAATGGACCAAAATCAAGTATTACAATAGTGGTTCCAATTTTACATTAGTGGTTATATATATATATATACACACACACACAGGTTTGACAATGAAATACCTCTGACAGTCCAAATTTTGTTTTCAGAAGTGAGAGAATGGCACCTAGACGTCGTTCGACTGCTGACGCTGAGTTCGAAAATGATGAGAGCATGATGAGGTCTATGTTTGCGGCTTTCCGACAGATGGCAGCCAGGACTAGACCGGAAGACTCCAGTGTTGGTAGTCGGCATGCTTTCTTTAAGGAATTTCGGCGGGCGTCTATTCTGACTTTTGATGGCAATGGGAACCCGCAGTTAGCCGAATATTGGTTGGATTCGATCTTGAAGCATCTGGATACCCTTGGTGTGCCTGAGGAGTATCGTGTGGAGTTTGCGGCGTATAAGCTCGAGGGTGGCGCTAACACCTAGTGGAAACAAACTAAGCGTCTGGAGCGCGGTGGCGATATCGGTTGGGACAAGTTCGAGGAGCTGTTCTACGATCGGTATTTTTCGCAGGGATATAGAGACCAGAAGGCATCTGAGTTTTATAGATTGCAGCAGGGTGATATGTCAGTCCGGGAGTATGAGGCAAAGTTTAACGAGTTGGCTAGATTTGCTCCATCAGCTGTGGCATCGGAGCGTGAGAAATGTATTAAGTTTCAGGAAGGACTCAAGGCTCCTATTCGACGGCAGTTGGTTGCTCTACGGCTTAAGAGTTTCGGAGAGCTTGTGTCGTCGGCGATCTCCGTGGAGAATGATTACGTGCAGTATTGTGAGGACCGAGCCAAGGCTTCAGGAGGACCGCAGAGGAGTGGCCGGAAGAGCACCAGTAGTCGTCCAGCTCCGGGGAAAGGCAAGCAAGGCAGTGCGACCAGTGGCAGTAGCAGTTCGTCTGGCAGCGGGCGCAGCAACCCCTACAGCTTTCATTGTCATTTCTGTCAGCAGCCCGGACACATCAAGAGGAATTGCCCGATCAGGAGTGCTCATCTTGGATCTCAGACCGGGGAGGATGCCAGTCGTCAGTCTCAGCCTCAGACCCTACCTCCGCCTCCGCAGTACCCGCAATTGCAGTATTCGTAGTTTTCTCCTCAGTAATTCTCATATCCGGCACGGGGGCAGCAGCCGCAGTATTTTCAGCGCAGTGTTCCTCAGTATCGAGCTCCGAGTGCAGGTAGTGTGCAGTCGTCTCCATCTCAGCAGCATCGGCCGAGTAATCCAGGACCCAGTAATGTCGGTAGAGGAAAAGGAAAGGCGCCAGTGCAGGTTCATGCAATGGCATCTGGAGGGTCAGATTCTCAGACTGGTAACGCGGTTGTCGATGGTATGATTTTGGTTTCCAGATCTTTAGCTCGCGTTTTATTTGATACCGGTGCCTCTCATTCTCTCATTTCGAGTTCTTTTGTACATGCCTTGGGATTAGAAGTAGAAGAGTTTAATGAACCCCTAGTCATAACTTCTCCCTTGGGGCGGGTGTATGTAAATTGTATATGTAAATCATGTAAAATAAAGATTGGGGATGAGATTTTGAAAAGTGATTTGATTGTACTCCCCATGAGTTCCTATGATGTGATTTTAGGGATGGACTGGTTGTCCAGATATAGTGCAGTCGTGGACTGCCAACTTAGAAAAGTGACCCTAGTGTCTGATAGGGGGACGGTAATCACTTACCAGGGTGGTGGTGATTGGCTAATGAGTGAGCGCCTTATAAAGTCGTGTCTAGGAGGGTGAAGGAATCTAGGTTGTTGTGCTTTTCTTGCCAACCTGGATTGCGAGCCCTATGTTCCGAGTAGTAGTGTAGCGATTCCGGTGGTTGATGAGTTCGAGGATGTCTTCCCCGACGAGTTGCCAGGATTACCACCACATCGGGAGATTGAGTTCGGTATCAAGTTGTTTCCAGGGACATCACCAATTTCTATGGCACCTTATCGGATGGCGCCAGCAGAAATGAAGGAATTGAGGAAGCAACTTCAGGAGCTTGCTGATAAAGGGTATATTCGGAATAGCACATCTCCGTGGAGAGCACCAGTTTTGTTTGCTAAGAAGCACGATGGGACTCTCAGGTTATGTATGGATTATCGGCAGCTGAATCGTGTTACGGTGGAGAACAAGTATCCTTTGCTTAGGATTGATGAGCTATTTGATCAGTTGGGAGGTTCGCAATACTTCTCGAAGATTGATTTGCGTTCGGGTTATCATCAGCTCAGGATCAAGGACGAAGATATTCCCAAGACAGCTTTTAGGACTCGGTATGGGCACTTTGAGTTTCTGGTCATGTCTTTTGGGTTGACAAATGCTCCAGCAACTTTTATGGATCTGATGAACAAGATATTTAGGCCGTATCTGGATCAGTTCGTGATAGTGTTCATCGATGATATTCTTGTGTATTCTAAGACTTGGGAGGAGCATGAGCAGCATCTTCGGATCGTGCTTCAGACTCTGCGGGAGCACCAGTTGTATGCTAAGAGAGAAAAATGTGAGTTCTGGTTGACTGAGGTCAAATTTCTGGGTCATGTCATCTCGGAGCATGGTATTTCAGTGGATCCATCCAAGATTGAAGCTATATTGGAGTGGGAACGACCAAGGAATGTAGCGGAGATCCGCAGCTTCTTAGGTCTTGCTGGGTATTACAGGAAATTTGTAAAGGACTTTTCAAAGATTGCAGCTCCGTTGACGAGATTGATCAAGAAAAACGTCAGGTTTGAGTGGGATGAAGATTGTGAGCTTGCTTTTCAGGAATTGAAGAACCGGTTGACTTCAGCTCCGGTGTTGGTTATTCCTAGTAGTAATGAGCCGTATGAGGTTTATGCGGATGCTTCAGGGCGCGGACTTGGATGCGTGTTGATGCAGCATGGACGTGTGTTGCGTACGGATCGAGACAGCTACGACCTCATGAGCGGATTTATCCTACTCACGATTTAGAGCTTGCAGCGGTGATCTATGCGCTGAAGGTTTGGATGCGTTATTTGTATGGAGCGTCGTTTCAGGTCTTCTCCGATCACAAGAGTTTGAGGTATTTGTTCACTCAGAGGGATCTCAATTTGAGGCAGCGCAGATGGGTAGAGTACATGGAGGATTATGATTTCGTGTTGCAGTATCATCCCGGGAAGGCTAATGTGGTCGCGGACGCGCTTAGTAGAAAGTCTTCAGGGATTCTCGCTTGTTTGATTTTTGAGGACTGGAGCAGGGATGCGACAGTGAGTGAGTATCGGCTACTGTATCATGAAGACGGTGATCGAGTTTCGTTATATCATGTGGAAGCGACTCCAGCTCTTGTTCGAATGGTGAAGCAAAATCAGTGACAGGATCAGCATTTGCAGGGGATTTGGTCGCGGATTCAGAACGGAGAGCAGTTCGAGGAATGGAGCGTGCATGCAGATGGATCGTTGTACTTTCGGGAGCGTCTTGCAGTTCTAGTTATCGTCGAGGTGACGAAAGCCGTTCTAGACGAAGCTCATAGGTCTCAGTTTGCTATTCATCCGGGGAGCACCAAGATGTATCGTGATTTGAAGAGGCAGTATTGGTGGAGAGGCATGAAGAAAGATGTTCGTGAGTACGTGGCCAAGTGTTCGACGTGTCTCCAGGTGAAAGCTGAGCATCAGAAGCCTGCAGGTCAGCTTCAGCCGCTTCCTATTCCAGGGTGAAAATGGGAGCATGTGACGATGGATTTCCTCACAGGTTTGCCGAGGACGGAGCAGCGGCATGATGCAGTTTAGGTTGTGGTCGACAGGTTGACGAAATCGGCGCATTTCATTCCGTTTAGGTCGACGTGTTCGAGGAAGATTCTCGGGGAGTTGTATATGCAGAACATTGTGAGGTTGCATGGAGTTCCATTGTCCATCACCTCTGATCGAGACACCAGGTTTAATGCTAAGTACTGGAGGAGTTTTCAAGAGGCTTTGGGTACGGATTTGAACTTCAGTACGACGTTTCATCCTCAGACTGATGGGCAGTCTGAGCGGGTTATCCAAGTTCTCGAGGATATGTTGCGTGCTTGTGCGTTGGACTTCGGCGGAAATTGGAAGCAATGTTTGCATTTGGCGGAGTTTGCGTACAACAATAGTTACCAGGCGAGTATCGGTATGGCACCATTTGAGGCGTTGTATGGGCGACCGTGTCGGTCATCTGTGTGTTGGGCCGAGCCGAAAGATAGAGTTATTCTTGGGCCGGAAGAGATTCGTGATAGCAACGAGAAAGTCACAGTGATTCAGGATCGGTTGAGAGTAGCTCAGAGTCGGCAGAAAAGCTACGCGGATAGGAGACGTAGACCCTTAGAGTTCGCGGTTGGAGATTTTGTTCTCTTGAGGGTGTCGCCTCGTAAGGGAACTATGCGGTTCGGAGTGAGTAGGAAGCTTGCGCCGAGGTATATTGGGCCGTTCGAGATCACTCAACGTGTTGGCGTGGTCGCTTATCGGCTTGATCTTCCGCCCGAACTTTCTCACGTTCATAATGTATTTCATGTGTCGATGCTTAGGAAATGTCCACCTGGGCAGGATAAGATAGTTTCGTTTCGCGATGTACAGGTTCAGGAGGATACGACGTACGAAGAAGTGCCGATTCAGATTATCGACCAGAAAGTGATTAGTTTGCGTCGTCGTGAGATAACGTTGGTAAAAGTCGTGTGGCAGCATCACGGGGTTGATGAAACCACTTGGGAATTAAAGTCGAGTATGCGGGAATTGTATCCGCATTTGTTTTGTGTTTGAGATGAGTTGTAAATTTCGAGGGCGAAATTTCTTTTAGGGGTGGAGAGCTGTAACGTCCCGAAATTTATTTAATGTTAGTGTAATGTAAATGATGAATTAGTGTGCCATAATTAACGTTTTAACTTTAATTAGATTATTTGGTTGGATTTTAAATTTTTGGTTGTTTTGTTAAATTAATGCATTCAAATGATTTCTTATTGTTTTAAAATGATGTTTTGAGTTTTAAAACACAACAATTTGTAAAATGTTAAAAAATACTCCGTTTTGCAAAACCGTGGGCGGCACATGATTTTCGCACAGTAAAATCGCCCACCAATTTTCTCTATTTATTTCCTTCTTCTCTCTCTCTCTCCTCACTCTCACGCATATCTCCCTCTCTCTTCTCTCATCTCTCTCGGCAGCCCTCTCTCTCTCTACATTTCTCTCAAATTTTTGAACTCCATTTCGAATCCAAGCTTCGGGATAGCAAGGAGGAAGCTCGGGGACGTGATTCGGCAACCGAGAACGCGGATTGAAGCTTCGATTCGAGGTTAGATTCGAAATTTCTAAACTTTTTACAAAATTTTTAATTTTGTGCATTTTTGAAATCTAGGTTTGATTAAGCTTAGAAAACCTTGTATTTGAGTTAAATGAACTTAGAACAACTAGAATCTAAGCTTAGATTGAAGAAAAACGGATTGAATTCAAGATTTTTCATTTTTCCCCTCATTTTCTCATTTTCGGATTTTTGAGGATTTTGAGTTCAAATCTTGTTTTAAATGAGTCCAAACATGTTTTAGAATGTTTTTCTATCAACTATAATTGTTTTTCATGCCTGGGATTTGAGAAAAACAGGTTGGAAACAAGATTTGGATTTTGGGGATCGAGAAACCCGTGGCTGGGATTTCTGGATTTTCCCAGTTCGACAGGCCGGTGTTCTTCCGACCGACAGGCCGAATCTGGGGAAATGTTCGGCCGACCGAACTTTGCTTCCGGCAGGCCGAACTGTGCAGTTCGGCAGGCCAAAGCAGGGCGTCCGACAGGCCGACCGAGGCATGAAAAATTTTGTGATTTTTACCCGTTTTCACTGTTTTGAACCTAGATTTAAATCCCAACCTTATAGGATGATTTTAAAGGTACAAATGGCACACTAGGACATCATGAAATGATTTAGTAATATAGAATGTCTCGAACTAGATATTGATCGACTTAGTTTGTATCTAGGATCGTTCGTGGTTCCGCGGAGCTAACGTATAGCGGGCCGGGATTTCGGTGTGGGGCACCGGCACGAGTATTGAGGTAGGACTTCTATCCTATTCCTTGGTAGCCTAGTTTCAAAATGATTTGGCTTTGAAAATGATTTCTATCAAAATGTTTTCAACGGTTGTTTGAAAATGGTTTTATCGATTATATTTTAATATACCGTGATATGAAATGAATTTCATAATAAATGTAATTGACAACACTCGGTAATTGGGTTTTGAATGATAATGATAATAAACACATGGGCATGATGCCATATCAGAGATCGGGTCGTGTAGCGATCGACCTTGGGGGCAGGTCCCGAAACCCAGCTGGGCCACTACGGTGGTGATATCATGGTTTGCCTAGGTAAAAGTAAATTGGTGTTTTGATTTGACGAGTAGACTGTTCTGTGTCAGGACGGTTTTACTCAAATTGTTTATTTATTTATTTATTTAAGTTTCCTTTGAATAACTTCTAATAATGCTGTGTTCCTTTGTGTTAAACTATTTTTATAAAACATAGTCCTACTGAGCCTTTCGCTCACGTTTTATTGTTTTAAATTTTCCCCCCCCTTCTAGGTGGTTTCCCATTTAGGTTTGGAGAAGATTCTTCGGACCGAACTCATGAGCAATAGGAGAACTTATTTATATTCTGTATTATTAATCAAGGCATGTAAGACTTAATTTTATTTGTACTTGGACTGTAATTGTATTTATGATATTGTCAGTACTATGTGTGTGCACAAGTTGTGGGTTGTGGAACCCATATTCGCGGTTTTTATTTAATTTCTATTATTTGCCTAATATTTTATAAATTCTTTTATAAAATGTGGTGGAAAATATTCTTAATTTTCATTTAATTTGATTCTTAAACTCTCGATTTCAATTAAATCCTCTTTTAATTAATCTAAATATTCTGCCACGTCACCTCCCGTACTCCGGGGCGTGACAAACTGTACCGACCACGTTTTAACAAATGACTTTGCACCACCTAATGCACAATATGCAATGGACCAAAATCAAGTATTACAATAGTGGTTCCAATTTTACATTAGTGGTTGTATATATATATATACACACACACACAAATAATATAAACTGGTTGGAATTAAAAATTTTGATTTAAAAACTATACACGTAAGAGTTTTACATTGATAATTTTTTACTTTTTACGTAATTGCTAAGAGCTTTACACTGTAATCGATTAAGACTAATAGGTTCCAACCGACTTGTCAAACACCTTGATAATCTGTTTATAATTGATTAACCTATATGTTTCACCTAACTATCATGCTTATTGCTTTAGATCAATTAGAAAATACGAATATTAGGTCGATTATCATACGACTTACAAATAGTATCGTATCACGTAACTATATATTCTTGCATATCTTTCATTCAAAAATATAAAACTGCCATGAAAATAGAGGCTAATAGCCATTGCTGCCCATATTATGCATGTTTGGCTTTATTTTGATTATATTTTAAATTTTTATATAGTCTTCTAAAGTAAATTTTTGAAATTACGTTTTTAAAAGTGTCAATGAGATAAAAATTGATGTTCATTTTTTTTTATAAGCAGTTAAAATACCAGAGTAATTCTACACATTTCAAAGTCATTCTTAGAAGAACACTCTTTTAAATGCCGTATTTTATAATTTGTTTTATTGAAAACTATTGAGGAGCTAAAACTCTTTCAAAAGTTCAAATAAGCAGAGCAACTTTTGTAAATAATAATAATAATAATAAACTGGCGCTAATATTGTCAAATGCTACAACAACAACAACTTTAAGCTAAGTGCATAGACAATATTTCTATCAAAGCGTATTAAATGCTACCCTGTCACTAGAGTTTTTAGTCTGTGAGGTTTTACTTTTAATAGTTAACAATAGAAACTTAGTTTTGCATACTTCCCTACTTTAATGTGATTTTGGTCAAATCTAAAGTTTAAAAAAACGTTGTTAGCATTTTCTATAGTAGAAGACTCTACATTCTTATACACACTCATGCATAAACATAGAGATTGTTTAAAAACTAATCTTTAACATCAAAGTTTCGACTGTTACAATATAAAACTCTAATATACTATAGTTTAAATTAAAATATATTTTAATAATATAAATCTTTTACATACTATAATGATTAAGTTTCACTTAATTCTAGCTGATTCTCATGTCAAATGCAAGCTTGTCAGCGTGATGCAATTAATAATAAAGTAGAGACTAGAAAGATGGAGAGAAATCGTTGGGAAACTTCTACAAGGCGCTTTACTAATGTTACAGTCAAAGGCTGCACTGTAACATTAGAAAACAAAACCAAAAGAATAAAAGAAAAAGCAAAACAAAAAAAGAAAGCATGGAATAGTCAATAGAAAAAGAGAGCAAAAGAAAAGAATAAATCAACAAAACGACCAATACCACAGCCTGGTATTCGCGCTCCTTTGCCGTCGCATTTCGCGGCATTGGCACGCCAAGAGTCTGCGTACAGTGTCGTTTGTCATCCGTCGTTCGCGGTGGGGGTTTTTCCAATCACCGTCAACTTGTCGGTGGGACCCAATCCGGTTGCTTTTGATATTATAAAAATAGGTTTTCTTAATTTAACTCCAAGTCAAAAGTCAAGAGCCAAACACTGATCAGACCCTTCTCTTCTTGGCAAGCCAAATCTCACTGTTCCCAATTCTTATTTTCTTTTTTCTCTTTTTCTTTATGCTAAAACTTATTGCCTTGTCTTTGACTTGGTAGCCCGTCAGCCAGCTAGGACTGGGTCCCACCAAATCCCACACCTGTGCCCCCCATGGTTGTAGCTGTCGGGTGGGCCCTCAAGTTGGTGCCCGGACAGTAAAGTATATTATTATATTAAAACAATATTTTTGCCATGCACGTAAGTAATTGGTGTGTTTTCAAATCTTAATTTATTTTTTTTTTTTTCATTTTGGTAATAAGATTTTACGTCTTAATTGTTGACATGAATGCTTTGCCGCCAAATGAGTCGGTTTCAGTGAAACAGAATGGGGTTTCATCAAGAAAATTGTGTTTATTTTTCCTTTCATTGACAGAAACGATAGTGGACTTTTGTCAATATTTTCCAACTAGATGCCGTATGTGATGAATAGGAGTAAAAATGTCCCAGTCAAAACCTTTATTTATTAATAATATTAAGGCGTAATTATTGTGATCACATATATTCTAATTTCTATCATAGCTAAAAACAAAGAGTGAAGAGATATGATATCTTGTCTATGATTGAAAATACCACCAGGAAAAAGGAGCAAAAAAAAAAAAAAAAAGAAAGAAAACCTTGTTGCAACGGGCACGGAAAATGATGTTACAAATTATTCTGGCTGGTAAAACTTGGTGCGCATTTGTTTGTCACCATCTTACACTTTTTTGGCCAGCGTATAGGTCGGGGTACCACTTTCTATTTAACACTGATTTTAGTGAAAATGTGAAATATCACTTTTGAAAGTTCCTAATAAGGTTGGGATGGATTTTGTTTTTAAAATTAATTTTATCAATTGTTTATTAATCATAATTATCAAAGACTACTTATAATTAACTTCCAAAAACGCTTTTTTTTAGAGTAACTTCTAAAAATACTTTAGAAATACTTTAAAAAAATACTTTATAAGCACATTGCTTTAAATATATAGCACTTTGTTAGTATCTCGCTCGCGATGGCAATGGGTTGTGAAAGCAATATGGAAGTGACACGCGTCCCATCGGGCTGTCGGTTAGTGTGAAAGCATTTTCCGGGGTACACCACGTGGAAGGTGTGGCCCACAGATTGGCATCGTCTGGTCACGGTTTCTTAGAACGACGGGGCACGGATGTCCGCTTCCTTGGCTTCGGTGGGTCCTACCCTATATCCCCCAGACGGTGACATCCCAACTGTCACCGACGACCACCCACTTGTCACCGAAAACGACGACACGTTCGCAGACGTCCAGAATATACGCCCCTGGGCCCCACTTACCCAAAGTGGCCAAGTCAGCCACCACTTAATCACAGGTGTCCTCACGCGCTTTGCCCCTCCCATCCCGCTGCCACGTGCCCTCCAGATCCCCGGGCCCCACTAACGCTTTCTGGTTTTGCTCGTTATAATATTAACTCCCCGATGAGTTCACCAACCAATATATAAATTAATAATTGTGTTTTCTTTTCTTTTTAAATCTTTTATTTTTTAAAAAAGGAAAAGAAAAGAAAAGGAACAAACTTTCTGGTCCTCATGCGTTTTAAATCCTTCGGTTACGAACTGCATTAAAAAAATCAAATTAGTACTAAATACGCAAAAAAAAAAAGCAAAAAAGGGAATAAACGTCAATAATTTTCACAAACTTCGTCGTTTGAGTGAGGTTCACTCGCCTAAAAGTAGACGCGTGGCGGACACGTATTGGGAAAGACTTTTTGTTTTCGAAACAGAACAACGCGTACCTCGTGGAATCCCAAATCCAAAAAAAAAAAAAAACGTCGACAAATGCCAAAGCTCTATTTTTGAGGCTTTTCTTCCTTTTCTCTCTCTCATTCTCGTCGCTCATTGGCTTTTTCCTCGATTGGGTAATTTCGGTTCTCTCTTTTTTTTCTTTTTCTTTTATTTTATTTTTCGCATGATCCTCGTTCTCGATCTCTGCGATTTTCCAAATCTTAATATTTCCGTTCGCTTCCTGTTTAGGACTTTGTTGTTTGTTAATTTATATTGTCATAAATAATCGTATCTTTCTCTCTCTCTTCTCTGAGCTTTTTGGCCTGTTTGGCCGCCGAGAAAGAACGAAGCTTTTTTCTTTTATTTTCTTTTCTTTTCCTACTAAAAAGCCCGAGGTTGACTTGGCTACTGCTTCTTTCTTCTCCGGTTAACTCTCTTTTTAAAGGTTTTTGTTTTTCCCACGTTTTCTTGCGTGCCAAACAGAGCGTTTCTCGTCCCCGCCATTGTTTCCGCCTCTGAACGTTTTAAAGATTGGACGCGTGCTTTTCCACGGATTGGAGCTGATTGGTACGTTTTCTGTGTTTCAAGTATTACTGTTTATCGTTGCAAATAAATTTGTCATTTCAAGGATTTAAATTTGGCAACGCAATTCTGGAAATTGAATTCAAAAGAATCGGTGTTGAAGTTTGCGAGTTTTCAGATTCATACTAGTTTTTCCTTTAACCAATTTATTCAACCGAAACTTGATTTTGATTTCTTATCGTGAATTTGGTTGGCTCATTTTTTTTTTTTCAAATTTGAAATTTTAATGTCGGTGTCATTTTGGGGCTTTTTGTGGGGTTTCGGCTTTCTTCTTGATGAAGATTTTCTCCTTTGACTGATCGTTATGAGATTAGTTACTTCAGTTTTTCAGGTTTTTTTTTTTTTTAATTTTATGTGTGAAACCGCAGAAACGACTTCCGTCGACATTAATTCTGCGAGTTGGGTACCTCGCTTTTTCTTTTTTTTTTTTAAAAGGTGATGTGATATTGATCTTTGTTTCATCTTTGATTTTTCGTGATTATGTACGTTTTCCACATAACAAATGCCATTGGCTAGAGCATAAATAACGGGTCAAATATCTATTCATGTCTTAATCGTGTATACTATTCCAAACTAGAATCTAGAACGGGGCAAAAAAAAAAAGTTATAATATTCATTGTTGCATATCTCCAATGTGATATCTTGACCTCTAAACTAAGAATTCTACTCCCCTTGGTTTCGGGTACAATCATTCTAATAAAGTTCGTTTTTTTGAATTTAGACTTAATAGAATTAGAATCTATGTGCTGTTAGCGGGGGAAAAGAGATGACAAATATTTGGAAAATTTTGTGTTCTTCTTGGTGATATGTTGTAGCCAACATAAATTTTGTGATTGTTTGAGTTGTTACTTTTGATCCTTTTTTTTTTAGTTGTCACATCATGTGGGTTTATTCATCTCTTAATCTTTATTATGGGTTGGGTCCATATGTTTAAAGATCTGATGCTTTGACGTGGGTCCTTATTGATTGTATGGTTGAACGTGGGCATATTTTTCTTCACTATGTGGGGTAGAGAAACTATTTAATTACAATGAAAGAATTTTTTTCATCATAGTGTGTTAGACCTCTTCTGTTTTGTTATTGTTAATGATTTGTATGTTATATTATGGTATTGGTCCACTGTGTTAGACGCTCGTTTTCAACTATATTCACATCTGAGTTATGCTTTGTTATTACTGGTGTACTGCTTTGTTTCAATAAGTGGACTTGCAAGTTGCAAGGTGGTGATGTGAACATATGCATGCCTAAACTGTATCGTAATAAGATCTTTGTACTTGTTTCCTATACCACCGGTAAGCGGGGTCCTTGCACTTAATTATCGCCTTTAAATATAATTGACTAACCTGGATGCAGCTTAATATAAACCTTAGTTTTTCTTGGACTTTTGCATGCTAGAGCACTAGTTTGCTTCTTCAGGATGCCTGCATCTCTTCTGTAATTTTCCTCTCTTTAATAAGCATGAAACTTTTTTTTTTTTTTTGATTTTCACTTTCAGTAAAGTGTTATACCTAGGCATATAGTTTTTAGATATATAGAAATGCACAACGAACTCAACACTAGTGACCTAACTTTTTAGTGGAAAATCATTATCTAAAATGACAAATCTGGAGCTTTGTGTCTACGACAAAATTTAGAAGCCATTTTTTATCTCCTAGTTTTGTTTTCATGTTTCAATTATTCAGAGAACTAGAGGGCGTTAGTCATTTTTCTTTCACAATGTAATTTTATCTCATGAGATGGACTGGACAATAAATGGTAGGGTCTGAGACGTCACATAAAATTGGAATATGTTATTTTCTGGTTTGACCCTTTTTGCAGAGTCATCGTCTAATTGGCGCTCATCTGATCATTATAATTAGACTAATCTAGCCACTAAGATGGGTATAAAAATACTTTTCAACGTTGGTTTTGGACTGCTTGGAGGTTTTTATTTATATATTAACATTTTTGAAATTTTTCTTTGAGGGTTCTGATTATAGCTATAGCGACACCTTTGTTCGTTTTAGTTGCATCTGAAATTTACTGGAAATAATGTGTTATAATTAAAATAGTTCCATTTTTCCATTTTGGCTGCTGCCCTTTTCTTTTGTTTGAATTTTTGTGACGTATTAATTGGTTCGCTCTGGCATTAATGCTTTCAGTTGCATACAGAAGACTTGAAATTTATCTCGAGGATATTATATTGAAGCGTATCTTCTGTTACTTATTCTTACAGATAAACAGTTATTTGCATGGTTGTTAGCGAGATGAAGAGTCATAAACTGTAAGAATTTCTGCTTTGTTCATATATTCATTTGCTGTATTGAATGTTTATGGTTTTTCCCTTGATCACTCTATGATTATTAGTTTTCAGGAATCTTGTGCTTGATGGACTGTAAGCTGAGTAACAGTGACAAGAAGACATTAAAGAGGTGGTTTTTTATTGATAAAAGGGTTGGGTGAAGTAGATCTCCACGGCTGCATACTGCTGACATTGGATTGAAATTATTCTCTTATCAAAATCAACTTTGTTACAACCTCATCACTTGTGCAAACAAATCTGGATCCCATGGACCTGAAATCAAATCATGCTTCTCCCGTTCTAACTGATCCTGCCCCTTTAAGTCAGTCTAGACTTGGGGTGCATTCGAGTTTGTTTCCATACTCGCCTTCAGGAGCAGCTTTTTCTCCAGGTCTCTTTCTAACAATCCCCAGGAAGAAGACTGGAGTACTTGATGATGTACGTTCTTGCTCTTGGCTGGATGCCATGAAAGCTTCGTCGCCTCCTCACAGGAAAATAACTAAGGATGCCAACAATGAGGTTGCGCCATTTGATTCTGATTTTGCTTACCGAACCTGGATGGTATTGTTTATTTCTGCCTATATGATTTGCTCTATTGTTCAACTTTGTTTTTTGTTTTTTTTTTTTTTTTGTTTTTCTTTTTCATATGTTTTCTATTGGGCTGTCCTCATTTTTTTGTTCCAATCTAGCAGGTTAAGTACCCATCAGCGCTTAAATCTTTTGAGCAAATAACAAATTATGCAAAGGGCAAGAGAATTGCTTTGTTTCTGGATTATGACGGAACTCTTTCACCAATTGTAGATGATCCTGACTGTGCCTTCATGTCTGACACTGTAAGAAATTTTCTTATGTTTTGAGCATTAGTTGTGCTGCCCTTTTTCTACATTATTTGTTCATCAAGACTTTGGATCATTTTCAGATGCGAGCTGCTGTTCAAAAGGTCGCCAAATATTTTCCAACTGCAATAATTAGCGGACGAAGTCGCAACAAGGTAAACGTTTGGCTAGTGTCTTCCTCGGCGTGTGCTTTTTCTTTTTCTTACAATTAAACCATCTTTATTGTTTTTCATTTGTTTTGGGTTTTGACGGAGCAAGTCCTGTACGTTATTTGTTCAGGTATATGAGTTTGTAGGTCTAAGAGAACTATATTATGCTGGTAGTCATGGGATGGACATTATGTGTCCTGTTAAGACACCTATATCAGATGACCAGCAAAACTGTTTTAGGTCTACTGACAAGCAGGTAATGGTGCAACCTTACATCTCTCTTCAAATTTATCATCTACGAATTTCATTTAGTTATTCTTTTCCGTTTTCATAATGTGATGTAGGGTAAGGACGTTAATTTGTTCCAGCCTGCGGCTGAGTTTTTACCAATGATTCATGAGGTTGGTTAATTTCTTGTCTGCTTCAGTACTCCTTTTGCTCCCCACTAATATGCTTTAGCGCATCGTACAACAAAAAACAGGAGACCTTTTTGATAAGCAAGTTATAATATTTGATGATTTTTGATGATATAGCCTTTATTAATCACATATTTGGTACAGGTTTTTACATCCCTTGTTGAAAGTACCAAGGGAATTGAAGGAGCTAAGGTCGAGAATAATAAGTTCTGCGTGTCTGTACACTATCGAAATGTAGATGAGAAGGTAAGGAAAAAGTTTCAATAGCAGGTTAATGATTTATCTCATATGTGCAGTTCTTGTCTAGTCATGGACCTTTTTGCTGCTTTATTTTTGTCCCCCTTACTGACTTTTTTCTGTAATCCTTGTTTTGTTGGCAGAAGTGGAATCTTGTTGCACAATGTGTACATGACATTATAAAGGATTTTCCACGGTTGCGATTGACTCATGGGCGAAAGGTATTATAAAAAGCTGATCATGCAAAAAATCACTTAACCAATTTGAACTTCTGTATTAATACACTCGCTTCTACTATGTTGGTTAATATTTTTCTGATGTGTTCACATTACCACATATTTAGGTTTTAGAGGTTCGCCCTGTCATAAACTGGGATAAGGGGAAGGCTGTCACTTTTTTACTTGAGTCACTAGGTAAGTATTTTTCTCCAGACAATTTTGCTTTCGGAATGCATTTTATCTGCTGTGTTAATTATATTTTCAATCAGGGCTGAATGATTGTGATGATGTTCTCCCAATATATGTTGGAGATGACCGCACAGATGAAGATGCCTTTAAGGTAAAATATTGCTTTTACCATTGTGAATAATCATGATAACTTGTTTTCCAATTTACACAGCTTGTTAACTTGATGAACTCTGCAACAGGTTCTGAGAGAGAGAAAGTGTGGTTATGGAATTTTAGTCTCTTCTGTGCCCAAGGAAAGCAATGCATATTACTCTCTCAGGGATCCATCAGAGGTACAGATTGGCTTTACCGTTGGTCTCCAGATTTCTTGTTATTTTTCAATGTCACAGAACAATTCTCTCTTGAAAATGAATACGAATATAAATTTTTCTTAGCGCCGAACCGAGCGATATTACCGGCGCATCCTTCATCTCGTGCTCATTTTCATAGTTTTCTTTTGAAACAAACAAATCCTTTTCTGCGTGATTTCATCTAATTGTTATGGTGTTTCCCGCTCTTTTATATCCCTGTAGGTGATGGAGTTTCTCAAGTCACTTGTGATATGGAAGAAATCAAGTGCCTTATAAATACTATATAGAAATATAAAGAAGAGAATACTCTTGGCTTATACGTATACGATAAGGATGTAGCCTCTACTTGTTATTCTAGAAAATTATACCAAGAGCTTTGCGAGCAGAGTTGCCTCGAAGACGTTTTTTTTTTTCAACGCGGAGATGTCGGTGCCTAGTTGTTCTGCTCCAAGTTTTTGGTCTTAATTGTAAATGCCTTGCTTTAATTATCTTCTGTTTTATTTTAGACATCAATATATAGCTCTTTTTCTTCCTTAAATTCATGTATTAATCATTCATTCATTTTCCTACTTCCCCTTTGATTTTGGTTGTTTCATGTCCCGTTTTGGGGCATTTAGAGTTCTAATCATTTGTTAATTCTTTCATATGATATGAGTTACCTTTTTCCCCTTGTTAGCAATATGTACTTGACAAATTTTTTCCTTTATTTGAATTCATGTATTACATTTTTCTCTTGTTCCTTCTATTATATATATGGATCATATTAAAGAATTTTTCTGTTGGTTATTTCCTTCTGCATATTTGTGTGAGGTGTTTCAATTAAAATGTATTTCAGCTTGGGTGTCGTCTACTTTACAAAGTTCTAGGGCCTATCAACGAAAAAGGAGACCACGGAGGTCTCATCCAAGTATACTAGAAAGATGGTCCAATTTTATGCAAATCACCATGGCTTCAATGCTGCACAATTTATTCATTAAAAAAAGACTGCACAGTTTATTGGCTAGGAACTGCCGATATTTAAACGAGGACGGTAGTGTAGGAAAATATTCGCGGCCGCCACTTGGAGCAAAAAAATTGATCTCAATACGTAATAGTAATATAATTTTATAGATTAAACAATACTGTTACATCTTAAGCTATTTATTTTTTTTTTATAATGCACCTAAGTTTTTACCGTTAGCACAATGTGTTAAGAAGTATAAAGTCAAATTTCATGCATTTTAAAATATAACCATACGTAAAAGATTTCAAGAATCGATCTATTTTGGGTGTTGTAAAACAAATCCTTGGAGCCCCCTGTTGGGGTTGCAAGGGACGAAACCCCTAACCTAAAATTTTACTATAAAGGTGAAAGAAAAAAGTTAAAACACAAGGAAAATATGTTTTTTTTGTCCCAGGGTTTTGTGCGGCCGCACCCTTGAAGCTCCACGGCCCCGCACAGAGGGAAGCAGTATCATTTACATACTTTTCAAATTAATAAGTTTATGTCATGAACAGTTCATAAATATATTGTTATGATAATTGATGGTAGCTACTGAAGTAGTATGATGATCCATGGTGAAAACGTGACCAAGAACGGTGGCTACTCTCACCCATTCAAGACAAGCAGCGGCGCTTTAGGCATCACCAATTAGTCAAAATGTCAAAATTTGATATTGCAAGAAAATAAAGCCAAATAAAATAAAAGATAAACAGACTATTTTATTTTTATTTTTTTCTTTGGAAGCATGTAAATGCATTATCATAATCAATTCTTTTAAAAGTTGATCATCCATAAGCATAGGATCTTTGGAAAAAAGAGTTGGAATAAAAATTTGAATTATTAATACTATAGCACATGAGAGCTTTACATTATAGCTTGTTTTTATTTTACACTATAACACGTAAGAGTTTTACATCTTTTTACGATTGAAACTATGAGTTCCAACTTTCAACGCTTCTTCCAAACGCCCTAATAAAGGAAAAAGGTCTTAAAGTTATGCACATGTTTAAAGTGATCTTTTATGATAGAGCTTGAACTTTTTTTAGTAAAGCACTATGAAAAAAGTTAGAGATAGTCAGTGATTAAATGGATATATAGTTGTATTTCCTACACAATTATATTTTTCTTATAAAATGGAGACACAACAATACATTTTCAAGTACTCCATACGGCACAACAACAAATTTTTAATTATTTTATTAGGGATTGTTGTAACTTTTCATTCAAAATATGGTATAATTAAATTTCAAATTGAAAAATAAAGAAAAAATATTCAAGTTTCAAATCTCTCATACAATTCAAAGCGGCTCTTCCATAGGTTATCTTAAGAGAAATTTACAAAACATACCATTTTTTTAACCCATCTAATTTTTATGCTACAAATTGTAAACTTAAAAAATATAAGCCATAAATTTTGACCTACCACAAAATTTGATCTCCTTCAAAAAGAAAAAAAAAAAAATTCAGCTTCATCTCTCTCACATTTTCTTTCCTTTTCTCTCTATCTCCTTAAACTTTCTCTCCCTATCTATCTCTCTCTTATTCCCCCCTCTCTCATTTGTGTGTGTCTCTCTCTCTGTCTCTCTTTGTCTAATCCCTCGACCTCCTTCGCTCCATCATTGCTGCGCTCACTGACGTCTTTTTAGGCGCTAGACGGTTCCAGATCCCTAGCCTCACTGACGAGAAACTCCGAACTCGAAGTGACGTCAATGTCGTTCTCGCCAGGCTCAATCACATCATCAGGGACGGCGAGATTTTGATCAGGAGCAGCATTTTCAACTACAACGACGATGGCAGTGGTGGCTTTGCTGTTTTGAACTCCGGCTCATCATCAAGGAGGAAGTTCGTGTGTAACGAGTCAAGGAATTGGTTCATGATGGAGCAGTGATGCCACTGACGAAGTAAATTTGGCTTTCACACATCTATCGTCACCATCGTCAACGCGATCCTATCGACGTCGCTAAATCGTGGGAGTCTGCTGTTGTTGTTAATCTTTTTTTTTTTTTCTTTTTTTTTTTATTTTCATGGTATGTAGTGGTAGCCAAGACATTGTTGGTGCCTGTGATGTCCGACAATATTATTGGTAAAAGGAAGATAAGGCAGCGACGAGGGGAGAGAGAGAAAGAAAGAAAGAAAAAAGAAAATATCCTGACGGGATACAAAACATATCCTGATAGGACACAAATATCTTGGTAGGACATCTCATTAGGTTTGTGGCAAAAGAAGTTTTTATATTTTATACTATAAATAAAAATTGAGTATCAAAAAGTAGTATTTACGAGAATTCCCGTGATAAAAAACACCCCTATCTTAACGCGGTAAATCAAAAGAAAGTTGTCCATTAGAGAACAGAAAAATAAGGAAAAATAAATAAATAAAGGATAAGAAAGGGTGGATTTCTAACACTACGTGCGTCTTGAATAAATAATAATAAAAAAACCCTTTGGCATACACATACACTATACATACAATATGGATGTGACCTAATATTCTACCAAAAAATAATAATAATGCACCACGCATTCCCTTTCATGCTTTACGGTAAGGTGGGGATTCAAAATAGAGGCTTTTGAAAATTAAGTCGTGCACGTATGAAGGACATTGCGATTGTAAGACTTTGAAGGTAAGATTGTTTTCACTAAGGGTGTAGTGTGAACCATAAACTTAATTATGAATCGTGTAAAATTTTTTTTACATGTTGTAATAAAAAAAATAAAAAAATTACTACGGTATAAAAGCTCTCGTATGTTAGGGGGCGTTTGGTTTGCAGTAATAAGTAGGAATCATATTCCCGGGAATATAATTCTCAGAAACTAAGATTATTACGTTTGGTTGCACATAGGAATCTTCTACTAGATTTCTAGGAATAATATATTACTGTGTTTGGTTATACATAAGAATCTTGTATAATTGACAAAATAATTTATTGTATTACCATTAAATGTATCAATATAATATATTAGAACTAATATTAAATAATAATAATATAAATATAAATAATAAAATAATATTATATATAATTTAACATTAATCTTACTATGAATATTAATGTTATTATTATCATTATTATTAAATAATTATTATTTTATATTAATATAACACTTTCTTTATCTTATATAAAAATATTAATTTACAATAATCATAGAATTATTATTTAACAATATATTAATATTAAAATGTTGTATATAATATAAAATATATTGATATGAATATAAATAATAAATATATATAATAAATTATTATATAATAATATAAATTATTCATCATCATCATGAACATTCTATAGTTTGAGATTCAGAAATATGAATATCACTTGGGGGGGCTTCAAACCCAAAAGATTAATTTGATCCACGGGAATTAGTTTTACAGGATCAAAACTAAGATACTAGATACTAAAACATGGGAACTTACACGTTCATCCATATCAGGATTAGATACCAAAAATACAGTAAAACGGTTTCACCAATTGTTTCCATCACTAGTCAAACACCCTAAAGTTAAAAGAGACTGGATATTGTTGGGTTTGGGACTGTATACAGCATAGACATACCACAATGTTAGGGTGATTTATACAAGTGTTTAGTTATAGGATCTTGGATTTAAAGTTGTCCACAAAATATTTTAATTACAAAACTGCCTTTTATGTTATATGTGAAGATAATTATAGCCTTAAATTATTATAGGAAATAATTAACCCTTATAATTTTCTCTTTAAAATGTAATTAATAGAAAAATCTGATATTTCGTAGTACATAAATAACTATAGTAATTAGAGTTTAAAAGGGAAAAATAAAGAAAAAGAAACAAGTAATAAATTCAAGATTTTACATTTTTTTGAAAGTCAAATAAGCTTTATTATTATTTTTCCCAAAAAAAGATCATCATCTTATTAAAGAAAATAAATGGATCTTGTATATGGACGAATTGTACTAAATATAGTAAAAAAACAAAGGAAAGATTCTTTCAAATCAAAAATGCTTTATTATTTCCAAAATAAGACAAAAAAATCTTCATTATTAAAACCAAAACGGGAGCTATACAATTCAAACATAAAAATAGGCGAAAAAAAGAAACTATGAGCGTAATCATAAAAAATGAAAAATATTTAAAAATTTGTTAATACTTTTCATTATTGAAATTAAACTATAATGATAATAAATAATGGAAAATGTTCAAGAACCCGACAATATTTTTCAATATCAAAATGAAACTATAATTACAATAAATAATAAAAAAATGTTTAAAGACCAGCCAGTACTTTTTCATTATTGAAATGAAACTATAAGTGTAATAAATAATGAAAAATGTTTAAGAATTTGTCAATACTTATTATTTTTTTGGAAAAGCCAATACTTTTTATTATTATTGAAATGAAACTATAATCAATATAATTAAATTAATAATTAATTACATGAACGAATGCAAGTTATAAAGCCAATACTTTTAAATTTTTTTAAAAAAGCCGATACTTTTCATTATATAAAGTAAATATTGCAACATAACAAAGAATAAAAAAATCTGTTATATAAAGTGAATATTTGCTGTCTAATATGAATTGAACATACATTTAATAAAATGAAGCAAAAAAACTCAAAAAATCTTGGTGAAAGAAGTCAATACTTAATTAATAAAAATGAAGCAAAAAAATTAAAAATAAATTAACTAACCCCCGGTATATAAAAAGACTGAATCAGCATATCATTTAACATAATAACATTATGGTAATGACTAAAAAACACTAAGAATTGTTTAAACTTAAAAAAAAAACACTGAGATATAATGGGCATTTTAAATTACCAAAAATAAAAAACAGATAGTATTATAATATTATATATAAGTAGAAAAATTTAAATTCCATAGGCTTAAAATATACACTGTGTAAATAATTATGCTTTTGATCAATCAGATTGATTTGAAATCCATGCGTGGCACCAATCGTAATTATAATATATCAGGTGAGCATCCATATCCAAACTATTATGATAATATATATTTAAGCAATCTTATATTACCTTACGGGTTGAACCCCATAATAAGACTCATTTTAAAAAATGCATTATATATTAGATTGGGCTTACGGTTTGGTGAATATTGAGATTTTAAGCTATAGAATGAAAATGGAATTTTTATATATTCACCAATGTCCAAACCAATTCAATGTTTGGATTTCTTTTCTTTTCTTTTCTTTTTTTAGAAAAATGTTACGTTGATTTATGTATAAAATTTAATTCAAGTGGATTTGGATTGGTTGTTGATTTCTATTATTTAAATTACAATTTAAAAATATGATTGGAGATTTCAAAAAATATTAATTATTCGTAAGAATTAGTTGCTAAAAGACTAGAGTGTTTGAGAAGTGTTGTTAGAACCAATTTTAGTCAAAAATATTATAATATGTGAGAGTTTTATATTGTGGTAATTTTTTGTTGTAGCTGTTGGGAGCTTTACATCGTTTGTCGATTGGAACAAATTGGTTCTAATCAAGAGCCAAACACCCTAGTAAGAATTAGGGTTTTCAACTTCAAATAAATTAGGGGTATTGTAAATTTTCTAAAGACTCATTAAAATTAGGAAAAGAATTTTTTTTTTTCAAAATTTATAAAAAATATATATCAAAATACGTACACAAAGTACTGGATTTAATTAGTATAGATTTAAAACCAAATCTAATCCAATTCAATCAAATCTGATTTGATTTTCAATCCAATGAGTATTAGACATCTGTTGGATTAAATTGATCAATTATCCAAATTTAAGATAGTTTGCTCATCCTTTAATAATTTTGATTTGCTCATAATTATATATTAACACAATAATATTACTTATAATGTAGGAGTGACGCTACTATTTCTCCTTAAAGTTACAACTTGCAACTAATTATAAGAGATGTAGAATTAAATCCGACTCGAGAACCCACCCCAAGTTTACTCATTTGGGCCTTACTTTGAAGAATTCTTTACGAATCCAGAGGCACACCTAATGAACATGTATACACTTCTTCGAGACCTGTACAACAGAACCTGCCTCTCAAATTCAAGTATGCTACTGCATCACTTTGTCTTTTCACTTTCAAAAAAGTAATAGAACTTTCTATAGCCAAATTGAAAAGTTAAACCATTGAAGTCATTATAATAATGTTACTACTAACAATAATGACAAATAACAATATACTTATGCTTTTCACATACAACACATGAAACGGGGCATTTTGAAAAATGGCTTTAAGAAAAAATCATTTTAAACAAATGATTTTTTTTTTTACAGTTTTTTGACGCAAAAAAAATATACTTTTTGAGCATGAAAACTGCTATAGTTTTTTTCTTTTCACTCTGTTGAGGTTCCTCTCCTCGTTACAATTATTTTCGTCTTTTGTGTAAAAAAAAAACTAGAACAATTTACCTGCCTAAAAAAGCGTGTATTTTTGTGTAAAAAAAAAGAGAGGTCATTTCCTTAATTAATAATTTTTTTTGTCTTTTTTTCAAATTCTTCCCACACGTAACACATCGCGTATAGTTTCGTTAAAAAGAGAATTATTATGAATATTTTTTTTATCTTAATTATCATAATTATTCTGCGAACCATGAGAATGGAAGGCTTTGTTTGCATTTTTTCAAGCCCCACGATCAAACATGCAACGAGGGGGAAGACCTAAAATAGTGGTGACATGGGAAGACCAACAAATCATTTACAAATTTGGAAGGTTAAATAACCGATTTCTTGAGCTTCACGACATGATTTTCAAAAGATTGGGTTACCATTTAAATCTTTTACTATTTATATTTTTTTTTCAAACTTATAAACTAAATGTGCAATTAAAATCATCTAAAAAATAAGACTAGAAGAAAAGAAAGAACAAGGAGATTTTACATGATTCGACAATTTGGCTACGACCACGGATTAAGAAGTTTATTTATTCGACTATTTTTTGATGATTTACAATGAGTTTATACATAAGTATAAATAGAAATGCTTTTCCGAGAATACAAGATGTTAATAAGTAATTCCCCTCAATTAGGTAAGTCTCCTAATTTTCCTTCAAGGACACCTAATGACAATTAATGTACAAATTATAAAATAATTGGAATCGATCAAAATAATTAACAAATCTTTCCATTATTCTGCCCCTTGTTTAGTTTGTTGGTTCGAACTATATTAATTTGAACTAAAAAATTTGAACTATATAGTTTAAACAATAATCCAAACTCGCATTTGGATGTACAATGAGAGTATTAATTTAACAAGAAATTTTAACCAAATTTATGTTTTGATGAGTATTGATTACTCTAGTTTGAAGTATACAGAAATTTATTTAATTGAAAAATAAATATGAAATATGTAAAAAAAAGATTATTTAATTGAAAAATAAATTTGAAATCATACTGTTAAATTTTATATACAAACATGTGGGAGTGAAACTATTGTTCAATATTCTAGTTTGAAGTATACAAAAATTTATTTAATTGAAAAATAAATATGAAATATGTAAAAAAAGGTTATTTAATTGAAAAATAAATTGGAAATCATACTGTTAAATTTTATATACAAACATGTGGGAGTGAAACTATTGTTTAATATTCTAGTTTGAAGTATACAGAAATTTATTTAATTGAAAAATAAATATGAAATATGTAAAAAAGGTTATTTAATTGAAAAATAAATTTGAAATCATACTGTTAAATTTTATATACAAACATGTGGGAGTGAAACTATTGTTCAATATTGGTTTGAAATGTTGAAATAGAGCGGGATTTAAATTTTACGTTGGACATTTAGACTACTTTGAACTATCAGTTTAGTTCAAATTAAATGTTTTACCAAACAACAATTCAAACTATCAAGGTCACCTGAACTAAGATAAACTAGACTGAACTATTGACTCAAATACACCATAATACTTTAATCTAGTTCTCTCTTATACAATAATGTGCACGTACGTGGAACAACTAGTTCATTTTCAGTCATTAAATTCAATATAATGGCTCAAAATAGATTATAGAGGAATCCTAACAACACTTTCTTTCACACACTCTTCATCGCTGTTTGACAGAATTTACTATTATATTTTTTATTTAAATAATGATTTAATATATTAGTAGATTCTATTTATCATTCAATAAATACAAAGAACATAAAAAAAAAATAAGGAAAAAAATGCTACAAACATTCATCCGAACAATATTGACGGTGCACTTTAAAATGTGCACTGCCCAAAACTCGCCAATTACATACTGTAATATTGACGTTATTTTGAGTTAGGAGTGGCTTTTTTTTTTTTTTTTTTTTTTTTTTTTTTTTTTTTTTTTTTTTTTTTTTTATGGTCTGCCTATCCCTTCGCTAATAAGAACAAGGGATGGCCAAGTTCAAAAGTAAAAAGTGTTCCTCGCTTCACAAGAAGAAAACAAAAACTTGTCCTATCACACGGGACCCACCTGATATAGAATATAGACGATTGCAGAGAAGCCATTCCACAATTATCACAACGAGACAAGAGCTACAGATAAAAAGCTGCAAGCCTTCTCTAAAATATCAACATCGATAAAAATATTAATATTTTAAATTTATAAAAATATTTAAAAATATTAATATTGATAAATTTTTTTTATAAAAATTATAAAAATTACAAAAATTTTATATTAAATATATTTTTAATATTTTGAATTAAAATAAACATTAAAATAAATAAATAAATATAATTTACATAATAAACTTTTTATACATATTAAATTTGTTAATATCAAGAGAAAGTTCTATGAGGTTCAAACATGTTTGAAATTTCATCTTAATTCAAATAATATTAGTGTCATAACGTGTTATTTGAATAATGCTAAATATAGTTATAAACGTATCATATATAGGTTTGTTGATTTCTTTCCACTGATTTTCATGAATGGGAAACTATGAAATCTTCTAAATGTTTGTCTGAGTGGAGACGGTATGCTCACATGAGAATAATCAAAATTTTCAAACTCATTATAGTTTCAAAATCTTATATGGATAATAAGCATGAGAGGTCTCATTGGAGAAACTGCCATAAAATACTGATATATTATTTAAGAGAAAAAATCTATTAAACTTTGTAATTTTTTACATTACTAAAATTTGGTTGAAATTTTCATGTTATATACTAAAATTTTATATAAAATACACTAAAAATTTTCAAATATTGATATTTTTACCGTTATTTATCAATATTTTTGATATTTTTTAATATTTTGTCAAAATTAATATTACAGTAAAAATATTTTGATATTTTGAAATTTTTAAAATTTTCACCCAAATTTATAAAATTTTATAGATATTTGCATCCAGCTAGGAACACAACTAATTTGAAGTACAACCTCTAAAAGCTCTCAATGAATGAGGTGCATTAGGTACTCACTTTTGTCCCTATGAAATATAGGTGACTATATATATATACACTTTTTTCCCCTTAATCTTAATATATCCCTAAGTTTAAATCTAGTTACTTTTAAGAAAAAAATAATTGTTTGATAAAATTAGTTCTAACTAAAAATTTTTGTTGCTACAATATAAAACTCTTTCATAATACAATGATCATAAAAAATAAACTATAGGATAAGCTCTCACAAACTATAATTTTCAATTTAAAGTGTCAGTTCTAACTACACTTCTCAAACACCCTATTAGCCTATTTGATTATTTGATGTCCTGTGCTTTGTATTATGCTCATGTGCTATGCAACGGCCATTTATGATAAAAGATGGCAATATTGTATATTTTCCTTTGTATGGTTAAGCATTATTGTACAACCACCCGAATTTGTGACCCACGCAAAAACCTGTGTGATGCTCATACAGCCACGTCTTCTATGGGGACCCTAGCTCCAATAAATTTTTCCTCAATTATGTTGAGTTTTCTCACTTGATGTAAATAGAGTAAAGAAACCACATGGTACACATTAAAGAAAAATAAATGTAGGGGAACACTCCATCACTAATGTATAATATGTAATTTTTAAAGTAACGTAGCCAAGATTTATTAATAGAGGCCAAGTTCTTTTATCAAAATTATACTAACATGAAAAGAACTATTAATTTAAACAAGATCAAGTTTAATTTATACACATATATATTACATTAAAATTTAAACCATTATATGTAAAAAAACACGAAAAAAGCTAGGAGGCCATGTCCCTCCTGATTTCGTCATTTTTAAGCGTCACATCAAATGTAAGTTTGATTTTAATGTACGAGAACATATCAAAACTTTATTATACAAAAAGAAAATATAATAGTTAAAATAAACCTGATAAAAATTTAATTATTAAAAACTATGTTCCATCGATAAAGTTATTTTTAAATACATTTTTCAAAGGATTTTCCATACCCATTTGCCTCAAAGATAATTATGAGTCTTTTTTTTTTTTCCTTGTCGTGAAGAAAAAGTATAGGGGCTGATATTGCACAATTTTGTGCCTTCTAATTGTGTAATATTTTTCATTATTTTATTTTTTTTTCAATCTTAGAAATGTAAATCACGCACGCACCCACGTTTAAACCGACCTTCTAATGTAAGCTTCTTCTTTATCATGGTCTAGTTCGTTAGTTCAAAAAACTTACATCGACTGATCTAACAATAGGATTAACAACGGTGGAGGTCCCTCATATTTTAAGTATGTGATAATTCGGTTTCTAATCTTATTTTATAGATAAAAAAACTACTTGAATTAAATTTGTAGTGATAAGTAAGGCTACATTATTAAGGGACGTTTAAATGCTGACATAATGTGCTACATGAGGAGCGTGGCCTAAGTTTGAATAATTTCCAAGTTTGAATAGAAATTACTCAAGTAGTCAAAAAAAACTTATCGTACATCAAATGAAAATGACCAAAAAATCCAAATTGATCACAGTCCTTGATATAAATTTCAACCCGATTGTCACCCAACCTTATTTATGATAAATTCAAAGCCATTAATTTTATTCACATTTCGGGTTATATTGTCAGTTATAACCTAATTTGCCACCCTTATCTTTTATAGATTAGAAAAAGGGTCAAGGTGCCTTCAACTAGAGAATGGAAAGGGGGATTTGACAAATCAATCTAATTCTTTGCTCTAATAGGCCCTTTAGGAACTAAAAACATCATACCATGCTTGATAAAATCCGGTTAAAATAGTGGTTGCTTACGAGGCTTATTTATAACGTTCAATGAAAACAATGGTATATTCCAAAAGTGTGAGATGTGCAACAGGAATAAATGATCTAGTTCATTTTTTATGATTATCGTAACAACAAAATTTTTTTGTTAAAACTAGTTTTGTCAAACAACATTAAAGACAGTAGCTTTTTTTCTTAAGAGTAACTAGATATAAACTTAGGTATAAACTAAGATTAAGGGGAAAAAAGTGTATATATACATATAGTCACATATATTTCATGGTAGCTACAATATTAGCTTTAGCTAAACAAAATCATCAAACTAATATCACTTCCTTCATACTCAAAAAAAAAAAAAAAAAGTGACTGCTTCCTAAATTTTCATGTCATTCCAATTTTAACAACAGTAAAGCTACAGTATAAAACTCTCATATGTTACTATGTAAAACTCTCATATACTACTATGTAAAACTCTCATATATTATTAGGGTGTTTGGAAGAACAGTTCTTAAACCTAAACCAATGACTTAAAATACTCTCTTAAACACTCTATACAATATAAATTCTAACTTTATGTTTCAACTTGATTTTTAAACACCGTCAAGGTATTCAAGGAATAAATTCTAAGTTTAACCGTCAAAGGTAAGCCAAGTAGAGAATGGTTGTCAGCCTGCACAAGATTTGAACCACAGAAGATGCTGTTTATTTTTGTGCTAATAACGTTTTTCTTGTGCTAATAGCCAACTAACCAAGTAAAAGATTTGAAACAACTGTTTACTTTTGACCTGGCCTACTAGTCCTGAAACTTGCTACTCTCTCTCTCGTGCCCCACATGGTACATTTTACTCCTCTCCCTGGTCTCTCTCTCTCTCACAAGCTAATTTGGAGAAACGTTAAAAGTTCTTACAATTAACACTTAACTGGATAATTAATCATTTCCCCACTCCAAAACGTCTAGACTGGTCCAAAGAAAATTGGGTTCTTCATTTATTCACCATCTCTCCCTCTCTCTCTCTAATTAAGCCCCCCAATATTTCATATTTTATCACATTGTTTCCAAACTCCAAAAAACACAAAACATGGAAACCAATAAGACTTCCCACCCAACAAGCAGCCATGAAGACATTGAAGAACCACAAGATCATGACAACGAGTACTACACTCCCTTGCCGGACCACCCCCGCCTCACCTTCACCGGACCTCAGCCGAGCCTCCTTCGCCTCCGGCGACCACCCTTGAAGGGCTTCTCCATGATCATTGCCTCTGTCGTTTTTCTCGTCTCCTTGGTCGTAGTAATCAGTCTCAACAAATTACCTGGCCAACAAAGTGACAATGATGATTCGTCATCAAACGTTAAACGCAAGTCGTCTGTTCCAGAGCCAAGAGGAGTGGCTGAAGGCGTTTCGGCCAAATCAAACCCGTATTTACTTTCCGGTCGACTGTCTTACAACTGGACCAACGCCATGTTTTCTTGGCAAAGAACTGCTTTTCATTTCCAACCCCAGAAAAACTGGATGAATGGTAGGTAGTTTCAATTAATAATTCTCACTTTGTAATTTCTTTTTTCTTTATTATTGAAATAATTGTTATTTATGTTTCTCACTATTAATATCTTTGAATTTTTTGTTCCATCATTTTTCAATAATCTTGTTTGGTGGGCCGTGGGGAATTGAATCATCTGATTGGGTGCTTCTCCAGATCCTAATGGTAAGTCTCTTCAGTACTTCCTTTCAAAAATGTATCTTTGTTTTGTTCCCTTGTTAACTTGATCATAGCACCTAAACAAACTATTAGATTTTTTTTTTTTTTACTTTATAAATAACTTAATCTACAATGCATTCTATATTCTATTCTAGAGCTATTTTTTCTTTGTTAACCACACACCAAAAAAAAAAAAAAAAAAACCTCATCCACTAACACACACACACACATATATATTTATTACATGTATTTTTTTTCTTATTTAAAAGTCAAATGTTAAAAGTTAACTATTATATTATCAGCTAATTTTAAGTCCTTAATGACAATATTTTTGTCGTAAATTAGGAACAAAAGATCTTAATTTTGATTTGGGACATGTTTTCAAGGAAAAGCCTTACTCAAGCATGCTGTTCGATATTGCTAATAAGTGGATGGAAATAAGACATTCCGAATCCGACCATTTTGCTGATTTGCGTCATTCATAATTTTTTATGTTTTTTTTTAAATTGTACCAATTAACACTGTTTTAATTTTTAATGCAAACAAATAATATATATTAAAAATATTGAAGTAAATAGCACTTTTAAAATCTTGTTTTTTTTTAAACACTTATATTTTCAAATTTACTTAACATTTTTCCTTCTTTTTCTTCGTCTCTTTCTTTTTTGTTATCTCGTTGTTGTTTTCTATTTCTCTCTACATCATTCTATAAAAGAAATTTTTTTTAATTTAAACAGGTTATTTACAAAACACTATTATATTTTGATTTACTTATTTTTATTCCCAATTAATGATGGGCTAATTCTCTCCTTTTTCATTATCAAGTGTTTCTCAAGAAATATAGTAAACAGTATATCAATAAAAAGATGTATATCAGTTTAAATTTGAACTGCCAGATTTTTATAACGTTTTATTAAAACATTATATTTTCTTAATTTAATATGAGCTAACTATTCAGAACTACCACATCTTACTTGTACAATATCTATTTTCTACTTTTCTACATAATTTGTCAAGAAAATAATAGAGAATTGACAGGGTATGGTGAAAAAGATATATAATGATAAATATCGTTAAATCATATCAAAATTTTATGCATACGACAGTTGAGAATTATATTAAAAATATATTCCACCGGCACGTCATATATACCCTATCCCTAAAATAATTTGTAGAAAACAATACTATTGCTTTAAGAGTTGTGGGCCAGTGAAGAGAAAAGTTCTAACACGATTCTAAGTTTGGAGGAGCCCAACCGATACTTTGTACATGTCCCAGGCAACTTGTGGAACCCACGTTTCATAACCGATAAGCAATCAACATGAAGAATTATGACAGTTGTATTCAACCCTCTCGGGGGCTTGCCCGGGGCCCCCGTTTGGGGTGGGTCCTACTAATGGGGTGGGCCCCACCAAGTGGGACCCACAGAAAGTCCCCCTTGGTCGTCGTGGGTCCCACTTGGTTGGGCTCATCAGGGGCCCGGGCAGGAGACAAGGGGGCTGAAAAAACTTTTTCAAAAGGGTTCATGCAGCGCCCTGCAATTTGTCCAGACACTTCGAGCTCCTCTTCAAGCAAGCATTTCCACGTGCCATGCTAGCATCTTCTTCCACCTAAACCCCCAAAAAATTGGTTGAATAATTAGGTGGATCTAGCTCTTCTTTCATGTGATTGTTTTCTGCTCAAATTAAATTTCTTTTACAATTAGGGTCAATAATTCTATCAGGATAGCAAGAAAATTTACTTATTTGAACTCTCAGCCCCCACCATGTTTTTTTTGTGCATAATAAGAGAGCATTGCTAATACATGCAATTATTAAAGCTTCCATTTTTCATTTTTATACCTTATATTTTAAGATTATGTAAATTTTATAACATGTATTTTGAACTTCAACTTATTATAATTCACATTAAATTCTTATCTTTTTTCATGTTAAAGTTTGATTTTGACTTTATAAAATACTTAAATGTCCTCGTTTTGGAAATTTTAGTTTTTTCTCAAACTTTTTCAAGTATTTTTCATTTTTTTCACTTTATAAAATAATTAAATATCCTTCACATTTTGAAAATTTTAGTTTTTTCTCAAAATTTTTTATGTATTTTTTAGTTTTTCTTTAAGGGTGTTTAGGTTTTTTTTGGTCAAAATCAAACTTTGATCTAAAATATAAGAATTTAACATAATTTAAAATGTGAAGAGATAAAAGTATTAAAGTATTTACATAACCTCAAAATGAAGTGTATAAAAATAAAAATATCCCACTTGCATTTATGTGTCACGTTTTGTAATCGCTTTCCAAGTGATGTCATGCCAATAACGTTTTTGCTAACACTTTTCATGATAACATGAGATTCCTAATGTTATGTATCATGACATGGGAACCTTTTATTGACTCTTGCTGTCTTTAAGAGCGTGTTTGGAAACGTCTTTTAATTTATTAGTTTTAACTACAATATAAAGTTATCATATGTTATAATATTGTAGTTTTAATATGAGATTCCTACTTGTGTATGTTACATGAATTATATTTGACATCGTAATATGTCCTCGCTCTTTCTTGAAGTTTTAATTGGCCTTTATTACCCAAATTTTACAAAATAAACATTGATTTTATTTATTTATTTTTTTGCTTGGGAAAAAAATAAACAACTTTTTTCAACGAAAGAAACAATTAAATCTTGATAAATTTTGCATGATTACAGGTCCACTTTTTTATAAAGGTTGGTATCACTTATTCTACCAATATAACCCGGATTCGGCTATCTGGGGCAACATAACATGGGGCCACGCCGTGTCATCGGACTTAATCCATTGGTTTTACCTCCCGATTGCCATGTTCCCCGACCGTTGGTATGACATCAACGGTGTTTGGACCGGTTCTGCCACGATCCTCCCAGATGGCAAAATCATAATGTTGTACACTGGATCCACCAATGAATCCGTGCAAGTCCAAAACCTTGCATACCCTGCGAACCTATCTGATCCGCTTCTCCTTGCTTGGGTCAAGTATGATGGTAACCCGGCTTTGGTCCCACCACCCGGTATTGGACTTAAGGACTTCCGTGACCCGACCACAGCATGGATCGGCCCTGATGGGAAATGGCGGATCACACTCGGGTCAAAGGTCAATAAGACTGGAATTTCACTAGTGTACACCACTGAAAACTTTATTACATATGAGCTCTCAGATCATTACTTGCATGAGGTTCCGGGTACGGGTATGTGGGAGTGTGTCGACTTTTACCCCGTTGCTATAAACGGGTCAAATGGTCTAGAAACTTCTGTCAATGGTCCAGGAGTTAAGCACGTGTTGAAAGCTAGTTTGGACGATACAAAAGTTGATCACTATGCAATTGGGACCTATTTTGTGGGGAATGATACATGGGTACCCGATAACCCGAAAGAGGATGTGGGAATTGGGTTAAAGCTGGATTATGGAAGGTATTATGCCTCTAAGACGTTTTATGACCAAAACAAGGAGAGAAGGATTCTTTGGGGTTGGATTAATGAAACTGACACTGAGGGTGCTGATTTGGCAAAAGGATGGGCCTCTGTTCAGGTATGTACATTGCTTAACCACGTGAGTTTTTTTGTACTTGTTTTAATTATTTTTCCCAAGAATTTACGATGAAATATGAAAAAAAATACCCAATGGATGGGACACAATTATAAACCATAAATATCACATTACAATCATAAATACAATATGATAATTTACTATATCCCGATAAAGATTTGACAGTTTAAAATGACGTTGTATTAGACTACTATAAATTTCACATCCACCAAATAGATTTTCATACCCTATTATAGATTTTTTTTACACACGTGGCGGAAAAAACAACAAGCAAATTGCAATCTTACATGGTCCACTTCGTGGAGGGGGAGAGGGGTGGTAGTTTGGGGGGATAAGTAATAACAAAAGTGTGAAAAGTCTATTTAGGAGGGCCACTATTAATAGGGGAAGTCTTGAAAAATATCAGTTATATATAACCTAAGTTTTGACTTTTAAATATACTCATGTTTCAAAAAATTGAAATATAAATAACGATGTTTTTCAAAATTTTTTAATTATATCATTTTAACTTAAAATATAAAACTTAGAATAAACCAGAAATCAATAATATCTCTATAGAAGCTTTATAATTTCTGAGACTAAGTTTTAAAAAGTGCTTTATATATTATTGTAAGCTTAAGTCATACAAAAAATAAAATAGAACAAAGATTTAAAAAAAAAGAAGTCAAAGTACACTAAAAATATAATTGTATTGTAATTTTTACCTAAAGTTTTAGTTTCACTCCCCCTCTCCTAGGAAAAAAAATTTCCTGACTCTGTCACCGCCACTCCCTATATTCTTGTGATAATTATAAATTGGAAGATTTTATTTGTGTTCTGAATAATTAGCCAGATAACTTGTTGTTACATTGTGCAGACAATTCCAAGGACCGTTTTGTTTGACAATAAGACCGGAAAAAACATAATTCAGTGGCCAGTGGAAGAGATTGAGAGCTTGAGACTAAGAAGTAACAATTTCACTGAAGTAGCAGTTGAGCCCGGAACAGTTGTGCCACTAGACATTGGAACAGCCACACAGGTTTTCTCTCTAATATTATTCTGTTTAATTTTTACCAAATTCATAGTTGTTTTCTAAATGGTTGTGAATATGTAATCTTACTTGATATGCTCTTTTTTTTCACTGAAATTGTTTGGCAGTTGGACATTTTTGCGGATTTTGAAGTAGAATCATCAGAATCAAAGGAGACCGGCAACGATATCTCTGGCTGCAGCGATGGTGCCGTAGACAGGAGCAAATTTGGACCATTTGGTATTCTAGTTCTGGCGGACGATGAACTTTCAGAGCTAACCCCGATCTATTTTCGCATAACCAATCCAAATCATGCCAATCCAAAGACTTATTTCTGCGTGGATGAAACAAGGTTTGTTACATTGTTTCTTTTCATTGCCAAATTTTCCACTAAATTGTAGTAACATGTCAATTTTTACACTATACTATGTTGGCAATGAGACTCCCAAAAAAAAAAATGCAATGAAATCTGATGTGATTTGATCTTTTCCTTTTACAAATGCACAGATCTTCCGAGGCTAATGATGTTTTTAAACAAGTTTATGGAAGCCAAGTTCCTGTACTGGACGGTGAAAAACTCTCTATGAGAGTTTTGGTAAGTGAAGAATGATCAATTAATCACCTTAAAAAGTCCATAATATGTTGTTCCTATTTTTAAAACTAATGTGGATGTGGAATCAGGTTGATCATTCAATCGTGGAAAGCTTCGGCCAAGGAGGAAGGACTGTAATAACGTCGCGTATTTATCCGACGAAGGCCATTTATGGCGCGGCCCGCCTATTTTTGTTCAACAATGCCACCGGGGTGACTGTTAAGGCCAGCCTCAAGATTTGGCAGCTGAATTCAGCCTTTATCCACCCATTCCCGTTTGACCAAATCAAGTGAAAAGTTGTTTAGAGTGTACAAGTTGAGCGTATTACAATGTTTTGCATTCCCTAATATTGCATGTGGCCAAGTGAAAAGCTTTGTGCTTTTGTAGCATCGTCAGGGTATATTTAGTGTGCAGTATTAGGATGATAAGATTAAATAAATCTTAAAATTTTGTTCGGTGAAAAACTTTAAAAGAATGGATTGGATAAGTTTTTATCCAATCTATGCTCGAATCTCTTAGAAAGGGATTATACAATTACTTGCTAAAGTATAAGATTAAATATAACCTTTATACATTGTAAAAATCTTCAAAGGCCTATTTGAAAAATTCATAAAATTTGGAGTCCAATTATAATTTTTCAAAAATAAGGGTCAAATTGTAATTTTCATGTGACAGAAGGTAATTATCTTTTTGCCCTTTAAATTTTTAAAAATTACAATTTTGACTCAAATTTTTGAAAATTTTTTACAAAAGACCTCATCCTAATGACACAACATTAAACATGGGATTGGATAAACTAAAATTTTATCTTATCTATTTCAATACAATCTAATCCAATCTTCTAAAAATATTCTTTCCTGTTAGAGTATGATAATCTGAATTCAGTTTGGCCCGACCCGAAAAACTTACAGTGCAATAATTGTGGTAAAAGAACAAATATGAGATTTTTCATAAGATAGGTGGTGATAACAGAGGAATCGAGCCAAGTCCAGGTGAGCAAATCTTCATCACAATGAGATCTTTTTCTTCATCTGGCGATGTTAGGATTCATTATTGTCAGATTCACGAAGTTCCTCATTGTTGCTAAAGGTATTTCTTATTTTTTCTTCTGCTTAATTCGCTTTTTCTTCAATTTGGTGAATTAGTGCTTTTGAATGTGTCCGTGGATTTGATGGATTTGGTGGTAATGAAGAATTGAGATTCTGGATTGGAACTTAATTGTTCCTTGTTGAAAAAAAATGAAATTCATTAATTTATAATTTAAACGTCGTGGTGAAACATACAAATTTTTGACTTTTTATTGCATTTATTGATTTTTTATAATGATTTAGTATGTTGTTGTTTATCCATGGTTTTCATCCATATGTTGCACAAGTAAGTTAGTTACTAAGTTTGCAAGGACGAGTAAAAGTTTAGTTTTTCTGTTTGTTTTTTGGACAAAAACAGTTTTGTTTCTCCTTTTTTGATAACTCTGCTCCAAGTTTTTAATCTACATGAACTATTAGCTATTATCTTGCCTTTGATTTGTCTTTTGCCATGTTGATGCATTAATTTTACTGATTGAGTTTTCTTATTTGTTTTGGTTTTGTGATCTACAAATTTTAAAAGATTTTATATTTTACCAAATGCTCTTTGTTTTGCGGTCTTTTGATGTGGTGCTGCTTATTGACAGAGAGGTTTCTGAGAAAAGATTCCATATTTTTTTTTTGTACTTTTTTTTTCCCCTTGTATTATGTTGTTTTTAGATTGGAAACGAGAGTTTTCTTGTGAATTTCACTCCAGACTGTTGTCCAATTGAGAAGCCGCAATTGCCTTTGGTGGGTTTTTTTTTGGTGTTTAGTGATTAGTATTGGTTTCTCACAAGGCAATCACAGAAAACGCAAAAGAAGAAAATTTCGGTGGTGAAACGCATAAACATTGCTATAACACATGGATAGCTTCGAAAATGTTTTGATTGGTAACTCTGAAATCTTTAGTTTGTCGCTTCGTTTCTATGGATCCCTCTCATCATTATTGAGAGATGCGCAAAAAGAACAAAGTTTGTGGTAGTTCCTTTCTGTAGTGCAGTTCTATCTGCAATATTGGAAATTATTATGCTCAATGAGTCATTTTATTATGTTAAGTTGAGTTGTGTGCGTAGTGCAAAATACATTTGGATCTATATTAAATAAATCCTGACTGATTGTTGTTTGGTTTTTTGTTTTTATGTAAGTTCACCATTTCTCTCTCTCTCTCTCTCTCTCTCTTCCTGGTTTTTTGCTTTTTGGTTTGCCAACTTGCAGGATCAATATTGATGCTCTGTTATCGAACTTTGGATCAATAGTGAAGTTTGATCTTGATTCACTTTTATGTCGCCATTACGCTTTGTTATTGAAAAAACAAACCGTTTCTTGACTCTTCCCTTTCTTCCTGCAAATCGTTGTGATTACATAGGCGAAATTAAAAGATGGAATTGTGGCAGCTGTAAAGGTATTGTCGGCCGAGTCAACGCAAGGCTTCAAATAATTTCTGACAGAAATCAATATGATTGTAAACATGCAACATGATAACCTTGTTAAGCTCTATGGCTGTTGTGTTGAGGAGGATAGGATTTTGGTCTATGGCTATCTCGAGAATAATAGTCTTGCACAAACTTTTCTTGGTAAATTTATCGTGTACTCTTGGTTTGATTGCCTTATTTACGATAGTATGATTAGCTACTTGATATTTTGCAGCGGGTGGCCGTAGTAGCATCCAATTTGGTTTGCCAACTTGTAGGATCAATATTGAGGCAATGACCAAGAGCCAGTTGTAAAACCAAAAATACTATGCCAAAACATGTAATATATGCAATATGACAATGAAAAGACAGGAATCACTTTTACAAGTTTTGTTTATGAGAAATTGGAAATAATTTCGTAGATTTCACATTGGAACCTATTAGGTTCCTAGGTTAGAATCTGATGGGTTCCATAACGAAACCTAGCAGGTTCCACGACGGAACCTGTTAGCACCTAGTGGGTTATGTGACAGAACTTAGCGAGTTCCAACTTTGAAATCTACGAGGTTACAACCCAGCACCCTGCGTTGTCGATTGGAGGCGGTTTGTGTTTTTTTGTTTCAAAGAAAATATGTTGGAATCTGGTATGTTCCAACTTTGGTAGGTTAGAACTTATCAGATTCCAATCCGACATCCTGCACTTGCGACTGGGGGCGGTTGATGCTTATGTTTTAAAAAAAATATGTTAGAATCTAGTAGGTTCCAACTTTGGAACCTACTAGATTTGTTCCAATCTAGCATCCAACACTGGCAATCGGACGCGGTTGGTGCTTATTTGTTCCAAAGAAAATATGTTATAATCTGGTAGATTTTAACTTCGAAATCTAGTAGGTTCCAATCTGGCATCCCACACCGGTGACCGGAGGTGGTTGGTACTTCTTTGTTTCAAAAAATATGTTAAAATCTGGTAGATTCTAACTTTAAAACCTGGCATCTTCTAATCTGACACCCCGCACTGGTGATCGGAGGTGGTTGGTTTTTCTTTATTTTAAAGAAAATATCTTTGAATATGGTAGGTCCTACATTTGGAACCTGGCAAGTTCTATTTTGTCATTCCGCATGAGTAATAAGGAAGGAAGAGTAACTTGGTCTTTTAATAAATCCTTAATTTCTAATACAGTGGTAGTTTTAATAAATAGTTTGTGTAACACCCGAGAATTTCTAATGCATTAAAAATGCATTAAGTTAATGATTATATTAAGATGAAAAGTATAGTTTAAGGAAAAATATTGTATAATAATACATAAAATTATACGGTAGTAAAATAATATAGTGTAAGGAAAAACACTGATAAAGTTATACAGCATAAAAATTACACTGCAAGAGTAAAGCAGTATAGGAATTGGACTGTTTAAGGTCATGCAGTATAGAATTGGATTGTGTTTTGTGTAGACCACAATTTTTTTTATAAGATTGCAGAAAAAAGAAAAAAAAAAAGAAAATGCTAAAAAGAAATCAGCTCTCTCTCTACTTTCTCTCTCTAGATTTTCTCTCTCTCTCTCCTCAAATCTCGTTTAAGATTTTGGCGTTTGTTTTCGACACCTCCTGCACCAATGGAAAGCTCTCGTTGAGCTGAGTCCAACGAGATATTGTGCCACCCAAAACGCTGTCGGAGGAGGCCACACGCGTCGCCCGAAGTGGCGGTGAAACCTATATTTTTCTGACGTGATTTCTCCGCCGTCCGACCACCAATCAGCATGATCTTGATGTCTACAGACTCAGCATAACGAGAGGAACAAGAAGACACCAATCTTTTAGCTTAATTTCAGCAGGAGAGGCACGACGGAGCTGCCCCGTTTCTGCCACCATGCCACCACACGTTGCCATCGTTCACGATGGTGTTGAGGTACACCGCCGCCACCGTTCGACTCAGATGGTGACGGGGAGTGAGAACCCCCGACCAATTGCACCCTCGCTTGGCCGTACGTCGAAACACCATAGTCGCCACTATGGAGCCACCGTGGGATCATGATTTTGGCTATCCCGCCGCCGTTGAGTCAAATTGATGACTCAGTTATGGTCATATGGGGACGGGGAAGCTTTTCTCTCGCCCAATTTCAGGGAAGACTCACGAGAAGAGGGAGATCCATGCTCCGCCACCTAGCGCCGCCGTGGTGGAGGTGGAGCCACCGTTTCATACGGTGTTGAGCTTGTTAGACATGTATGCCCTAAGGAGTAAAAATGTAATACGTTTTTGGAGACATTTTTATCAATAAAGAATTTATTCATTTATCTATATACCAAATCTTGTCCTCTTTACATTCATATTTGTTGAATGTGTGATAAGCAAACAGTAGTTTGAGACTGTCAGTCTAAACCTTAAGAATTGGGCATATGATGGGATGATTATGCGGTAGACACGATTCTTAAGGTGACGGTCTAAAACATATGATCCGCAATCGAGGGAATAAAGTTTGGCGCTTTATTCATGTAAAGATTGTTATGTTGTCTATATCCCTTTTGGGAGATGGTTTGTCTTGGCCATCAGAGTTAGACTCCGTGAATAGAAACATTGGCACGTTGTCATAGGTGACGATGTGTTGGATCGGGACATAAAGTGAATTGATTTGGATTAATAATTCTGTCTTGGCAAATCAATTCACTTTAGACAGTCATTTGTATTGTATCTTAATCCTGAGATGAATAGTGGGCCCGTTGTCTCGACTTGTGTCTTTTGATGTACCAATGGGTGACTCCCACATCTCTATAGTGGTATGCATGCCGGTACGTTGGAGGCATGACTCTTGATGGCGTAGACTTGTTATTCATAGATATGAAATCCATAGCTCCTCTTTAGGAGTAATGATATCCTCTTATATGCGTTGTCCTGTAATTGAAAAACTGAAGCGCTCAACCATTTGGATACATAGGTGTAACCGAATGGTATACTATCTTTGGATGATAAGTTTTCTAATGGTGAGATAATGGAACGTAAGATAAAAATAATCAAGAATGTAAGACAGAACTTGTCCTTAAGCTGATTATGGATTATCATATGGGGATACGATACACTATGATATGTCATGGAGACTTAGCTACACGAGCTTCGTAATTCTATAAAGTTCGAGAGTACAGCTCCAGGCTTTTAGTGGAGTAGCGTTGGAGTTGATAATTGTGAAATGTATATCTGGGAAATTGGGTTTCATAATTATCATGAGCTTGAACTTTATAGGTCCATTTTGGTCCCCTTTGCTAGCTCATAAAATCATGTAACGACACGACGTGCTTTTCCAATAATTGGTGACTTATGTCAGATTTATCATATTGGTTTAAAATTTGTAAGAATCAAATAATTCATGTCTGATTATCGGTTGAATTAATTTTGTAAGAAATTAGTTCAAGATAAACTTGTTGAATTATTACGATTAGATAATTCTTGTTTGTTTATCGGTTGTTTTAATTTTGGACAAGTTAGAACAAGATAAACTTGTAGAATTATTGTGAATTGATTTATTTTCTTAGAGATTATCTTGATAAAGTTTGTTTTGATCAGATAACTTCTCTATTGGGTTATTTGAATCAAAACTGAGACTTTATCCTTTAGAATCTCGGGTGGAAAATAAAAGATTCGCGGAGATTTTTTCTCGGGAGTTTGGCCTGCCGGATGACGTGTTCGGCCTGCCGATCAGAATGTTCGGCCTGCCAATCAGCGGAGATAAGATTACGCATTTTCACGCAGATCTTATCAGATATTGATCCGAACTTGATTCTGTTTCGAGTTTTTGAGACCTAATCTGATATGGACTTACCCCTGGATCAATATATATAAAAAGGGAGTGAGTCACATGATTCACTCAGATCAATAGAAATCAATTTGAGAGATTAAGAGTGATACTCTTCTAGTGAGCATCTGAAAACTCCCTGAGAGCTTTTGTTCACAAATCATGAACACTAGCTCTGGGTTCTCTCTGTTGGTTGGAAGGAGAGTCACCGGTGGAAGAGCTGTACGTGTGAGCCCACACTCACTCAGGTTGTGGATAGAGAATAGCAAAGAAGACCAGTTGGTTGAGGCTCTTCTAGAACGTTACTTCTCTACACGGATTACGGAGGTTCTTCAACACACTGACGTCAGTAAGATCTGTCTAATTTATACATATAACATGTCAAACTTGTGTTTTAGAAATTACTCTGATGAAAATTTTTAAAAATTTCGCTGCGCACTTTGTTTCCAACAATTGGTATCAGAGCAGAGGTTTTTACATAAATTTGCAAGTTTGTGATCATGTTACATGCATAAATTTTGTGATCTTAATCTCTCCTATGCTTGAATTAAATTTTATAGAGAGATGACACTCTAGGTTTCTATATAATATATATGTTGTCATGGATTATGTGGTGAATGTTTATTAATTAATTATGGTTGATTAAATCGTTGTTTATTTATTTATTAATTAATTAATTCATACCAGTTGTGGTTCCTTAGGGTTAGAATGTGTATCTAGGTTTTTCATGTAATTAGATGGCGGACTATCATCTCCGTCTAGGAATTGTTATTTAATTTTTTAATTTGTAAGAATTTTGTAATTAAATAATTATTCAGAGAAGACGGATCTAGAAGATTGATGATGGCGCCTCCAAGTATTTCACGAGTCTCTAATTTCATGTTTTTGAATTGTTGAAAATAAAATTGATGAATTGTATTAAAATTGTATTTTCTGGAATGAGGGTTTTCTGCTCGGTCGGCATGCCGGACCTCACAGTTCGACAGGTCGAAGGTCACAGATCGGCAGGCCGGACGTGTGGTCCGGCAGGCCGACAGTGGGGCAGAAATTTTGGTGCTCTGTCGGCAGGCCGAACCTTCATGTTCGGCAGGCCGAACCTTCACAATCGACAGGCCGATCACCCAGACTAGCCTGCCGACCGAGAGTTGCCGAGTGTCCAGAAAAGGTGCAATTTTTTTGATGCAGTTTTAATTTTATTTTTGGGACGATTCTGAGAAACATTAAATTTGGATATGACCAGAAATATAAAGTATTCGATTCATACGGGATTGAAGACTTGAAGATGGATATTACATGAAGAAGGATACAGCTTGAGGATTCAAGGATGAAGAATCGATAAATGTCTCGATTATTCTCTTGTAATCTTAGTTTTCTATTCTCTAGGGTGGAACCATAATATTACGGTTATTATTATTTTGCTTGTAGCTTTGCTTGTCTGCATTATAATATGATTTACCATGTATATTGATAACATGTCATATAGAATAGGGAGTGCCGCTCATATTAAAATTGTTCATGCATAATTTTAAAATAAAACCTTGACTTCAAAAGATTGAGTGGGAGAAGGTTTTCGAAGAGAGAACCTAAGGCCTCCATCATTGGTCCATACGCAGAACATGGTGGTCCTGACCCCTAGGAAGGGATTTCTATCATATACCAGATTGGATCTCTGAGAGGATAAGGTATTTTAGTATGATTTATGGTTGCACACCCCTAGGTGGTGATTATAAATCATGGATAAAAAATTGAAACGGTGGTTATACACTCATGTTAATTTTATTATTAACCTCCCCTAGGAGCTCTGTTAATAAAATTAATGGCCAAATAAACAATTATTAGTATATGTTGGATCATACGGGTCCTGGATGGCATATATTAATCAGGAGGAGATCCGTGTTCCTGATTGAATTTGGCATGACTCCCCTAGGAGCTTGTTGAATTCTGAGTTGGGAATTATCGTTGTAAGGTTGTGATATTTTCAAGGTTTTGACACATAAACACATTTGTATGATTTTACATGATTGTGTTATCTTACTAAATTATTATATATGTTTGCTTATGTTTGGTATATGATTCTTTATTGTAGATTGAAAATGTCTAAAAACGCTTTATCATCGATACTTGACAAAACCAATTAACCGGTGAGAACTATAACGATTGGAAACGGAACCTGGACATCGTCCTTTCCTTTGAGAAACTGAAATATGTTCTGACAACTCCTTGTCCTCCCGAGCCTACGGGAGACTCAAGTAATGAGCAATTCCAAGCGTACGACCGTTGGAAAGATCCTAATGATCAGGCCCGCTGCTATGTTATGGCTAGCATGAACAACGTGTTGCAGGCTCAACATCAGGATTATGAGACTGCGAAGCAGATCTTGAATAATCTTGAGGACATGTTTGGAGGCCAGGCCATAACAAAGCGGCAAGGGGGCTTCGGAAACTCTTAAACTGTAGACAGAGACTGGGGACATCTGTAAAGAAGCACATGATATTGGTCATGGGTTACCTCGCTGAGGCTCAAACCAATAGAGCCGACATTGATGCTGAAACTCAGATGACTATGGTCTTTGAGACTCTGTCTAAGGAATTTATTCCGTTTAGAGCTACTTTTAATTTAAGCAATAGACGGGATATGACCTTGACAGAACTGATGAAACAGTTACAGGAATTTGAACTCCTGATTAGGGAGTCTCTTGCTGGTGGTGAGGCCAATATGGTAGCTGCTTCTGGTTCCAATCCTAACTCTGGGAATGGAAAGAAGCAACGGGCCAAGAGAGGCAAGTCTTCTATTCCTACTGCAACCAAGAGCAAGAAGAAGAAGAAGAAGAACCCAAAGAAGCTTAAGTGCTTCTTTTGTGGTAAGGTCGGGCATATAAAGAAGCATTGCAAGGACTTCCTTTCCAAGGGAGGTAGGTGTGATCTTCTATATTTAGAAACTTGTTTGGTTGAGGAATCAAGTGACATCTGGGTCATAGATTCCGGTGCAACTAATCATGTTTGTGTTTCTCTGCAGGGATTCAAAGAAACGAGAAGTCTACTTTGTGAAGACTTAACGCTTCGGATGGGCGATGGATCCTTGGTCTCAGCGGAAGCAGTGGGAGATGTCCATCTTTATTTTGATAATTATAGGAATTTAATTTTGCGAGATTTTTTTTATGTGCCTAAATTTAAAAGGAATTTAATTTTTGTATCTTCTTTATTTAAATACTCTTACGTGGTATCTTTTAATGAAAAAGTGGTGATTCGTAAAAACAAATCTTTTATCTGTTCTGGATGGATGCAAAATAATCTATATTTTATCAAACCTAAGATGGTCTTATTGCTTAATGCTGAGATAAATGATAATGACTCAAAAAGGCTTAAAACTTCTCACTTTAATAAGACTTATCTTTGGCATTTGCGCCTTGGTCATATTAATCTGAATAGGATTCAAAGGTTGGTAAGGGATGGACCTTTAAGTCACTTAAAGGTAGAATCTATACCTCAATGTGAATCTTGTTTGGAGGGTAAAATGACCAAAAGACCATACGGGTCTAAGGGCAATAGGGCCGAAGGGGTTCTAGAACTTGTGCATAGTGATGTTTGCGGACCGATGAACATTCAGGCACGAGGAGGGTATGAGTACTTCGTCACTTTTATTGACGATTACTCAAGATATGGGTATGTGTACCTAATGCACCACAAAAGCGAAACTTATGATAAGTTCAGGGAGTTTCAGGCTGAAGTGGAAAAGCAATTGGGTAGACCCATAAAGGCACTTCGATCTGATCGAGGTGGGGAATACCTTTCTGATGAGTTCTTGGGACACTTGTTAGAGAATGAGATTTTATCTCATTTGACTGCGCCGGGCACTCCGTTGCGGAATGGCGTAGCGGAGAGAAGGAATAGGACTTTGTTGGACATGATTCAGTCCATGATGAGTTATTCATCATTGCCTTTATCCTTTTGGGGATATGTACTACAAACCGCATGTTATCTTTTGAACAATGTGCCTTCAAAATCGGTCCCTAAAACTCCTCATGAGTTGTGGACAAGACGGAAGACATCCTTAAACCATATTCGCATATGGGGATGTCCGGCTCATGTCCTGTTTAAGGATCCGAATAAGTTGGAAGCATGTTCAGAAGTTTGCGTGTTTGTAGGATATCCAAAAGGGACTAAATGGGGTTATTTTTATAACCCAGAGGAAAATAAAGTCGTGGTTTCAACTAATGCAACTTTCCTTGAGGAGAGTTACGTGGACGACTTTAAACCTCGAAGCAAAGTGGTGCTTGAGGAGTTAAGGGGTGATCCGTTCACTCCGGAGGTTCCAAATGAAACCATTCCGATCGGTGTAGAAAAACCAAACAAACCTGAACAAAAACCTCAGGGGCTTCGGCGTAGTGGGAGGATCGGGCGTCAACCTGAGAGGTACATGTTCAATGGGGAGGCCTTTTTGGCTGAACGTGATGAACATGACAGAGATCCTTATACTTACGTAGAAGCTATGGAGGATGTTGATTCAAGATTCTGGACAGAGGCCACGAACATAGAGATGAAGTCTATGGAGACTAATCGGGTCTGGGAGCTTGTGGATCTTCCCGATAGGGTAAAACCCATAGGGTGTAAGTGGATCTACAAGAGGAAAAGAGGAGTGGATGGAAAGGTCGAAACCTTTAAGGCTAGACTGGTAGCTAAGGGTTATACGCAAAAGGAAGGAATCGATTATGAGGAAACCTTTTCGCCTGTAGCCATGCTTAAGTCCATCCGGATTCTCTTGTCCATAGCTGCCGCTCTCGATTACGAGATTTGGCAGATGGATGTCAAGACGGCTTTTCTGAATGGCTATCTTGATGAGTCCATTTATATGGAACAACCAGACGGGTTCAAGGTCGCAGGTCAAGAGGGTAAGGTTTGTAAGCTGCTAAAGTCTATTTATGGACTTAAGCAGGCTTCTCATTCTTGGAACATAAGATTTGATCAAGTGATCAAGACTTATGGGTTCTCACAAAATGTGGATGAACCATGTGTTTACAAACACATTAAGGATGGGAAGGTGGTTTTTCTACTGCTCTATGTAGATGACATTCTGCTTATTGGCAATGACGTTGGGGCGTTGTCATCGGTCAAATTATGGTTGACCAAGCAGTTTGACATGAAGGACTTAGGTGAGGCTAATTTTGTTCTCGGTATCCAGATCATTCGGGATAGGAAGAACAAAATGATAGCTTTGTCACAGGCCAGTTACATAGATAAAATTCTCAGAAGGTTTGCAATGCAGGATTCCAAGAAAGGTGGGCAACCATCTAGGTCTGGAATTACTCTATCTAAGAAAGACTCTCCAAAGTCTTATGAAGAAAGAGAATACATGAAGAAGGTGCCTTATGCTTCGGCGGTGAGTAGTCTCATGTATGCCATGCTTTGCACTTGACCGGATATTAGCTATGCGGTCGGGATTGTAAGTCTATTTCAGGTGGATCCAGGACCGAACCATTGGGTTGCAGTAAAGCATATTTTCGAGTACCTGAGAAGGACTAGAGGGTATATGCTTGTGTATTCGGGTGAGGACTTGACTCCTCTAGGATACACTGATTCGGATTTTCAATCCTGTCTGGATTCTAGGAAATCGACTTCGGGGTTTGTGTTTACTCTGGGTGGCGGTGCCATCAGTTGGAGAAGTGCAAAGCAAGATTGCACTTCGGATTCAACGATGGAGGCCGAGTATGTGGCAGCTAGTGATGCTTCGAAAGAAGCAGTGTGGCTTCGCAAGTTCTTTGGGGATCTTGAGGTAGTTCCTGGTATGGATAAAGCAGTATCACTGTACTGTGATAACAGTGCAGCGGTAGCTAATGCTAAGGAACCAAGATTTCACAAGAAGAGTAAGCATATTGATCGGAAGTATCATGTGATAAAGGACTTCGTTGAGGGCGGGCATGTCACGGTGTGCAAGATCACGTCAGAGGACAATTTAGCTGATCCATTTACGAAGACACTTACTGGGAGAGTCTTCGAGAGGCATGCGGAAGCTATGGGGATGCAAAATTTGCTGTATTTACTCACTTAGTGCAAGTGGGAGATTGTTAGACATGTATGCCCTAAGGAGTAAAAATGTAATACATTTTTTGAGACATTTTTATCAATAAAGAATTTATTCATTTATATATATACCAAATCTTGTCCTCTTTACGTTCATATTTGTTGAATGTATGATAAGCAAACAGTAATCTGAGACTGTCAGTCTAAACCTTAAGAATTGGGCATATGATGGGATGATTATGCGGTAGACACGATTCTTAAGGTGACGGTCTAAAACATATGATCTACAATCGAGGGAATAAAGTTGGGCGCTTTATTCATGTAAAGATTGTTATGTTGTCTATATATCTTTTGGGAGATGGTTTGTCTTGGCCATCGAAGTTGGACTCCGTGAATAGAAACATTGGCACGTTGTCATAGGTGACGATGTGTTGGATCGGGACATAAAGTGAATTGATTTGGATTAATAATTCTGTCTCGGCAAATCGATTCACTTTAGACAGTCATTTGTATTGTATCTTAATCATGAGATGAATAGTGGGCCCGTTGTCTCGACTTGTGTCTTTTGATGTACCAATGGGTGACTCCCACATCTCTATAGTGGTATGCATGCTGGTACGTTGGAGGCATGACTCTTGATAGCGTAGACTTGTTATTCATAGATATGGAATCCATAGCTCCTCTTTAGGAGTAATGATATCCTCTTATATGTGTTGTCCTGTAATTGAAAAACTGAAGCGCTCAACCATTTGGATACATAGGTGTAACCGAATGGTATACTATCTTTGGATGGTAAGTTTTCTAATGGTGAGACAATGGAATGTAAGATAAAAATAATCGGGAGGCAAGACAGAACTTGTCCTTAAGCCGATTATGGATGATCATATGGGGATACGATACACTATGATATGTCATGGAGACTTAGCTACACGAGCTTCGTAATTCTATAAAGTTCGAGAGTGCAGCTCCAAGCTTTTAGTGGAGTAGCGTTGGAGTTGATAATTGTGAAATGTATATCTGGGATATTGGGTTTCATAATTATCATGAGCTTGAACTTTATAGGTCCATTTTGGTCCCCTTTGTTAGCTCACAAAATCCTATAACGACACGACATGCATTTCTAATAATTGGTGACTTATGTCAGATTTATCATATTGGTTTAAAATTTGTAAGAATCAAATAATTCATGTTTGATTATCGGTTGAATTAATTTTGTAAGAAATTAGTTCAAGATAAACTTGTTGAATTATTACGATCAGATAATTCTTGTCTGTTTATCGGTTGTTTTAATTTTGGACAAGTTAGAACAAGATAAACTTGTAGAATTATTATGAATTGATTTATTTTCTTAGAGATTATCTTGATAAAGTTTGTTTTGATTAGATAGCTTCTCTATTGGGTTATTTGAATCAAAACTGAGACTTTATCCTTTAGAATCTTGGGTGGAAAATAAAAGATTCGCGGAGATTTTTTCTCGAGAGTTCGGCCTGCCGGATGACGTGTTCGGCCTGCCGATCAGAATGTTTGGCCTGTCGATCAGCGGAGATAAGATTACGCGTTTTCATGCGGATCTTATCAGATATTGATCCGAACTTGATTCTGTTTCGAGTTTTTGAGACCTAATCTGATATGGACTGACCCCTGGATCAATAGATATAAAAAGGGAGTGAGTCACATGATTCACTCAGATCAATAGAGATCAATTTGAGAGATTAAGAGTGATACTCTTCTAGTGAGCATCTGAAAACTCCCTGAGAGCTTTTGTTAACAAATCACGAGCACTAGCTTTGGGTTCTCTCTATTGGTTGGAAGGAGAGTCACCGGTGGAAGAGCTGTACGTGTGAGCCCACACTCACTCCGGTTGTGGATAGAGAATAGCAAAGAAGACCAGTTGGTTGAGGCTCTTCTAGAACGTTAGTTCTCTACACGGATTGCGGAGGTTCTTCGGCACACTGAGGTCAGTAAGATCTGTCTAATTAATATATATAACATGTCAAACTTGTGTTTTAGAAATTACTCTAATGAAAATTTTTAAAAATTCCGCTGCGCACTTTGTTTCCAACAGAGCTGCCCCACCATAGGGGAAATGCTCAGAATGACCCGGGGAATAAAACGCCCAGCTCAATTGCACGGTAGCTTCGCCGGTGATAGGAGATCCGAAACACTAGTTTTGGCCAAGAATCTCATCTTCGATTTGAGCATATAGAGGCCAAATTGGGTAAAATTGACCCCACCAATCAACTCATGAGGGTCGAATTAGGGGGGATAGGTCCGAGCTCAGCCCCTAACGGAGCCAATTGACGGCGGTCAACCGTCGGTCAATGGTCGATCAACGGTCAATTTGGATTTTTGTGATCCGGACCTCCGATCGATGATCCAAGACCACCTCCCGACTTGTTTTGATGCTCTGAACGCGATGGTGACCTCCGTTCAAGCTAATTCCACTCTGATGAAAATCATCTGGTGTCGATTGTACGCAGATCAAGGCGATTCAAATAGCAGTAACGAAGTCCAAAAGGACAGTTCTAGTAATGTATGATCTCTAGGAAGCATTTCTAGCCATTCATGGTCGCTCGAGGAGCACTACAGAGGATGCTTCGCATACTGTAGATACAGCGAGGTACAACTGGACTTGCCTAGCTTGGAGTCCAAGTAAGTAGGAATCTCCAAAGCTCAGTCAACGACGGTCAACACCGGTCAACGGTCGGTCAATGGTCAATTTAGATTTTTGTGATCCGGACCTCCGATCGATGATCCGAGACCGCCTCCCGACTCGTTTCGATGCTCTGAATGCGATGGTGACCTCCGTTCAAGCTAATTTCACTCCGATAAAAATCATCTGGTACCAATTGTACGCGAATCGAGACGATTCAAACAGTAGTAACGGAGTCTAGAATGACAGTTCTAGTAATGTATGATCGAGGAGCACTGTAAAGGATGCTTCGCATACTGTAGATACAGCGAGGAACAACTGTACCTGCTTAGCTTGGAGTCCAAGTATGTAGGAATCTCACCTATAGTATGAACCGTTTTAAAATAAATTGTTTTAGATGCTTTCATGAAAATTTATGAAATGCATGATCAGTGATTGTTACACTGTTTTATATAAGAATGGGTTTTATAAGGTTACGAGGGTGACGAAAAACCCATTAAAGGTAAAATCATCATTATCAAGGAAACGGCTAGAACAGAGTCAAACACTCCAATTTAACATAACGTTATTAGACGAAAAATGTTCTGTAATACATTAAGTAATGAAATCATCAATAAGACGGGAGATTTAATAAGGGATGTTTAAGTAAACGAGAGGTAAACCGGTGGGTTACGAGGTTAAAAGGAAAAGTAACCCCAGTGGCTTACAAACCCAAGTGAAGGAAAGGTAAACTGATGGTTTATAAGGTTAAATAAAGACAACGGTAAACGAAAGTATACTAGTCAAGTTAAAAGGAAAGAATGGTTAATATTTACGTTTTATTGTCAATCGAGTGGATTGATAATAAAGAAAGTTAACTAATAAGTCGACTATCGTTTGATCAGGACATATAGGCCGACTAATGGAAGGAAAAGGAACGAAATAGAGAACGCTAGAGCATAGTTCGGGTAAGTTCAAATCTCAACTACAGCATGATGTAAATGATTTTTAAATGCTTATTTATATGTTTGCAAATGTGTTTGCAATTGTTAAGCAAGTTGTTTTTAGAGTATGTTTGCATTTATTATGCAAAAAGTTTTAAAGTTCAAGAAAAAGATTTGCAATGAATTTGCAATTGTTATGTTTAAAGTCTATTTGCATATTGATATGCATAACGTTTTTTTAAAAGTTTAAGTTATGATTTTCAAAGTATTTAAAGTATGTTTTGCATTTTGATAATGCATAGTATTTTATAGTTTAAGTTATAAGTTTTATGATGCATTTGTTATGCAATAAGTTTCAGAGTACAAATTATGATTAGCAAAATGCGTTTGCATTTTATGTTGTATTTGTTCTGCAATAAGTTGAATTTGTTATGCAATAGGTTTTATAGTACAAGCTATGAATTACAAGTGTGTTTGCATATAATGTGATTGCATTTGAAATGCTCACTAAAGTTTATAAGAAGGTAACGTAAAAATTAAAAAAAAAAGTGTCGTACCAGCCTCTTTGTTATGAGATATTGAAAGTAAAATTAAAGTTTGACTTCCTAGATGTGAGGTACAAGACCTCAATGTTTGATGGTCTCAAGTCTTCCACAAGGGAAGCATCATGTTTATGATCTCATGATTAATGAGTTGGTATGAACACTAAAGTAAAGTAAGGAAAATGAAGTTAAGATAAGGAAAGATAAGGAATAAGGAGAGAAAGTTAAAGTAAGATAAGAAAAGTTAAGGAACGAAGATAGAAAATTAAAGTAAGAAAAGAACGTTTATAAGATACTCATAAATGAAGTTCCTAATTGAACATAAATGGAATTATGCATTCTGATTTTGCCTCAATTTCTTTTTATGAAATATTTATATGTTATGTTATGAAAGACATTTTGAGAAATGATTTACGTTAAATGTTTATGAAAAACATTTTCATGTTTTCAAGAAAAGATTTATAAATGACATTTTAAGAAAAAAGTTCAAGAAATGTTTTACGAAAAACGTTTATGCAAAACGCTTCAGAAATATTTTATGAAAATCGTTTATGAAAAATGTTTTCAGAAATGTTTATGGAAAACTTTTATGAAAAACGTTTTCAAAAGTGTTTATGGAAAACGTTTTTTGAAAAATGTTTCAAGAGAAAGGTTTTTATGAGAAAAGTTTTAAAGCATGATTAAATGATTTGTGAGTTTATATTTGAACTTACTGAGCGAAAGCTTATTAAAATTTTTTCATGCTGTAGGTAATTTATGGTGACCAGTAGGACCTGTTAGAAGAGCTGGGTGCTGCAGAGGACAGATGTGAAGATTTAGGTATGGATACCATCACTGTTTGCTTCCGCTACACAAAGAAAATGTTTTCTATTGTTTAATACAGTGTTTGCGAAGTTTTAAGAAAATCAAAGTTCTAAGAATTGTATTCAAAGTTTTAAGATACAGTTTACGAACTGTTTTATGTAATTATAAAGTAGAGTTTTAAGCTATGATTTATTAAATGTTTCTTATTAAGTTTTAAGAAACGATTTGAAATGATTTTAAAGACAAGTGTTGAGCGAGGTCTCAACTTGAAATGCGATAAAGGTCGCATCAGTTTTAAGGAACGTTTAAAGAAAAAAATATTTCAGTATTTTTCTTACTAAGTAAGTAAGATTACTATTTATGAAACGATGTTTAAGAAAGTAAAGCGACTGCCCAAAAAAGCGGGTCGTTTCAGTTTGTTGAATAACATTTTTAATAAGATGGTGTATTTGGGGGGCATTCTTGTAAGTTGCTGTTTTTTCCAACAGTTGGGGTAAGTTTAGGCCCACTACCATGGATTGGGCTACAGATGGATGAGAGCTGAAAGAAATATTTTTTTTTCTTTTAGAAAATTACATGCTATATCACATTTTTAAAAGTTGTGTTTATTTATGCCATACTTAAAAATGTTTATACCACATTATTATTCAAATTACATATTAAGTTATGCCACGAATAAACATGTGTGACCTTTATAAAAAGTAAATCTTAAAAGATGGCATTTATGAAACTGCCCTTTTCTGTGTGTTTTGATTTGTGTCATATCTAAAAAAAATATCTATTTAAATGCCACAAATTAGAAGGAGAATTCAATTAAAAAGACTAATTTGTGCTTTGTGGAATGTTTTGTGATTCTATATTTTTTGGATCTAATTTGCGCTTTGAAGCTTTATTTGGTATTATAATTATAATGTGATGATACGTATGGAATCATTTGCAATTATTTTTCTTAATGACATAAATCAATCTAGGCTTTATTTTTATGGTGTATGTATAAAGAGTCCGAGGTGAAAAGGGAGAGAGAGATAATTACATATATTTGTATATCATGAAGGGTTAAAAAAATCAAATTTGTGATAATACCATATAAATCTCTTATATTTTCACACGTCCATAAAATGTAAAAATGATCAATGATTCCTTTTTTTTTATTTGTTCATACGAAAAAGGTACCTTTTGAAGGATATTATCACAAAAATTATAGAACGAAAATATATATTTTATTATCAAATTAGAGTAGTGTTAAATAGGGAGTCCAAAAGTGGTTTTGTGTATTTATTTTAATGGGAGAGGAATTTTCATTTGCTTATTTATTTTTTATAAAGGGTGAGACAAATTGTGAATGATAAAAGAAACTGAAGAAAATAAAAACCTAGGAAAAAAATTGTGATTTTGAAATATGAATAAACGATTATAACGAACACGTTTTTGTTTTTGTTTTTGTTTTTTTTTTTTTTGAGGAAGATTATAGTGAACACGTTGAAAGGTCGTTACAGTAAGTTTGGACTAAACTCTTAATAAATGAAAATTGGGGACCACATTCGTTGATAATTTAATCAGTGACCATATTGATTGTCAAAATGTAGTATTTCTACTGTCTAGTACAAAATTCAAAGCAAACCGACATATAAGGATCTTTTATTATTTGTCATTTGTTTTCCCCGGACCTATGGCTACAAAAATCATTTGACTTTGCAGCTTTGGATAAAAACCGGTAAATGATAAACTAAAAAACCTTTTGGGCCCTTTGATACACGGGTTGGAAACCGTTTAAGGCAGTTAAAATTATAAAATAGTTTAAAATTGACTTTTGATAGAGTAATAATTAAAACCAATTTAAACTGTGGAGGCGGGTTTAAAATAACCTAAACCTCTAAAATTTAAACTCTGCCCCCCTCAAGTCTACATGGTTTGAACCATTTTCTATTATAAAATATTTCTCATTTTTGTTTTTCTTTCATAACTATAGTTTTTCAAACACTAGTTTCTTGTTTTAAACTTGATGTGATGTTTTATTCTCTTTTTAAACTTTTAGAGCCTAAATGTAAGTTCAAAAACTACCGTTTTTAGGACATACAATTCAAACTATAAAGTTCTAAACTACATCATTCCGAACCAACGTGCCAAACGAACCATTATTCATTTCAAAATTTTAAAAAAATAAATTATGGCTCACAAAGAAAAGAAAATTGGAATGTATAAATAAAACATAATTTTGAGGAATAAATTTATGGATAGACCCTGAATTCTTTTCTTTCTCTAGAATTAGTGCATGTAATCAATTTTGTCTCATAATAGTCTTTAAACTCATAAAGTATATCATAAATGGTCCCTTTGTTAAATTTTAAATGGAAAAACTTAACTTTACGTTACAAAATGATCCCTGAATTATCTTTTCTTTCTATAAATAGTCTCTATGCTAAAACTTATACTATTTTAGCCCTAACTAAAAAACATATGCTAAAATTAATTACATTGTCAAATGAATATATAGAATACATTAAATATGCAAAATTGTATCGGATCTATAATCCCTAAACTAAAAGGAAAAAGTGATTCTATTTACATCTATTAAATATATGAATAAACCCGAGTAAAAACATTATTTGTATTTCTTATTATAGTGCATAAAATAATGTTAGATTATAATCATGACACACATTTTGGCATATTAGGGAGCTTTTGTTTCTTAATTTGGTGTTACAAGATTTCAAAATGAGTGATTAAGGTATATACGAGTGTTGTCTTCTTCTTTGAATTTTGAATGTGCTACGTATCAAAGTTTTGTTTTGTTTTGTTTAATTTTTTAAAAAAATCAATTTATTGCTAATTTTAGCTTTTTCATGCGAATTTAATATTTTACTAAGAAAATAAAAAAAAAACAAAACAAAGGTGATAGATTAATAGGAATTTAAATTGGTTAAAGTAGGTATAACACAAAAAGATATTTATAGATTTATGAATGTACTATATGAGATATAAAAGAAATATGGGGATATTTATTAATATGGTAAGTAAAATATGCTCATTTAAAAAAATTATCACAGTTATATATATGAATAAGTAGATAAAAAATATATGTGTAGCAAAGAAATTAATTTTAGCATTTTTTTAAAAATTTAGGGACTACAAATTTGATACAATTTTGCATATTTAATTTTTTATATATATTTAGTTAACAATATAACTTGTTTTAACATATGTTTTTTTAGTTTACGAATTAAATACAGTATAAGTTTTAGCATATGGACTATTTATAGAGAAAAGATAATTTAAAGACCATTTATGAGACAAAGTTAGCTTTTTTCATCTAAATTTTAGCAGAGTAACCATTTATGAGAAACTTTCTCAATTCATGGACCATTTATAGGACAAAATTAAATACATAGATCAATTTTAGAAAGAAAAAAAATTCATAGACTATTCAAGAATTTATCCCTAATTCTAAAGCTAAAACTACATGTTCAATTCGTACAAAAGTCATATAAGGGTGCTAGAATTTTTAACTACCAATTATTCAGAAGGGGGAAAAAAAGAAGAAGAAAAAAACCACCAATTAGTTTTCCTTTTCATGCTTTTGAACTACTACGAAATCCTGAGAACTTTTTCTTTCTCAGACTTCAAAAATTACCTTCCTCAATGGTACTCAACTATGCATTTTTTTTTTTATTCCTTTTTTCTTTTTGGCTAATGGCGCAAGACTGGGCTTCATGTCATGTGCCACTAAATCCCAACTTTAATTATCTTTTAATCAGACCGTTACTAATGAACAATCTTATAAAATAATCTTTTTATTAAAAAATTCTGGCCCGTAAAGCACAAGTGACTCTTTTTCTTTTTCTTTTTCTTTTTTTATTAAACCACCACCTCTCATTGATTTTGTAACTTTCACCACCATGTCCTTAATATACACCCTAAATTTTTTTAGCAAAAAAAAAAGATAATTTTTAGTTTTTTTCTTTTAAAAAAACCAAAAAATAAAATGTGTTTGACAACACAAATAGAATCAAAGATAAGAACTGATTGTCTATTTTTGTTTTATATTGTAGTATATAAAAGTTTTATATTATAACAATTAAAACTAAACCAAGTTGTCAGACAAAGCTAAGCATTTTATTTTCTTCTTTGGCATTCATTTGCAGGCCAACACTTTTGCTTTAGCGTGCACGTGCAAGTTTTTATTTTCCCCTGTTCCTAATAAGCACTTTGTCTTCTTTTTTTTTTTTTTTTTTTAAATTTTAAGGGGGTCTTTTTGTGTTGTTGTTTCTTTCTTTGTGGATAACTCTTTAAGTATTCTATAAGTGTAATTTTTCTTTTTGTTGCAGTGCAAATGACTCCAGAATTCTTATTCAACCAAGAGTTTTGTCCTCAATATTTTAAATTTTCTTAGGAAGGCAGGTAAAGCTGACGATAAGGGTCCATTGAATATAATATTTACTAGCAAATGCTTTGTAGAAACTAGAAACGCATTGTTTCTTTTTCAGTAGCATTCTGGAATCAGTATTTTAGAGAATTTTTAACTGAAAAATGTGGCTCTACCATTCTATCAATAACGCAAAAAAAAAAAAAAAAGAACGTCATTGAACATATTGCAATAATCTTCGGGATGATCAAAAAATAGAAAAAGTTTAAGGGGACAAAATATAATATTAAAGAAGGTAAATTATAAGTTTTAAAAATTTTTATTTACAAAAAAAAATAAAAGAAAAAAGTTCAAAACGAACCATCGTAGGTATTTTAAAGAAAATTAATAACTGAAAAATTGTGGGACTAAAAACTTCATTCAACATATTGCAGTAATCACACCCTGCGGCCAGGAGCAAGACGAGAAAAGATCAGGGGATGGTCGCAGGAATAAACTATGAACGTGCAACAAATAAAGATATGTAAAATTTAGAAAAGGTGAAATACAACTTTATAAGGTATTTGGTGAAATGAATTATTGTAACATATAAAAACTTTATATTACAGTAATTTTTGTTTGTTATTATAACGTACGAGAGCTTTTTACTATTTGAGTTAAAACTCATCAACCCAACGTTGGACGAGAGCCCGTAGGTGACTCAGGTCCTGGCTGCCACCAAAAGGTTTCCTAATACTGATACATCAGAAAAGATAATGATTAAATATAATATATCATTATAAAAAAAAACGGTTTGCTTATACGGTTCTACGTAGGCCATGTGCTGGTTGGTTCATTGTCTTGTATATCCTGGGATCTCAGCAAACATAATCAAAATCAGCAAATGGACAAGTTGGAAATTTGGAATTCACAATGTAGGGGCGATGAAGTGTTGTATTACAATTGGTCATATTATATCTCCTGAATTTTCCCTACATTGGTGCGTAGGATACACTAAAAAGATGTTTGAAAAAGTAGTTAAAATTATTAGTTAGAACCACTTTTACTGTATTATGTGAGAATTTTATACTATAACGATTTTTTTTATTATTATTATAACATTTTAAAGCTTTATATTATTTATAATTAAAAAAGTAACAAGAGTAAAATGAAAGACTTGTGACACCCTTGAGATAATACCTATCCGTTTGTGTGTAACTGAAAAAACAGCGTGTAAATCTGTGACAATTCCACAACAATCTTGTGATATACACACAAGCATTTATTCACCTGTTAGTTCTTTTACAATTATATATATATATATATTTATTTATTTATTTATATTTATTTATATTTATATTTATTTCTATATTCTACGTATATCAACCGAAAATTTTAGTATTTAAATGTAAAAAACTTTTTAATATAGTGCCATATTTACCAAGTATAACATAATTAACTTTTCATTCATAGTAGTTGAAAAATTAATCTTTTTAATCATAACAACAATGTCCTTTTAAATTATTTTAATGTTAAAATTTTATTTTTATAAACTTTTAAGGTTTAATAAATACTGCAAAATGTAGATATAAGATTAAAAATAACATTATATATTGATATAAAATAAAATAACAAATCAAGTATGTTGTTTTTATATTTTTTAATGATAAGTTTAATATTAATACTGACACTTATATTTAAGATGGTTTTATCTTGGCCAAAACAAAATGCATGTCGAATAAAGATACAAAATTGTAAGTTTTTTTGTGCCATAGACTTTCAAGACTAGTGGATTACTATTGACTTTTATTAGATAACCACAATGATTCCACTCACTAATATATAACTTGCAGCTGAATCAGCAATAGAACAAACACACCACACCCATCAAAGTGACGGAAACCATAATTATAACGATTGACCAACATTACCATTTTTCCCCATTAAACTTTCCATGACCATTAATTGTAATAATAGATCAATTGGGAAATTCAAGCAATACTTGAGTACAAAGCACACACCAACTGAATCAAAATTCCACCAATATTGACAGTGAAAATCATGAAAGTGAAACAAATTATAAATGTAAATTAATAAACACGCCTTAAGTGGAAACCCCATTAAAACTACATCTCATGACTAATATAAGAGAGCACAATTAGTGATCCTTCATCAACTTAGCTATAACTTAGCTATACATACCATCCAACAACTTCACCCATTATGACATTTTAAACAAGGTTGTCATTATTGCCTTAAGAACTTCTTAATGGGTGTTTGGTATGGTGGTGGGAACCGTTAGTTAAAATTGTTTTTACTGTAGCATGTGAGAACTTTAAACTGTAGTATCTTTTTTCTTTTTACTATAGCATGTGAGAGCTTTACGTTATTTATAACTGAAATAATGGTGTGAACTACCTTATGTCATACACCCTTTTAATTTATTTATTTATTTATGTGTTGTGAATTATACACTGCATTTTCAAGAATTTCAGTACATATATCCCCTCTAGTTTCATTTTCTAATGCTTCTAGCACTCTAGTCTTTAGCTTTATGATTAATTATGTCGTTGACCAATTCCAGCAATGCAGGTACTTATTTTGTAATTTTTTTTTTAACGGGCAGAGATAATAATAATAAAAGGAAATTTTTGGGTTGCAAATCTCCCATATTAATTGAAACCTTAGTCCCACGAATACTCCATATAAAGCTGTCTTCCACCATTGAATTCTGACATTCATTGTCCCAAAAATATATTAATTTAAACAACTTATTATACATATAGATAATAATATATTAATTTAAAACAACTTATTATACGTATACATAATATTGAAATAAGTGGAAAAGAAAATAAAGAGTCAAGAACATATAGGAGTAAATTAAATGCACCACGAGGTAACAATTAATTGTTTTAACGTATATCTAGTTAGCAAAAAACTAACCTACGAATATTAAAATATACGTATAATTTTAATTAGATTTAATGGTTTTAAAATATACATTGCTAGTAAAAAAAAATCCACTAGATAAAGGACTCAATGAATTAAGTAGCACGCATGGTCCAGAAAATTCGATTGCTAATCACAAGGGGTGTTTACCCTTGAAAATCAAGTCAAGGGGTGTAAGATTTTGAGGATCATGTAAGAATAAAACTAGTTATCTATTGTTTTTCTTATTGTTTAAGAAATAAGAATAAACCAATGCTTTGGGTAACGCTCAAAATCCTTTTCTTAATGTATTGCTAAATCAATATCTTGGTCTTTGTGAGATAGGATAACTCATATAAAGGACTAAAGAAAGGACAACATATCAGAGAATGATTGCTTCTTTCTTAAGAATATATATTTTGGAGATTTTGCACACGTTAATGGTTGAATGGAATATGGTCTTGTCTTTAGGTTTCGCATAACTTAAAAGGAAAATATTAATTTTCCCATTTGCATGTTTGCATCCCCAATCTACATGCTTCTCATTGATTCTATTCCTTTTCCTAGCGTATGAAAAACAGACAATTCATTTTTTTCCCTAAAAGAAGGGAAAGAAGAGTATTCTTTTAGAGTGTTTAGAATGGTGGTGGGAACCATTTTTACTGTAACATGTGAGAGTTTTATACTGTAGCATGTGAGAGTTTTACACTGTTCATAACTGAGATTGTGATGAAAACTAAGTGATTTCCACCACTACCAAACACCCCCTTTATTTTATGGAATTGATTAATAGATGGGCCAACCTTAACAAATTACCCTTTTTTTCCACCCCAAAAAAAAAATTAAAACTGAAAATAAATGATCCGGACAAAATGGATAAACCTTTTTATATACCACAATCGTCAAAAATCTCTAAAAAACAATAAAAATATTAATAATAACTAGATAATGTTATTTTCCTTTTGAAAAAAATAAAAAAAAGCAAAATTATTAATTTAGCTCTTCTTCCAACAAGGAATAGTAATTTTATTATTGCAAGTTCTAGAAGAGCCCCTTTTCCCCCTGACTAATGTTATAATTCACAAAAGAGGTAAAAGGATCAGTTTTAGCGCTCTATTATACGTGCGAAACGAAGTGAGTGATTCAAAAGATAATAGTAATTTAGCATATTATTTTTTCATGGAATAATTTTGTATATTATGGAGGCAATAAAAATCACAATTTTTCCTTTAAATAACATATTAACTTAAAATCAAGAGTTTTGCTATCAAACCAAAATTTTAAGCCAAATTCATGGGATTTTCCTATATAGTACTGTATTTGTTTCCCCTTGTTTTTATCTTTGTTTCTGTCTACATTCTAAATTATTTGTGGAAATGGAATTAGTTTCGTATATAGAAGAAAATGGATCTTCATCAACTATTACAAAAGGGCATAGAAAGATTTATTGGTCAGTATAATTTACCTGTAAAAAATTTGTTTTACCATTTTACTCCTTTGTTTAATACATAATTTCAATTTTTTTAAAAAAAATTCATAATTTTAAAGCTCCGAAAAATAATTGTTATTCAAGACTGTTTAATCAAGTTCTGACCAAAGTATGCCCAAACCAATAGTTGAATAAAATCTGCCAACTCAGCATAAGTACCCAAAATTTGAATTACTGAATTATGTATGTACCATGTAGTAATTTTTTATTTAATAATCATTTAAGAATGAAAATAAAATAATATTGGGAAAAAGAATGTGAAAAGCGTGGGAAGGAGGTGGTTTACTGGTGCTTTTGAATGTGGGCCAGCGCTGGGCCGTGTGGGACGCTTTTCTGGAAATCTGAACGTTAGAAAATCTCATGGGGGAGAGAGAGAGAGAGAGAGCGGCAAACGCCGAAATTTGTGCATTTCTTTTATATGTTTGTTTCTGTAGGCCATGGCTGACCCTTAGCTGTCGCTATCGCAGCTCTCCATCTCCACCTGAGACCGGCTATGCCGGTGAATCAAACATTGAACTCAATTTTGTCTCTCTCTCATCGTTTTTTTTTTCCTTTGAAAATTAAATTTTTTTAAGGGTTCCTTGAAAATTTTCATAATATTTCATCAAACTAATTTCTTAAATTTTAAAGAACAATGAAGTTGAACAGTTAAAAAAAAGAACAACGAAGGCCACAGACATACATCAGGAAAAGTATTTTTAATTAAGATTTTGATTTTATCTGTATTTATTTCCATAGCAGAAAATATTTTTTTTGAAGGTTATTCTAGAAAATGTTTTTATCTTACTTTTTAGTTATCTTATTAATTTATGTGCTTTATAATTGTTGGGGTGCAATTTAGCAAGGCCCAAATTGCTAGCAGGCCCGTGAGGCCCAATGTTGTACCAATCGGATGGATCGAATAAAATCTACTAACTAAAAAGCCCAATCGAATTGATGGTTTGAGTCGTTCGTTTGTTTCGACGTTTTTGCATTATTCGAGTCGTTCTGCTCATTGAAGATATTTCGCACTCTTTTCATGTCTCTGTTTGACTAGATTGATCATCTCGAATAGGCAGTTGCCTACACGAACAGGCAGTTGTAGCACATCTAGTCATCAATCGAAACATAGGGGAGGCATGATTCTTGCAGCCTATCACCGATCGACATATGTCCTACTACTGCAGTTACTTGTGATGCTCTATCCCACTTCGCCAGACGGTTGGGAGTCACAATCCTTCCTCATCTTCTATATAAGGGGAAGACTGTTTTATTGTACAGGAGGAACACATACAGAGAGATACCAAAATTCTGCCAATTTACTTTCATCCTTCTTATAATCTGTATTCGAGAACTCTATAGTGAATTATATTGGACGTAGCTCTTCATTAACAGAGTGAACCACTATATAATCCTGTGTCATTTTTACTTCATTTTCATTTTGTTTGTTTCATTTTAATCTAGCAAACAAATTCGAGTTTAAAGATCCCTTCAATGGTGATTTGAGGGCCCAAATTTCTAATACTTAATCTAGAATTCTGTTATTTGATTGTAGATAAACCGTCTACAATAATATGTATTTATATTGAGTCTATTGTTTTGATTTTAGTTTGATTTATCTTACTAATTTGTGTGGTTTATAATGTGCATTCATATAGAGTCTATTCATGATACTCTTTATTGATAAATTTTTTCCCTACTTCTTCTAGTTCGTAGGTGTAGGCACGTTGTCGATTTATATTAAATCTATATGTTTTTCTTTTTTATCTTTTGTTTTTCTTATTTAATTTTGTATATGGTATAAAAAACCATACGTTTCATCATTTTTCTTCTAAATATTTAACGAAAAGAATATTATGTCCATTGAAAAATTTGACGATATATAGGACAAGAGCTATTAATTTTTTTGGAATCCATTATCCATTTCATTGACCTCCCTATATTATAGTTCATAATTCTTGCTAATTTATGTTAGATGCAACTGTAATAAGATTAAGGTATTGAAGATATATAGCACAAGATCTATTAACTTCTTTTGGAATCCATTATCCATTTAATTAACCTCTCTATATTATAAATCTTAATTATTGCTAATTTATATTAGATGCAACTGTAATAAGATTAAGGCAGTGGGTATATTCATTAATCTTGTGACAATTCTATACTTTTTTTTAGAGAAATGTTATATTACACTTAATCTTACTATAAGGTATGGAGTTTGAATTTTTTAAGTTAAAAAATAGTGGTAGTATTAGTAATAATAATAAGAGCAATATAATGACATTATGACTTGTAGGCCGTTTGTAATAACGGTTGAAACCAATAGTTTTAATTTGAGAACTATAGTACGTGAGAATTTTATATATAGTTTTTTTATTATAGCATATGAAAGTTTTATATTGCTTAGAGTAGTAATTGATGGTTAGAACCATTATTTTAAAAGGCGCATTAATATACAATAAAAGTAAGAAAAATAGAAGGGTAAAAAATCTCATAATAATAATGAACAGTTAACAGTCAACCGGTTGAGCCAGTAAACGGTGGACTAAACGGGCTGATGGCCAAAAATGTTGCATTTTAGAAAACGGGGAGGTTTAGGAAGAAAATAAATGCGTGGGACTATGGCCAGCAGTCTTCTCTTCAGACGAAGAGAGAAAAAAAACTCTTCTCAAAAAGAATACAAAGCCAGTGTCCCTCTCTAAAACCCTCACTGTGAGACCCTGTGTTTTCGCCTTCGTTTCATTTGATAAATGTGAGTGAAGAGAAACAAAGCATTTTCATTAAAAAAAAAAAAAAAACTGGTTTCAAATGGCTCTGTCTCAGTCCTCTTCTCTTCTGCTCTGTCTTTTCGGTTTCTTCGTCCACATTGCTCTGCTTTCAACCAACCTCTGCTTGGCCGCCGACCCCACCATTTCCTACGAGTTCCATTTCTCTTACATCACCGTCTCTCCTCTCGGCGTTCCTCAACAGGTTTGCTTCTCTCTCTAGAAACTCATATTCTGTTTTTTTTTTCTTCGTTCTTGGTTTTCTTTTGAGTGGTAAACACAAACCCATGATTTCGTTTTTGGGTTCAATCTGATGGGTTTGGTTATGTATAAGGAATTTTCTTTTCGTATATATTTTCTGTTCTTGTCCGAATGCGTTATTTTAATATGATTGATTAAAATACTGGAATTACTTCTCACTGAAGAAGACGAGGGGTCTGAAGTCTAAACGTGTAGCTGCATCTGGAATATTTTTCTTTAGGGATTTTGAAAGTTTTCTTTTGTTAGTATCCCCCCGCAATTTCCCTGAAAAATTCTCGGAAGAAATGGGAATTCTTCAATTTTTTCTGGTTTTTTTTTTTTTTTTTTTGGACTTAAGATTTGGACTAAAACTGTAGCTTTGAACAATACAGGTATAATGTTTTCATGTGCCTATTTTATTGGTATGCATTTTGATGGCAGGTTATAGCAGTTAATGATAAGTTTCCAGGACCTCGTATTAACGCCACCACGAACTACAATGTCCTTGTTAATGTGTTCAATAAATTGGATGAGAGTCTCTTAATTACTTGGTAGGTTTTTGAGCCGAGAAAACCAACCATTTTTTTTTTCTCATGCAATTTGGTTTTCATATGGGGAGATTGCAAAGTTTGTGAGGTTTAATGAGTGGATGATTCCAACAGGCCTGGGATTCAAATGCGGCGCGATTCATGGCAAGATGGTGTTCTTGGGACCAACTGTCCGATTCCTCCGAAATGGAATTGGACTTATGACTTTCAAGTGAAGGACCAGATTGGGAGTTTCTTTTACTTCCCTTCTCTCAATTTCCAGAGAGCAGCAGGTGGCTTTGGTCCCTTTGTCATCAATAATCGGCCTGTGATTGCAATTCCCTTCGCAGAGCCTGATGGGGATATTGAAATCTTTATCGGCGACTGGTATACCCAGAACCACACGGTTAGTTTTCTTCTTATCTGTTGCCCTGTTGATATTTTTGTGACGGCAAGCGCAATTAAGTTAGGATAACAGGACTGAAGAATTATGCATTATCGCGTTCTCTATTTAGGCATTAAGGAAGGCCTTGGATGATGGAAAAGATCTCGGGATGCCAGATGGTGTTCTCATCAATGGAAAGGGGCCATTCCGTTACAATACTACTCTTGTGCCTGATGGAATCGAATATGAAACTATCAATGTTGAGCCAGGTATGTTTCATAAGTCTGGAGAAGTATTTACTTAATTTTCTATTTCCAACTTTGTGTATTTTCCCTCTTTTATTGGCCTATTTGTGTTACCTGAGCACCTGGACTAAATAATTTCATGTTTGAGGCTTTCTTATATTCTGATTACTTCTTTTGTGTCACAATTTCCTTCTTTCCTAGCTGCGACTTATATCATTGCGTTGTTGATCTGGGAATTCTATTCATCCTTTCTTGTCACTGTTATTGCAATCTATTATTCACACGTCTTGTGGCCTGGTGTGGTGATATGCAGGCAAAACGTATCGACTTCGTGTGCACAACGTTGGAATTTCTACAAGTTTGAACTTCAGAATTCAGAATCACAATCTACTTTTAGCTGAAACAGAGGGACATTACACAATACAGCAGAATTATTCCTACTTCGATATTCATGTTGGGCAATCCTACTCTTTTCTGGTTACCATGGATCAGAATGCCAGTTCCGATTACTATATTGTGGCAAGTCCCAGATTTGTGAATGAATCTCTTTGGCAAAGAGTCACAGGCGTTGCCGTCCTCCACTATTCTAATTCTAAAGGTCCAGTCAGTGGTCCTCTCCCTGAGTCTCCAAATGACGTGTATGACAAAACATGGTCACTGAATCAGGCACTGAGTGTCAGGTTTGTCCTTGTAACTTTACCTCGTCAAGGGCTTCACGTGGTATTGTCAAATCTCAATGGACAGCAAATAGCAATATTCAGGGATTAACTAAAATATTAACTAACGATTTGGTTTTTGTTTTGAGTGTTGATCTTTCTTTGTAGTGTCTCTTTTTCCCATAGTTTATATCTTGCTGGTCATTTTGTCTAATTCTCTCCCATTTGAATTTTTAGACAAAATGGATCTGCAAGTGGAGCTCGCCCTAATCCACAGGGTTCATTTCACTATGGCTCGATCAATATCACAGATACATATGTGCTAAAGAGTGTGCCACCAGTGACAATCAATGGGACTCTACGGACTACGATTAACGGGATTTCTTTTGTCAATCCTAAAACACCAATGAGGCTTGCTGACAAACATAATGTTAAGGAAGCTTATAAGCTTGATTTTCCAAGCAGGCCGCTTGATAGACCACCTCGAAAAGACATATCTGCCATCAATGCGACGTACAAGGGATTCATAGAAGTCGTGTTTCAAAACAATGACACTGTGATGCAGAGTTTTCATATCAATGGCTATTCCTTTTATGTGGTTGGGTAAGAGTTCATTTGAACTTCTGCAGCTGTGATATTTCTTTTCCTCAGATTTTTGAGTCTAATAAGAAGTTGATATCTGCATGTAGGATGGATTACGGTGAATGGAAGGAGGAGAGTAGAGGTAGATATAACAAATGGGATGCTGTTTCTCGCTGCACTACGCAGGTTTGTTTTTTCATTCTTATTCTTATTTTTATCATTTATCTTTTTAAGTTGTAATCTGTTTGAAAGAACAAGAACATGAGAACCTGATCTTACACAAACATATTTCTGCTCGACTTTTGCATAGGTCTTCCCTGGGGGATGGACAGCAGTTCTCATCTCTCTTGACAATGTTGGAGTGTGGAATATTAGAGCAGAAAACCTTGACAGATGGTATCTGGGCCAAGAAACATACATGAGAATAGTCAATACCGATGAAAAGGGAGAAACGGAGTTTAATATTCCGGATAATGTTCTATACTGTGGTGCACTTGCTAATTTGCAGAAGTATGTACTCAAACTTAAATCAAATAATGCTAAAGGGCACTAGTAGTATTCGACATCACACACTAAGAGAGAATGGGTACTATTGACGGCCCCATTCTCTATTAGTTGTGACCAGTGGGACCCACTTGGGATGTGATGATCAACACCAATCATGCCTCCAAGCATTCTTCATTTAAATAGTCTCTTCCACCTCTGAATCATAATTTATCAAAGTTTTAACCGCATTTTGTTGACATTGCAGAGAACAGAAACACGACTCTTCTTCAGCCATGTCAATTTCCGTGGAAAACTCAAGGCTCCTCTTGACTCTACTGGTTGCATTTTTGGCGCTTACTTTTAGCTGATGTTTTTCTCGTTGATTGATGGGAAGGTTTTTACAGTTCCAGCAGGGCGGAGGCAACTCTTTCCCTGCAGAGTGCAGTGTGTTGTTGCTGTTGCGTTTTACAATACAAGTTTAGTTTAGGAGTGCAGAAAAGATGGGATGCTAGTATAATTTTTGCTGTTTCAAGTGACATTTCTTTAATTTTTAATTGTCCAGGGTGCTCCACCTATTCTTTGTAATTTTGGGGTCCATTCTTTTTACACTTTAAAAATTTTACATACTCTTGATGATTATGCATGCAATGCAGCTTTGAAACCAAGATACTCTACTCTAATCTTCTCAGCAAACATAATGGTGATGCAATTATCATGATATATTTGGTTTTGTCTACCGTCCTGCTGGACATAGAAATGTAACATAAAATTTGTTCAGATCTAGCATAAAATTTAGATAAAAAAAAAAGGATGTCTTTCTAGCTAACTTTTAGTAAAACGTCTTCTATCATAAAATTTGAACTAAAAGTTCTCAGAACCACAAAATAACTCAAACTATATTTCCAAATGTCCTAATAACTGATTTCCAAATGTCCTAGTAATTGTTTTAGATAATTAATTTATTAGGTCACACATGTTGAATATAAATATTATATGATATTACATTTCTCATATTTCTTTATGTTATATGGCAGTATGGTTCCATTTAACATGATCATAACATGGTCCATGTTTATAATGATGAGGATGACAATGAATAAGACGATCCATTGTCAGGTTTCACCTAGTTCACCTTTTGATCTTTTCAACTTTTGCTCTTTTCAACCGATCCCAAGGGATTGCTTTGGCCCGTTAGGTAAAGGTTGCCAACTATCTTGGGCAACTGTATAGGTACGTTGTGTTGAACCACTTTTTTGACTTTACATTTTGTATTATTTTTGCTTCAACACTTGTTCAAACGTAATATGTACTCTTTCATAGCATAAATTTTATCTTTATAAATTACTTGAGCAAATGTAAAATGGTCGATAGATGATCATTGAAAAGGGCCATTGCAGAGAGGGATGCGCATGAGACTAAAATCCATGTGAACCTCGAGTCACGCTAAGCCATTCTCTCTTTCTGTGACAATCCGTCTTTTTAGGCTGTTATTTAACTAATTTAAATATTGTTTCTTAAACATTAATCTTACTTGCTTAAGAAGAAAAAAATTCAATATTTTTCTTACTAAGTAAGATTTATGTTTAAAAAATAATGTTTAAAAAAGTAAAGTGACGGCCTAAAAAGACAGGTCGTCACACTTTCTCTCTCTTTTTAATGAATCCATCTCATGATCGCCACGTCAATGCTTTTCACATGCAATTTTTTTCTCCTTTTCAGAAGGATATCTACAGTAAAATAACATCATTTTGTTAATTGCAAAAAAAAAAAAAAAAAAAAGGTTGGCCTTGTGGCAATTTTCTGATCCATAGTTTGATATCTTTTTCCACAACTTTTAAATATAATCGATGGTCTCATTGGAACAATTGGTGGAATGTTTCAATTTCTGTCGCTTCAAAACTCTATCTTGTTTCTATAAACATAACTTTACTGCTTTGTTTTAACTTTTAAAGGAAGAAATATTTTATAATTGAGTAGTTATCTAAGCTTTTCGAAATACCTTAACAATCCCCAAAAGGAAACATAAAGCAAAAACATGCAGTTGATCTAAAGTGTTACTTCTTGCTGTCTATTATTTTCCTCGAAAAATGCTTAAGGGCACCATCTGTTGTCGAACACCAGACTTACTTGAGAGAGAACACAAATTGAGCATTATTCCATTTTCCTCTAATATCTCATTTGGGGCCATAAATTAAGGAGTTAATTGAGGTGATATTTTGAAAGAAAAAATGAAAGTCATCTACCTAATATATTATATATAGGAGAGTGACCAAAAGCAAAATGGTCAAAGGGTTATGCGTTGAAATAACATAATAGCATTCACATGGGCTTGTTTCACTAGCCGACTTATCAAAATGATTTGTTCTTCCTTTGGTCACAAGTCACTAATAAGATTTTTCACTAACGAGAAAGAATCTGAACCCTGATATTATAGAAACACATTTGCTTACAGGTAATAATTTATTGATAATATTTTCGCTTAATCTGAATTTTCTCTCTCCTATGCCTCAAGCAACCTAATTAAAACTGTAACCTAGATCAAATCCATGTCATAGAAGCATTCATGACCTCTTCACCAAACATCTTTTTTTTTTTTTTTTTGGCTTTATATCATAGGATTCCTCGTCTAAGTTCTCTACATAAAAAACATGCCCAATCATGGGGCGTGTCGTTTTTGAAACTTTGCTTATAAAGGGGTCACTTTCGAGTTTCAAAATCGAATCTCTCATTGCACCGTTTCCTTTGTTTCCCATTGCTGCTTGGTATTAAAACACCAAGTTAATTTCTGAGTCCAAATTCTACAACTCTAGAAAGTTCTTAATTCTATCTAACGCCGTGTTGTACCTTCTCGATCCTTGCATGCCTCACACTCACTCGCACCTCGCTACATATTAATGGTGAATATTAGGAATACTACAGATATTTAATCCCATTGGCTCCTTACAGACAAGTACAACAGGTACATGCAATCTGCAATTTATTTATTTTATAGCAACTAAACAAATTACCCCTTTAAGTGCACTGTGCACTGTTTCCGTTATTTTGTCGTTGATCTATGAACGCTTAGTTCAATCACAAGTTTTGAAAGCTTAATGCAGGTTCAGCTGTGTATGAGAATTTCCTCCTACAATATATATAGAGTGAGAGAAGTGCAATCTATAATTGGGACTTCTGACTGTAAGAATTATAGTGATAATTAGACTTTTCAATTTTCATAAGCTAGCTAATTGATAATATATTAACTCGCGGCATTTGGCAGAATGCTAGTAACCTTTCCAACTTCTGGTCACTTTTACACGTATCATACAGGTGATCAGATTCTTCTGTTGTTCAGTAATAGTCTTAATCGTAGATGCATAATATGCATTTATGTCAAAAATGCTACAATATATGTATATACATATATATATTTATATTATATGAATAAGCACAACTTTATTGAAAAGAAAAGAAAAGGAACTTACAAAGCAAATACAGAAAAGGCCAAAAAGAAAATAGAAGGAAAAACAAAAGCAAAGGCAAACGAAACAAGAATCAACTCAAGGGAAAAAAATAAACTTTAAATTTTTCTCATTTTGAAGCCCTGCCCAAAAGGCAAAGAAGTATTTTTCTTTTCCGGCGTTTTGTTCAAAATTTTCCTCAAAATATTATACTATGCTAATTTATCCCTAGAAGTTAAAATATAATATAGCAAATGTGCCACTTGCATTTTGTATTCCCTACAAAGACAAAAAATGACCATGTGGATGTATATGTATATCCTCTGCTAATCACATGCATGCCTCGTGATTTGACTATGTCTGTGGCACAGAATCTAAGCCTATATACATCTATTTCTCTCCTCTTTCCAACTTGGAGTAAGGGAAAACAGCTATAGTAATCTATATGAATGATTGATCAGCAGACAGCTCATACGTTATTATTACTTACCTTCTACACTTCGAATACTAATGAACTATATTTGCGCGTTTGCCTCTCTTTCCAGGAAAGCATTCATTCAAATTTGTGGTCCCATATTGCTAACTTGACCAAAAATTCTAGGAGACATACATACATACATACATACATGCACGCATGCATAACCCCTACAAATGTAATTGCATCCTTCACATCGTAGTTGGTAACTTTGGATGATTAAGATCATATTTAATTATATGCATACGAAAATGTGTCGCTAGGGTTATTTATACGTGATGATCATGTTTAAAGATTAACCTATATACGTACGTAGTTTGTTTGGTTATTGTTTCAAAAGTTAAATGGAGAGTTCTTATAAGTCATTAGTTTAATTCTTATTTCTTAATAATCGGCTTTATTTTTCTTGGAAAGAATAATTTTTTTCAAGCACTTGTGTAAAAGAATGAGAATCAAGCTACCGCGTAAGTAAGACAAAAGTAACGTGTACATATATATATATATATAAACAAAGCCCTTGTCTAAACTTATTATTTTGACATAAAAACATTTCTTTAGTCGATGAGCTTTGTTGGCTCCTTCAACAGCACGCCAAATTGCTGTTCGACCTAGGGCACATAATAAAGCCCTTAACATATAATACCTTACAACAGACACACTTAATTAGCTGTCCACCTAATAGTATATCCATCTTACAGGACATGCAACTTTTATATTAACTAGCTAATAAATTGTCTTAGCTTTGTATTTCCTAAGAGTGCCACAGTTAAAGGTTATATTGCCCTAGTTTTATTATGTACAGGAGTTTGTAGATCACTTCCTTAAAATTTTCCCTTTTCCAACATATATATAACATCCTATTTATATATTATTGGCATATGACACCAAATACTAGTCTAGATAAGTTCACTTCCACAGTTCAATTTGACAAGAGGTCGACGACGAGGCATTTTCCGACACCAAATCTTGTTTCTCCCAGTGTCTGACGACCACATTCGGGTTGTTTGAAGCATTGAGGCAGTTATTTGGTGCAGTACCAGAATAGCTATTTTCCTTTGAAACATCTTCTTGGCTGAGTTGCGAAGCTACAAACTTGTCCAACATCCTCCAATCTGTTAGTTGATCATGATCCTCCACGGCTTGGACATTATTGCAATTATTGCTATAAACAACAGCATTATTGCAATTATTGCTATAAACAACAGCATGAAAGTTTTGGTCATGGGATGGTTGAATTTGTTCTTCCTGTCTAAGAGATGAGGACTGCAAAGCAGTGGCCTGGTTAAGGACTAGGCTATATGCAGCCATGGACGACGGGGTGGAGTTCATTGCCGTGGCTGATTGAAGAAGTTTTGGGCTCTCTAGAAGGGGAAGGAAGTGCTCTTGGGGAACTTGGTAGGGCAAGTGATGATCAAGCTCTTTCTTGCAAGGATAGGGGAGTTGGTAATTATTAGCCAAATGAGAGTTGGAGTTTTGCTTTGGACATTCCAAGTCTGGCATGAAGGAGACTTGTTCATCGTACCAACATGGCGATTCGTGTTCACTCCCTCTACGCATATTGGTTGCTATTTTCTTCTTGAAAACCCTACAAACAACCCAACCTTCTTCCTGCTTCAAGTGCAAATAAACAAATCATACATAAAATCAATTTTTGTACTCAAAATGACTTTGTTAAGTGTGAGAAAAAGAGAATGTCGTTGATCCATATCACACATGCATGTATGTAAGCACTCTGGAGTACTGCGCCATGAGTTGTAAAAAGTAAATAAAAAATAATGCACAATGCATATATATATATATATATATTTGCTCTGAACAATTCATCTATGTATGTAGAAGATTGCACTATGAGTTAACTATATTAATTAATTAATTAGATAAGAAATATATATGCAGTATACAATATCTAGAAACTTGTGCTTTTGTCGTACATTAATTATGTCTAAATATTGTCTCAATATCACAACAGTGATAAGAAATACATATTGTTGTTGCGTGATATATTTGCATAGTTAAAAGATATGCATTCATAGACAATTTGCAGGCGAGTTATAAGAAATATAATGTTGTTGCTACATGTCACAAGCGAGATTTAAACAAATGACGAAGAAACATCACTAGGCCACTGAGTTAAATTGTAATAATTTTGCTTTTGGCTAAAATAATCATAATTTTGTTTTTCAAGAGTGTTATTTACACACAAGATGTGATGCAATTGTATTTTTCGTGAAATTATAAAACAAGCATTTGAAGTTTGAAAGATATAAAAGGCGTTTACGTTTGGTTTCCTCTATCGATAAGCGATGTGGGATTTATATTAATCCCACGAGGTTATATGTGGAAGGATGAGAGAATGGAAAGATTATATAAACAAAGGAAGTGTATAAGTCTAACTTTGCATTACATGGCTTATTTTGTTCAACCATCATCTTAGGACTCAAATCAAACCTTAAATTGATATTAGGATTCCAAGTCATATAATTAAGCTTAACTTAACTCTTATTCTCTCTTTTCTAGTAGCAATAACTTATCTTGCATAGATACATATACATATACATACATATATATATATATATGTATATAAATAAATACGCGTGTGTGTATATCTATAAATACACTCTAGTGGTCAGATATCAAATGTATCCAAAGCTAGTATAACACAGAATTCCGCCTAAACTCATCATTAATTTTTTTTCTTACGTAAATTCTAGCACAAAAGAAAACAAACATATATGTAACAATGCTTAAAGCGCTTGCCTGCGGAGTCCCATTTTCATCCGTTTCAAGCCGGTATTCATGCATAATCCAGTCAGACTTTTGTCCATTTGGGGCTCGACCCTTGTAGAAGACTAAGGTCTTTCTCATTCCTATCAAGTCATGCTTAGAATAAATAGCCTTGTCTCTTCCCGTTGCTTTCCAAAATCCTGCTGCGGTTGCTCTATTTGTGCGGGTTCCAGTTGGATATTTCTTATCTTTATGGCTAAAAAAATACCAGTCACTTTGCTCCTCTGTCGATCCGATCTTGCATAATTCTGTCCAAATAATTGTAGTTAAAATTAAGAATTTGAACTAAAATAAATTTGAAATTCAAATTTTACGAGAGAAAATACTAACAACATTGGTTTAAACCATAATTTTGTGGTTTGAACTACGTCTCTAAACAACCTAGAAATCATAATTATGTATACCTTGAAGATCCCACGGTTCAATCTTATAGAGGTCAACCTCTTTTATCACATCAAGGTCAAACCTTCTTGAAGTAACCTTTCTCCGAAGGTAGTAATCGACAAGTTCTTCATCAGTTGGGTGAAACCGAAAACCAGGGGGCACGTGTGAAAAAGCATTCATGGTCTCCTTCTAATAATCAGTTTGACTATTCCTGAAATTCATATAATTAGCAAAAATAATAGTGAGCAAGTTTTTATATAGTTTATTCTTGCATGTATATATGAAAACTTAGGTAAAATTTCATCATGTGATCGTCATGATTTTTTTTAACTTCACAGCCAACTGTAGATAATACTTCTAGATTTTTTTTCCCTTTTGAATACGTATTGAGGTCAATTAATGAAATCGAGCCTTAATTATATCCACTACTAGTTCTGGGGAAAAGCATGCAGTTTTGGACGTTGGGCTATGGATTTACTTCAAGTCATGTAGTGAACGTAGAAAAGCTTGAAGTTTACATATTTGTGATAATCTCATTAGACTTGCAAGCTAGTTAAGCAGCATATATATATATATATATATATATATATAACATCTAATAACAGCGAAAGATTTATTATACTATCGGTTATAGCTGTCTCATGCAATTAAGGAATTAACTAAAGAGGGTTATATTGAAATTAAGAAACGGAGGATTATTTACTTTGTTATAAAGTGAAGCTGCAGAGAGATACATGGAATTATCTTTAAAAATTAACTAAATTTGGTGATGGCTAGAAAATGCAGAAACTTACATAGTTGTTACTATTATACTTCTTATATGCTACAATATAGGGCACATCAAATTCCACGGGTCTATATATACGCTGTAAATAAAGAAGAAACATGCATGCTTATCACATGTCCAACAGTTATCATTTAGAAAGGATAGAAGCATGGTTCTGCAGGATTAACCTAATGATGCATGCCTGAATATTGTAAGCCTTTAGTGGCATTTTCCCTAGACAAGCGAACATTATTATAATGCTTCTTTCACATTGAATGATGTGTGTCTTTTCAGTAAAGTGCATTCTAATTCTGAATATATGTGATTTTAACTAAGAAGAAATGACACTTTTTGTTAGACAAATTAAAAAAAAAAATAATCGAAACCAACATATAATACTTTCTCATAATATAACTATAGCATATGAAAAAGTGTTTTTCTAATATGTTGAGTATATGCTTGTGATTTAATCCCTCAGTCGTAAAGTTCATGAAAAAAGCTACAAGGAAAAAAGATCAAGCTAGGTAGTACCATTTGAGCACAGGATGATCAGAACCACTAGACGTTTGAGAAGGAAAAAGAAAAACCCATTAATTTCTTTTTTCTGCTTAAGTAGTATAATTAACGATGTGTTAAATCACAATTAATTCTTGCTAGGCAGACTTTTTGTCATTAAAGCTGAAGAGAAAGATGCACCGACCTTTAACAAAGAATCTTCAGCTTCCAAATATTCTTAATTAACTAATTATCTCGCTTAGATTTGTCCCATAATTAAACACAAAGAAGTCATGAAAAACGAAAAACAAAATTAACAAAAAAATACAAGATGAAATCAGATCACACAAAAAGATCAAGCAAAATAAAACCATATAGAAACGATGTGAGATATATATATATATATATGTATATGTATATGTAAGAAGGGAAAGAGAACTCACCAATAAAGCAAGAACTTTCTGAATTTAATAATTCTTGTGTATACCAAAGATCTGGGATCGGTTGATCAATCAATCTTTTGCCCCCAACAAGAAAATTCTTCTCTCCTAGTGCAAAGATGAACTGATTTCACAAGCTGGGTCTTTTCTCAAAATTCACTAAATTCGATTCTCTAATTTATAGAGCTTCTCAAAAGCTGGCTATATAATTAGGAAAGGTCCTAATCAGACAAAGAAACAACAATAGTAGAGCAAAACAAAAAAGCAATCATATGTAGTTCTTCGATCCTCGGGAATTGAAACTGATCCAAATTGTTTACAGTCCCTACAAAGTGCTGACCAGGCTGTCTACTTGTCGGATCGATCGGATCCCGAGGAAAGACGAAAAAAAGAGTCCAACAAAAAGAAAGACTGAGGAATGGAAGAACCCAGACCAACTAGGGTTAAATAGGAAATAAAACCCTAAGCACACGACAATATTGAATATATGTGATAATATTTAAAAAAATTTGAGAAAAGGACAAGACAAAGGGATCATCTAAGTAACTTCTTCTTCTTGTAATTTCATAAGCTCTCCTTTTCAATCTAAGCTAGATTGGTGGGAAAGATTTGGCGGGAAAATAGGTGACGCATATATATGTCATATAGATGTGTATCTGTAATATATAATTAGCTTACGGAGATCAAGAAGGAAAGCACCGTCTACAACCGCAACCGATAAAGACCCCCAAAAATTGAGAGTTTCTAAGGGGAGGAAAAAAAATTCTCTTTCAAGATCTCCCTCCCACAGAGAGAGAGAAGGAGAGAGAGTAAACGGTGGAGTCAGAGAGGAAACTAAACGGCAGAGAAGACACCAATGACCAATCCTAAAAGCCTCCAGAAGACCCCAAAAAGAAATGTATAAGATATATTTAAAGGGGTTTTAATTAATTTGGTGTTTTGGGGTGACGTAATGAAACAGCAAACAGCCAAAAAAAGGGGTGGCCTCAGCCTCATTCCTTTTGTCCCTAGCTAGCTACCCCATTTCCACTATTTGTCATTTCAGTCCTAACTGTAACAAAACTAGGACGATGATCGTATTATTGTTGCTTTATCTTAGTCATCACCCTAGTATATCTAGTAGTTTCACGAAATTTTCTGTCTTACTTTGGCGGGCCGTTGACAAGTGGCATTTTGTGCCATTCTCTAATCCATGTCCCGTTTAATTCTTAGGCCAATTATTATGGATTAAGTAAACAAGGTTGTTTAGTTCTGTAATTACTACGATTAATAATGGAGTTGTTACTTTCACCGAGTTAGCCATTAGTACTGCATGTTCATAATTGTATTTTTTTTTTGTGCAAGTTGCTTTTAGAAATATGGTCTCTTAATGTTAATTTTCTTGGTAAAAACTTTTGCAATCTTTTTTCTTTTTTCTACTGGAACTGTACTTGTTTTTAGAGTTTGTTTTCTTTTCTGGTTATTTGTATGTGTAGGGAATAATTAGTGTAAAGCTTTAACCGTAAATGATGTAAAGCTCCAATATATTAGAGTGTAAGGTAAAAACCATATTGTATAGTATAAGTATGTTACTATACTTATGTGGTTTAAACTTTAGTGTTTTAACTTTCTCTCAAACATTATAAATATGTAGTATAGTAATTAGATTTATTTATAAGTATGTTTTACAAAGTAGTTAGAACAAATATTATAATAAATATATTGTAGCATATGAAAATTTTATACGAAATTATATTATAACAGTTAAAATTATATAGTTAAAATAACGTTGTGAAATGCTGCCTAAATACGAGGAACAAAAAATTCTTAGTAAGTATTGGTCAAACTAGCAATCTCCATGAACAGTTAACGGAGAAAAAAGTGAAAATATTTTATACCAAAATCACCCCTACTGAATCATATTCCTATAACATGTACCCCTCAGTAGTGTGTCGGTGTTGCTCGCGACCTTTACGTTTCCATTTCCCATAATGGTCTTGATCCACTCTTTTTTATATTACGTGTGTTTTACCGGCTAACTCGCCCGTAACGGAGCTTAAGCCCCGTTCCAACAGCTCACGGTTTTCTTTTTCACCCCCCTTCCGTCGCGGTTTAGAGCCACCACCGTGGAAAATATTTCTAAAAGCCAGGGTATTTTGGGATATAAAAATTCTCCATGGTCACCTCCATAGCCAGGCGTCACGTGGCTTTCTGTGATTGGTCTGCTATTCTATGCTTTTGTTGCATTTTTTACAAAGCTTCGCACGGGGGGATTAAATGAAGTGGGGCTCACTTAACTGACCAATAGGCGTCGAGAATTAGACAAAAGTAGCTTTAATAAGTCGGCTTAGTCGAGCCGATTTGGTTTAGGAGAAAAATGGCTAAGTTTCTGTTAGTGGGTTGTGGGACCCGCTGAAATGATGCCCTTGGGACTTTCTGTACATGGCGGCTTGCGGTCCGGCGTGGGCTAGCCACTATCATTAAGCTCGCATTAGGAGGCGTTCTTTCTGGCTGAGCTGTGCATGGTGGGTCCAACCAAGTTGTCCCCAGTTGGGCCCACCACATTTCTCACGGGCCCCACTTTTTAAGGCTTTGCGGTTCCAGTTCCTTAGGCCCATTTCGGGGGGTCACTCAATCTCCACACGTGCTTGTCTCTACGGCAAGGAAAAAGGGACTAGAACGTGCATAAATTAGCCTTGTGGCGTGCCTTTCACGGTTTTACAACTTCCATAATCTTTTTTTGGTTTCTTGTTTTTGTGACTTATGTTTGGAACCGTCTCCTTTAGTTTTATTTGACACATATTAATTTTCTGTTGCCTTGAAAATAGTCGAATGGAGTAACATATTTTTCCCATGACAAAAGTGGATCATAAGAAACTCGAGTCTAGATTTATTGTTTTATTTTTATATTTTTTTTACTATTTTTTCTATTATTTATTTGGCATATTATTTAAACTCAACACCTTAAACATATGAATAAGACCTACTTATTATAGGTAATTACGCAAATTACTTATGTGTCAAGATTTATTTAAGAGACAACCAAAAAGACATGAAAAGAAGAGCACATCGTTTGGTTATTCTGAACTTTATCATTTAAAATCTTAAGTTTTATCTTTCATTAAAATAATTTTTTTACAGGATGGCGTGATCAGTGATGATAAACAAATGTTCATATTTGGAACTACGCGGTATACACCACTAATTAAAAAAAATAACAGCAACAATGTTATTGTTATGGTGAAAGCATTATCAGTTGCAATCACATAAGCATATTAGATGCTGTTCATCATACTTGTTCGATTAAATAATTGACTTTTCTTATTATTACAGGAAAGAATTAGCTTCAAAGCGACTGGGATTCGTTTATTCAAATCATGAGATTATGAATTCCACCAGTATATATGTAGCTTGAAACCATCTTATTTCCTAATATATAGTTAGCAATTTTTCTTTTTATTTTTTCTAAAGTTTATTAGTAAGTTCTTCATTAGGAGTAGAGTTAATCCTATATTGTCCTGAACTATAAGATAAATCTTATTATTTTAGTTCTTAAATCTATATCACCTTGGAATAAGTCCTCATTGTATGGAATTGTCCTAAATTTGTCGTCCTTCTGTCTATACAACTATTATGAATTTAGAGTTATAATGCAAAAAGACATAAAAAGACTATGCGTGGTTTAATAGTGGTTAAATTTGTAATATTACGTGTTGGGCTTGACTATTGGGAAAGAAGTCATGCATTAATCTGTTAAAATTTTAACATTTACATAGATAAAAAGACTAGTTTGACATAACTTATAGGTTGTTTCGAAGGAGCGGTTAAAACTGAAAATGTTAATGTGAAAACTGTAGCACATAAGAGCTTTACACTGTTGGTTAGAACCAATAGTTCGAATAGAGATGTCAAACAACTCATTAGTGGTTTATGGACTCGTTTTAAGATGTTTTGAAAATTATGAATTACAATAAGATTTGACTATAGTTTGAGGGCTAAGAAAGAAGTAAACTTAATGACATATGTCATATACTTGTATGTAATATCAATGACATATCGTACAACTTTATAAAATATGTAGGTGTGTATATATTTACATACATGCATTATTTTTATATATAGTGACATACTATTTAATAGCAAAAAATGTTACAATATTTTTTGTAAATATTTAATGAAATTTAGGGCTAAGAAAAAATAAAGAAAACGGGCTGTGTGTAAAAGAGATAAAGACTAGTTTTCTCTCTGTCTCCTTTTCTGTTCTTGTAATATTTCACTTGAATTAATTATAATTAGCATGTACAAAAGATTAATTAATGTGTCAAATAAGTTTATTTTTTTACTTTAATTTGCTATAATTAACAATTATTTTTTTTATTTTCTTCAGATTTTACCATTTAGAAATTCCCTTTAAACCATATTATAAAATATTTTTAGATTTTAAACTTTTATTTAACTCCACCACAACTCACATATCCCACCAAATCCCTTTGAAAGCCCCAACTTTAGCAAATTTGCAACTCAGCCCCCCAACACACTATCAGAATTTTCACGTGAAATTTGAAGCATTGGAACTCCATCATTCAACCTCCCAGACTCCCAAGTTAACAGCCCCTGGTTTGTCTGCAAAATCACTCCTCCTCTAACATAGAACCAACTCAGAGATTCCCACTCACTCTCCCCCACTATTTCACGTTACATAGTCTTGTTGAAACTCATTTTTGGCCGTCTCAATTTTGGCCCACGTGTTTTGTTTATGCAGAAACAAACAAAAACCAACTTCAACCGCCTCTCACGTGTAACTGTTAATACCAATCGTTACAACCGTGTGATGGTCACGGTTATAAAAAGTTTGGGTCTCTGAGCACACAATTGATAAGAAATAAAAATTACACACCATCTTCAGACAATTGTGAGTGCCCAAAAAATCAAAGAATTTGTTTTACTGAGTGAAATTTGCCAAAATAGAGGAAGAAAAGACAATGGCTGGAGGTATTTAACAATCCATTTGCTTCCGCTTTTATGAATTCAATTGTTTCATATTGTTTTAGAAAGAACATTTGGCATCAGAGCTGATTTAAAAACACCTCTGCCTTGCATATCACACTGTGTTGGAATTGCACAGTTTACACATTACGTAACAAATTTTTGGTGATTTCGGGTTCTTCATTTTGGAGTTTTTTAATGAAAAATGAGATTAGAAATCATTAAGACATTCGATTTCTAAGATTTCTGCGATTTGAAACGTAAAAAATGGTGTCCAGAATGCTTAGAAACCGTTAGGTTTTGTACCGGGTCTGAACTGGGTTGTAACTGGGTTAAGAAGACCCGGATCAAGGTTGAAGACGACTGAAAACGACAAGTCGCTTTCGTTTTTGAGTTCAGCAGCCGGCAAAAACGACATGTCGTTTTGCCCATGACATGTCGTTTACTTAAGGGGGCACACGTGTTCAGTGGGAAAACGACAGGTCGTTTAATGAGGCAGAAAATTAAAAAAAAAATCTGAAAAAAAAATTCAATTAATTTTGGTTTTTGGATATGCACATCATTTTTGCAATAATTTCATTGAAAAATTATTTATACATTATGTGCCAAGTATTTGTTTTATGTGCATAATTTTATTGTTGTTATTATGCACATAATTTAGGAAATACATTTTAATGCATAAATTATGAAATTAATTATGCATATCATTTAGAAATTATTCTATTTTAATGAATGTTTTATTAGAAAACATATTGTGGTTAATTGATGTGCTAGTCATTATTATATATATAGTTTTTGAGTTTTATTATGCATGTTATGAAATTAATTTGACTTATTTAGCACAAATTGAAATTTTCGTTCATAATTATTACATTGCCTATAGAATATGCAATTTTCATGAATAATTTGTGAACAAAAATTAAATGTCTAAATGATCCATATAATTTTGAATAATTGGAGCTTAGCCACAGCAACTCTAATTATACAAAATTATATATTAATTGGTTCAGGATCATATTTGGTTAAAGGACATTTATTGCAATTAGTTGTACTTAATATAATAAATTTTATCCCACGAGAATTTTTATTATATTGGTATGACTAATTGGGATAAAATATCAAATTATATTTTCTGATTTACCCACAAGGATTAGAAAAGGGAACATAATTTGATAGTTTTATCATACAATGAAATGGATCTAATTAAATTATAACTGTAGCCCATAGGTAAGTTTTATGTCATAGATTCATGATATTATGCATGATTTACATTGGTAAAGCATGATTTATGTTTATTAGCCTCAATATTTTGGACTATAAGCATGTTTATTTAATTATGCAGTCATACAACCTGTGAATTTCTTTGATGTTCAATGTGATATCTCTGAGCTGAAAGGGGATAATTATAAGGTCTGGAAGGAGAGAATTCTCCTTCACTTGGGGTGGATGGACATTGATTATGCTATAAGGAAAGACGAGTTCGTAATTACTGAAACCAGCACTCAAGATGAGATTGCTCTTTATGAACATTGGGAGCGATCTAATCGCCTTAGCGTCATGTTCATAAAGACTAAAATCTCTGCTGGCATACGTGTTCCGTCGAACAGTATGACAAAGTCCGGGCATTACTGAAGGGTATTGATGAGCAATTTGAAACTTTAGATAAGGCACTTGCCAGCACCCTAATTATGAGGTTCTCGTCCTTAAGGCTCACCAGTGTGAGAGGTGTGCATGAGCACATCATGGAGATGAGGGACATAGCGGCTCAACTTAAGAACCTTGAGGTGGATATGTCTGAGTCTTTCCTAGTGCACTACATTCTAAACACCCTTTCAAAACAATATGGGCCCTTTAAGATTTCCTACAATACACATAAAGACAAATGGTCAATTAATGAGCTTCTGACCATGTGTACTCAGGAAGAGGGGCGACTTGTAATGTAAATGGGTAAAACAGCACTGACAACCACGAGAGGAAAGAATCAGAATCAAGACCAATATTAAGCCAAAGACAAAGGGGAAAGGTAAAATACCTCCCAAAGCTGTCATTAAGAAGGAATCCAAGTGTTTCTTCTGTAAAAAGAAGGGACCCATGAAGAAGGATTGCACGAAATTTCAGAGTTGGCTTGAGAAGAAAGGTAATCCAATCTCATTGGTTTGTTATGAATCTAATATGGTTGATGTTGTTTATAACACATGGTGGATTGATTCTGGATCTACAATCCATGTTTCGAATACCTTACAGGGTATGCGAAACCTAAGGAAGCCAGTGGAAAGTGAGCTGAACATGTCTTCAGGAAACAAGATGCGTTCACATGTGGAAGCCATCGGAACATGCACCTTAGTTTTAAGTAGTGGTTTTACTTTGGAATTGGATAAGACATTTTATGTTTCAAACTTTTCTAGGAACTTAATTTCTGTTTCCAGGCTTGTACCTTGGGATATTCCTTTACTTTTTCAGACAAATATTTCAGTTTATTTTATAAATCTGATCTTATTGGGAATGATATTTTATCTGATGGTCTTTTCTCAATTAATTTACAAAATGAATCACATCATATTGCTATGCGTGTTCAATCTGGCATTAAACGTTGTGTTATAAATGAGGATTCCTCTATGTTGTGGCATCAGAGATTGGGACATATCTCCATTAAGAGAATCAAGAGGTTAGTAAATGACGGGGTACTCAGTGTTTTGGATTTTACTGACTTCGAGACTTGTGTAGGTTGCATTAAAGGAAAGCTAACCGACAAGTCTAAGAAAGGTGCCAAGAGGAGTTCAAAAATATTAGAGATCATACATTCAGACATTTGTAGTCCAGACATGGACTCATATGGTCCGAAATACTTCATCTCTTTCATAGATGATTACTCACGGTACATGTATCTCTACTTGCTTCATACAAAGGACGAAGCATTAGATGCCTTTAAGGTTTTTAAGGCTGAAGTAGAGAAACAATGCGGAAAGTAAATAAAAATCGTGATGACAGATAGAGGTGGAGAATATTACGGTAGATACACTAAGGATGGACAAGCTCAAGGTCTATTTGTGAGGTTTCTTCAAGAGCATGGGATAGTTGCCCAATACACCATGCCTGGTTCTTCGGATCAGAATGGTGTAGCAGAAAAAAGAAACCAAACATTAATGGACATGGTGAGGAGCATGTAGAGTAACTCCAACCTACCTAAGTCCTTATGGACTGAAGCTCTTAAGACAGCTGTGTATATATTAAACCGGGTTCCAATTAAGGCTGTCCCAAAGATGCCATTTGACTTATGGAAAGGTTGGAAACCGAGTTTGCGACATTTACGTGTTTGGGGATGTCCGTCTGAAGTGAGAGTGTACAACCCATAAGAAAAGAAGTTAGATCCGAGGACCATTAGCGGGTATTTCGTTGGATATGCCGAAAGGTCCAAAGGATATAGTTTCTACTGTCCAACTCATAGCACTAGATTTTTGGAATCAAGGAACGCCAAGTTTCTTGAGAATGACTTGATTAGTAGGAGCGATCAATTTCGGAATATAGTTTCTGAAAGAGATCATACTGAAGCTCAACCATCTACATCAAGTGATCGGTTGATCATAGTTCATAACACTCCTATAGTTCAACCGAGTATTGTGCAAGCAATCATTGAGGTTCCACAGATTGCTGATAATAATCTAGAAGGTCAAGTTGCTCAAGAACTACCAGAAACAATCGAGCAACAAGTTGGACAACAGATTTTTCAGGAAAATGTTGAACCAATATTAAGGAGATCTACTAGAGAAAGGAAATCGACAATTTCTAGTGATTATGTTGTGTATCTGCAAGAATCAGACTATAACATTGGAGCCAAAAATGATCCCAAAACGTTTTCACAAGCCATAAGTAGCCAAGAATTGAAACTTTGGTATGATGCAATGAAGGATGAGATGGATTCTATGGCATCAAATGGAGTCTGGGATCTTGTAGAGTTGCCTGATGGTGCAAATGCCATAGGGTGTAAATAGGTCTATAAGACGAAAAAAAGACTCATTGGGCAACATCGAAAGATATAAGGCAAGACTCATCGTCAAAGGATTCACTCAGAAGGAAGGAATAAGGAGACCTTTTCTCCTATGTCTAAGAAAGATTCTCTACATATTATCTTGGCACTTGTTGCTCATTTTGACTTAGAGTTGCAACAAATGGATGTGAAAACGACATTTCTCAATGGTGAATTAGAGGAAGAGGTTTATATGAAATAACCAGAAGGATTATCCTCTAGTAATGGTGAGCAGTTGGTGTGTAAGCTTAAGAAATCCATTGATGGGTTGAAACAAGCCTCCCGTCAGTGGTATTTAAAATTCCATGACGTCATCTCTTCATTTGGATTCGTAGAGAACATCATGGATCAATGTATATACCAAAAGGTTAGTGGGAGTAAAATTTGTTTCCTGGTTCTATATGTGGATGACATTCTACTTGCAACAAATGACAAGGGTATGCTACATGAGGTAAAACAATTCCTCTCTAAAAACTTTGACATGAAGGATATGGGTGATGCATCCTTCGTTATAGGCATTAAGATACACAGAGACAGATATAAAGGCACTTTGGGTCTGTCTCAAGAGGCCTATATCAACAAAGTTTTGGAGAGATTTCGGATAAAAAATTGTTCACCAAGTATAGCTCCCATTGTGAAGGGTGACAAATTCAATTTGAATCAGTGCCTGAGAAATGACCTTGAAAGAGAACAGATACACAACATTTCATATGCTTCACTGTTAGAAGCCTTATGTATGCTCAGGTTTGCACAAGACCTGACATTGCATTCGTTGTAGGAATGTTGGGCAGATATCAGAGTAATCTAGGATCAGACCACTGGAAGGCTGCAAAGAAAGTGATGAGGTGTCTACAAGGAACCAAAGACTACATGCTTATGTACAGACGGACTGATAATTTGGAAGTCATTGGCTACTCTGACTCTGACTTTGATGGCTGCATTGATTCATGAAAATCAACTTCTGAATACATTTTCATGCTAGCTGGTGGAGCTATTTCATGAAGGAGTGCCAAGCAAACTCTAACTACTACTTCCACTATGGAGGCTGAGTTTGTATCTTATTTTGAGGCTACCTCACATGGTGTATGGATCAAGAGTTTCATTTCTGGGCTTAGGATTGTGGATTCTATCTCTAGGCCATTGAGGATATTCTGTGACAATTCAGCTGCTGTTTTAATGGCTAGAAACAACAAGAGTGGTAGTCGAAGCAAACACATCGACATTAAGTATCTAGCCATAAGGGAGCGTGTTAAGGATAAAGCAGTGGTCATTAAACACATAAGCACTGAATTGATGATTGTCGATCCCTTGACTAAAGGCATGCCACCAGTAAAATTTAGGGATCATATGGATAGAATGGGACTTGGTTCCCTCATGTAATTTGCTGTACTTTGTAGTTAAACTCTATAATTATGATATTTCTCATTTCAACTTCAATTAAGTGCGCAACTTTATTTCTGAGAAATATCACTAAAGTTTGGACCTAGAATAAACATAGGGTTTATTCATTAAGATAAGAGAGAAAATCTAAGAAACAAGATATATTGTGATACATGGAAGATAATACTCGTTATTTAGAGGACCTGCTACCATGATTCATGTGTTTTGTTTCTTATTATAGCAGTTGATGTAATATGTAGGCCAAGTGAGAGAATGTTGAAACTCATTTTTGGTCATCTCAATTTTGGTCCACGTGTTTTGTTTATGCAGAAACAAACAAAAACCAACTTCAACCGCCTCTCACGTGTAACGGTTAATACCAACCGTTACAACCGTGTGATGGTCACGGTTATAAAAAGTTTGGGTCCCTGAGCACACAATTGATAAGAAATAAAAATTACACACCATCTTCAGACAATTGTGAGTGCCTAGAAAATCAAAGAATTTGTTTTGCAGAGTGAAATTTGCCAAAACAGAGGAAGAAAAAACAATGGCTGGAGGTATTTAACGATCTATTTGCTTCCGCTTTTATGAATTCAATTGTTTCATATTGTTTTAGAAACAACAAGTCTCTCTATCCCATTTTTTGTCTACCTCAACAACCAGCATAGGAAAACTCATCCATTGGAAGCATCCATTCTTCAACGATTCAAGGTTGGATGTTCATAAACGATTTAATCTTCCATTTACAGACTTTGTGCATGATCCATTTGCTCAAAAATTCATGTTTATCATCTGAGTTTATAGATTAGTTTTTGTTTTGAGGCCTTGATGTTGCAAATAAGTTGCATATTAAAATTTGAATTTATATGTTGTAAGCAAGGAACGATTTGATGTTTGATTCAAGGTTATTGATAAAAACATGTTATAAATGTTTAAGACTTCTTCGTTGCATGATCGATGCTTGTATGATTTAGAGTTTGAAAATCTGATGTGAACATGTTTTGACTAAGTTTTGCAAAGTTTTAAGTTTGGACGGTTTAGATTATGGTTTTGACATAAAAATTTGATACAAAATGTTTCTCCATATTCATACATGGTTATCTATGTATTTTGAACAATATTAGAGCATCAAAAAGTGGTTTGAAGTGGAAAATCTGAGTTGGAAACAAAACAGGGCACGAAGGAGGCGAACTGGGTGGAGCCTAGTTCTGAGCAAGGGTAGTCGACTGTCCCTTTGTATGGTGGTCGATGAGGGGCGGTAACCATGGCTGGCTGCCACTTCCACCCGAGCTCCTCGGGTCTCCCGGAATGCTCCAGTTTGGCCCCTCCATATTTTGTAGTGCAAAAACACTTCTAAATGCCCTATTTTCATGTTTTAAAGCATTGGGAAAATTTAATTGTATTCTAAAAATCAAATGTTTGCAAAAAGGCACATTAATGGTCCATTTACACAGAAACTTAGAAACTTGATTGTGTTCTTATTTATTGTTCGCTGACTTTATTAGAGTATTTCTAAGTTCCAGGCAACGCTAAGAGCTAACGTTGCAACGGGTGGAACTCATGTGAATTAAGAGTATCCATAAGTTGTATTGGTAAAGAAGTAGGATTCTAATCCCTTCTTTAGTAGCCAGGTTTTGAATGGTGTTCTTTTATTTTTAGCCAAATTAAATTACTTGAAATTAGCATGTAACAACAATTTATTTATTAAATGTGTTTTTCACGTAATGCAATGAGTTGAGAAATTTGTGATATATGTAAATATGCTTGTTTCATATTTTACAAATGAATCTTGAAATTTATGTTTTAGACTCAAAATAAGAAATTATGATCATCAACGGTTTTCAAACACTGTTTTTTTTAAGTGACCTTAGAGAGTGGGCTATGTAGAGTATAACCTTAGGAGCAGGTCCCTAAACCTCGATCGAAGTGTTCCATAGCATAGGCGATTGGATAAACACTGTAAGTATGTTCCTATATGTTATATGTAAGGTTTGAATACAGAGAACTGAATCAGCTGGCTCATCTCTCTTTTACTTACTCTTTCATACGTTTATGTTCTTAAATGTATCGTTTACTTATTCAATGCCTTCATGTTAGTTTACTTTATTATTTAATGTTAAAGTTTGTTTAAAGATATCCTATGAGGCCTTTTGCTCATTTTTTTTAATTTTAATTAACCCCTCCAGGCGTGCTAAGTATGGTGCTAAGAGGGTATCAAGGTAGTGATAACAAGTTGTCTAGATATATGTTTCGTGATGCTTCCCAATGAGTTGTGGCATATACCAAGTTCTTAGAATGGTTGGTCTTAATATAATCATGTTGCGTTCCTTTAATTGTACATGTGTAAGGATTGTATAAACCGACACTGTCTATGTGTTTTACTTTTGGAAAAAGTTATAACTTTATGGACTTTTATGAGCCTTTATCATTGAAAGTTCTAAATCTTCAATTGAAATATTTATTTCAATTTTAACTCAAATTTTTAGTCTAAACTAAATAAAGGTTTTTTGATTTAAGTTAACATAATTTATATTAATCATGTTTTACCTTCTAAAACCCTCCTTGGTGCGTTACAATTCATGCCACGTCATAAATCCATAAAAACCAGTTTAAACACTAAAATTCATGTTTAAAAGGATATTTGACAAATTAGGTCCAACCAAATGTATAATAACATCGTAAAAAGTAAAAGTTATATTATAAAGTTCTTATATGTTAAAGTTTTTATACAAAAATTTTCAGTTCCAACCGATTTGTCAAATGTTCCATAAATTTAGTCAATACTCAAAAAAATTTTCTTATTTATTTATTTGCTACTAAAGTCAACCTTAATGTATGTTTGACTGGTTATTATTATTATTGCTGGTTTTTAATTGGCAAAATCCAAATCGCATCGAGCTCATAATGGCTGCGGAGCACACTCCCGCAGCCGTGCAAAACAAAAGCCAAAAAGGAATGTCCAATCGTGATGTGGGGTGGAGATTCAATCAACTGGGCCACCCTTTGATATCGCAGCGGCCATGGGACACTTCCTACTCATGCATACTGTCCCACCAATTTCTTTTTCTCTTATTTTTATTATTATTTTTGGTCTCCGTCATATCTGACGTGGCGGCTTTGGGGTTGGCTGAACTTGACCGCAACCAATAGGAATGCGGCTTCTCTAATACACCTTGGGCCCCACCAAACATTTCATCAAACGTTGCTGTTTGTTTTCCTTCCATCATCATCTCTAGAATCAGGTTCGGCCTACACCCCAAAAGACGCGGAGAATTCTGCTAGCCTCTCATCAACTTGGGGGCCCACCGTGGGCTTGCCTCTATTGGAATATTGCTGCTTCTGTTTTGTCGCAAAGGACCAAATTGCCTTTGAATTCTAACGTTAAGATCACGTTTTTTATTAAAGAATTTTTGCCAACTGATGAGCTTTATATATTAATTCATTTTTTCTACACTAGATAAGTAAGATATAATAAATAACTATATATTGCATTAGTAGCACTGAATAAAGATATTAGAAAATAGCAGAAGAAAATATTAAATTAAAAGTTGAAATTTTGCGTTGTCTAGGCTTCGAGAGGACTTTCCATGGTTTAGTGCACTGAAAAAATATATGCACATATATATATATATGTATGTATGTATATGAGTTACGAAGGTACACGTCGTTTCATGGCTTTTTAGCTTTTCCCAAGTTACTGTGGGTTTTGAAATTCCAAAGCATTTTAAGTATCAATTTATCATTTTTTTTAATTTTTTTAATTTTTGGTGATTTTTATGGAAAGTGATCTTAGGGTAATATTGGAACGGTAGCGTACAAAAAAAATCTAAACAGTATATATGCCAGGAGTAGGAAATACTCAAAGCTAAGAGTATGAATGCAGGTAGGTCATATATGTGACAGGGATATCGTACACTATAATGATTTTGTACAGATAAATTTAAGGAGAGAGGATGACAGTCTACCAGCATTCTATTGATTATCACGAAAAAAAGCACTTGAGAAAATAGAAAAATAACCTTTTATTGTCCTACCCTTATTCCGTATATATAGCCCGTTATATCTGCTTTTCCATTGTTCGGCCATAAGGAGAAAAGACATAGATAGAAGAAGAAAAGAAAGGAAAAAAAAAGAAAAAAGAACTAATCAAGGTTCTACAGTCTTATTGCGTATAAAACACCATCTCAACAAGGTTGTTTCCAAGTAAGCGCCTTTATCCAAAAGCTTAGTCCCAAAGCATTTGTGATCATCCTGACATGTACATATGTTATGTACAAGATGTTATTATTCGTTTATTATTACCTATGTTAAAATATGCTGTAACTATAGTTTAACATTTTAACATGTTCTGAGGTTTGAAAAGGGATCATTGCACAGTTGAGTTTGCATAAAAGCTTAAAGAACGGTCCTTTTAATTAGATCTGTCTATGAACATGATGAAACGACTGACGCAGATAACAAAATGAGTTAAATTAAGAGTGAAGCGAGCTGGAAGAACTGTCAAGAGTGTAAGAATTTTCTTTATATATAAAACATAATAAAAAATGCAAGAAAAAAGAGTTAATGGAAAAATATAATAGAAAAAAAAAACAAAAATTAAAGGGGAAAAATATGTCTTCGGGATTGCATAACTTGCCATTGCAATTACGAGATATGGCCGGTTCGGGAGGTGGAGGGATCTGCACCCCTGCCAACACGAATTAGGCGACACATCGGAGTGGGTTGTCAATTGTGGAGGCTTTGTGGGAATTCTTACTAGCCTCTTGGGAGGATGGTTGTTGGGGAGGGAGAGTTTTTTTTGCCACCGATTTGATTTGATTTGATTTTTGATTTCCTGAAAATTAATCATTTTATACCTTAAAAAGATCATTTTACAGTTTAAATTTGGTTTTAATTAATTTCATATCACTGTTCCCTGCCCTCAAGGTTAAAGATAAAAGTGAACGGAAAGTCATTTTTTAGAGCAATTTTGTAAATTATAGGGTGCAATTAGCCCTTTTAAAATATCGGGGACCCATATTTAGGGGAATTTATGATATTAATTCCAATTAAATCAAGTCAAACAGTTCACTATGGAAATTAGAGTGGAATTTCTCTGTGTGTGTGTGTGTGAGAGAGAGATGCCTATGGAAGGCACGTTCTTTCTATTTCACTAAAGAAAAATACTGTCTATGTATGCCACAACCATAAAGTTTTTCCACGTCTTTTCTTATCCTTCTCAAAAAAAAAAAAAAAAATCTCAAGTATTGGAGCCCTCTAAAATAGAATTGTAAGTTCAAACAAAAGTTAATTATCCGAAGGGACATCCTTTTTTTCTTTTTTTGGGGGGATCGCGAGAGCAACATTTTTGACATACTCAAAATTTTGGTATGAAATTACTCAAAAAAAAAAAAAAAAGGTGTAAAGTATATTTGGGTCCATGTAGAAAGGTATGTACTGGAGCGCCCACGTTTAATTATGACTTTTATAATTTTCCATTCCGTCATCATATATTCCATTTCCATTTCAGGTCCAAGGAGGCAAGGACATGGGCAGGCCAATATATATCTCTGCATTGCTCAATGCAAGCAGCCTATAGCATGTAGCTTTAAAAGATTATAATTTGGCCTATAAGTTTGTGCATAAAGTGCTTGAGTATTTCCTGCTTAAAGCTCTCTGAAGCTCTCCACACATTCATGCGTTTACATATCTTGGTCAGCCCCACCAGCCCACTTGCAACATCCTTAATTTGATCTTCTCCTCATGGCTGCAATTAGCTAATTTGTTAATAGTTAATTAACCACACCTTATAGTGGTGAACTTGCAAATTATAATTGCGGAGTTAAGAAACACTACTAGTTTGGTTGAACACGTCATTCCAGTTTGAACTAGTTTTATTTTAGTGCTTTTTCTCTTAAAATTTAAACTTTTATAGTATTTTCCTTTTAAATCAATTTAAACTAGTGATCAAAACATGCTAAATGTTTATTTTAGTTTCTTTGCGAATCTTTAACAAAATTCATTTTTTCTAGTTAGAATAATTGCAAAACACAGATTTATCTGTAATTGTGCAACGGTTTATATGTACCCTTAATCATAATGCCAATTACAACCATGAATGATAATAATAAAATACTAATGACTACTATGAAACCGCAGCAAATTAAGTTGAAACTTGAAAGAATGATCAAGGCTCAGATGATCTTTAGGATTATTTCGCTAATTAAGGGACATTCTATGCAGGTTATTACAGACATACATACACGTATAAAAAGGCTAAAATGCATGCATAGATATGTCCAATAGAATTTCGTAATTAGGGATATTTACATGAGCAAGGATAAATGCTGTTAAGAATTAGACACTATAATTCTATATTACAGAGAACAAATAAAAATATATAGATAAAATAAAGCAAAAACGAACAAATAAATTGTTAGTGTGGACTGTCAATATGGAGAAAATAAATGGACAATACAAATAATTTAATATAGTCACAGAAGAGGACACAAGAGATTTATAGTGGTTTGGTTATTAGCCTACGTTCACTGTTAGAGTGCAGCGAGAAAATTTTTACTACATAAAAAAAACTTATTACAATGCCATCGGCGCTCATAACCCAAAGCTCCAATTACACCCAAGAACACTCTTTACCCAAAATGCTCTTGTATCCAAAATTCCCACTCTTCGTATTGGAACCCAAAGACTATAACACTCAAATTTTGGCCCAAGGATTTCTCTCAATTTCTTAGCCTATGATAGATTGCTTCCTTCAATTTGTCGTGCTTCACTTATTGAAGGGATGAGCTATCTATAGCCATTTGTAAATGGCCTTCAATTTAACCATACATGTGGCTCTTCAAAAGGTTTTACTTCATTTGTTTTATTGCCATATCTGACATTGAGAGTTACGCTTACTTTCAGCCGTTGCAAAAAATTCATTATGATGAATAAAAAGTTTACAAAGGAAATCATATACTACTCAACTCTCCGTGTTTTTTTTTTTTTTTTCCTGACCTCTTTATTGATCCAAAAATGACAATCACTTTATATAGAAAATCTAGGACAATAGAAATTACAATTGTGAAATCCCCTAACCACCTTTAGGGGGCGTTTGGTATGTAGTAATCAGAAGGAATCATATTCCTGAAAAAATGATTGTAGGGAATATAATTCCCAGGAACTAAGATTATCACGTTTGGTTGTACATATGAATCTTCTATTAGATTTCTAAGAATAATACATTACTGTGTTTGGTTGTACATAGGAATCTTATATAATTGACAAAATAATTTATAGTATTAACATTAAATGTATCAATATAATATATTAGTATTAATATTAAATAATAATATAAATATAAATAATAAAATATATATTATATATAATTTAACATTAATATTACTATGAATATTAATGTTATTATTATCATTATTATTAAATAATTATTATTTTATATTAATATAATACTTTCTTTATATTATATAAAAATATTAATTTATAATAATCATAGAATTATTATTTAACATTATATTAATATTAAAATATATTAATATTAAAATATTATCTATAATATATAATATATTGATATGAATATAAATAATAATAAAAATATAATTTTTAATAATATGTTATTGTTATATTAATATTAATATTAAATAAAAATATTGTTATAAAAATATTAAAGATATGTAGTTATATTTTATATTTATAATTATTACAATACTATTTATATAATTTAATATTGATATTATTATGAATATTAATATTATACTATTCATATTGATATTATATTATGATGTTTTTATTATTGATGTTATTATTATCCTCATTATTAAATTATAATTTTATATTGATATAATATTTATATCTATATCATATATTAATATTAATTTATATTAATAGTATGAAATTATTTTATTTATTATTATAGGATTTATTTATATATTATATTCTAATATTAATTAATAATAATACATATTATATTTAGATATTGTATATGTAATATATTATATATTTTTTTTATTGTTGTTAATGTTATTATTATCATTATTATCAAATTATTATTTTATATTGATATAGTTTTTATATTTATATTGTGTAAAAATATTAATTTATAATAATATTTATTATTATAATAATTTAATAATAAATATAATTATTATCATCATCATCGTGGAAAAAAGATGAGATTTCAATAGTTTTGAGATTCCTACGAATATAAATATCACATTGTTGGATAGGATTCAGATTATTTAGATTACCTCATTTTAGGGTAATCTAAATCCTAGGGGAATAAGTTTCTCAAGAATTCACAACTTAGATTACTGCGTACCAAACATAGGAATCTATAAGATTTCTATTCCCATATTAGAATTACTGCATACCAAACACCCCCTTAATGACATGTTAGTTTGGAATGCCCTCCAAGTTCTAACCCTATGACGACTTTATTGAAAAAGTCAACTCTTATAATTTTCCATGCAAGATAATAATTAGTTATGATAATAAACTAAGCTCTATAGTATAACAAAGGCTTGCGAGGAGAACCGATTATCTTGATGTGCATAAAGTAGTCATGTCGAAAGTCCATGTTCCATATGGTACCAAGAATTTAATGTCATAGATAATAAAAATAATTAGGACTAATGGCATGAAATTAAGCAACGAATACAAATGAAATGGATATGTAATGCTTTGACAAATATATCTTTGCTTTGACTTTTTTTAGAGGGCATCTATGCTTCACAACTTCAATTTGTGGTTCATATCTTAAAATCATGAGATGATGCCATATGGAGAAAAGAACATGCATACAAATATAATATAAATAAAAAGTTCTAAATTTCAGGGTCAATTAGAGGAATATTACTTCTACCGTGACTGACTAGAGAAATATCGCTTTATATTTGAGTATTAGAAACATACCACTTCTAGTAGACAACAAACCAAAATTACCCTCAAAGCCTTGATCTTATCCTTCTCTCTTCTTTCCTTTCCCTTCCTTCTCTAATGGTGGTGCCAAAGCTCTGCGCATGCTACCACTCTCTCAGTTGCAGTTGTCCCACTCAACCTCAATTTTTTCGAGTCCCAGCAGGACCACCTTAACTTCTTCCATAACCTCAACCTATCCCAAACCTTAATCAGCTGCCGCAATGTCACGCCCCAGAGTACGAGAGGTGACGTGACGGTTTATTTAAGTTAATTAAATAAAAATTTAATTAAAACATAAGCTTAAGTTTTAAATTAATTATGAAAATGTGGAAATTTTTAAGTTCTTTTTGAGACAAGCATTCATAATCATTAAACAGATAAGAACATTGAGGCAAACATTAAATAAGAAATAAAACAATAAAAAGATGCGAGTATGGGTCTCACTGACCTACAACTTATGCACACACATAGTACTGACAATATAATAATACAACTACAGTCCAAGCAAAGAGAAAGTTAAAATGTTACATGCCTTGATGTTATAATTTAAACAATCTACTAGGTTCTTCTACTGCTCCTGAGTTCTGTCTGTGGAATCGTCTCTAAACCTAAGTTGAAATCTACCTAAAGGGGGAAAGTTTGAAAACAAATAAAATGTGAGCGAAAGGCTCAGTAAGACTATGTTTTAAGAAACATTAAATTTTAAAAGAAAATATCATAAATCAAGAAATCACTTAAGATAAGAATTGAATAAATGAGGTTAAATAAAACCAACTTTACTCAAAACAGTTTATTGGTCGACCAGAAAGAGCATCATTTTCTTTTTCTGGGCAAACCATATGTATAATACCACCGTAGTAGCCCAGCTGGGTTTCGGGACCTGCCCACAAGGTTGCATGCTACACGATCCGATCTCTGATATGGCATCATGCCCTTATTTTCATCTCTATTATCATTTAAATCTAATTACCATGTATTTTTATTTACATTTATTATAGGGTTCATTATGAAGTTCACTTCAATCTACGGTTTATAAAAATAACTGATAAAATTTTATTTTTAATCAACCGTTGAAATCATTTTGATAACACCCTTTTTAAGGCCAAAATCATTTGAAAACTTGGTTACCATAGAAAGGGGTAGAAGTCTTACCTCCATACTCATGTCGGTATCCCACATTGTGATCCCGGTGCGCTACACGTTAGCTCTGCGGAATCACGAATGACCTTAAATAGAAACTAGGTCTATCAGTATCTAATTTAAGATATTCTATGTTGCTAAACTATTTTATAGTATCCTAGTGTGCCATTTGTATTTATAAATCATTTTATAAAGTTGAAATTTCAATCGGGGCTCAAAACAGTGAAAACGGATGAAAAATCACAAAATTTCTCCTTGTTCGGTTGGCCTGTTAGTCACCCTGGTTTAGCAGGCCGAACTGTACAGTTCGGCTTGCCAGAGAACCAGTTCGGTCGACCGAACTTTTTCCAGGTTTGGCCTGCCGAACGTATGAATCCGGCTTGCCAAACCCATGAATTCGGCCTACCAAACACAAAGTTTGGCCTGCCGAATTGAAAAATTTCAGAATTTTCCAGGCACGGGTTCTCGGCCTCTTAAGCCCAAATCTCTATTTCAACCTGTTTTTTCTCAGTTCTCAGGTATGGAAAACAATCATAGATGATAGAAACATAGTAGGACACCTTTAAACTTATTTAAACAAGATTTGCACACAAAATCCAAAAAAATTCGATAATGGAGAAAAATAGAGAAAAATGAAAAATCTTGATTCGAATTCGTTTTTTTTTCAAACAAAGCTTATATTCTAGTTATTCTAAGTTTCCCTAACTTAGATCAAAGGTTTTTCAAGTTCAAATAAGCTTAAATATCAAAATACAAGAAAAATTAAAAAATTAAAAAAGTTTTAAAATTTAAAAACTAACCTCGAATAAAAGCTTTGAATCATGTTTTTGGTTGTTCAATCACATTCCCGAGCCTCCAATTTATTAAACCGGAGCTTGGGGCTCGATTAATTTTCAAAATTTTGAGAGAAAATGAGAGAGAGGAAGAGGCAGAGTGAGAGAGAGGGTTGCACGGGAGAGAGAGAGGGAGAGCTGAGAGAGAGAATGAGAAGAAGAGAGGGAATTTTGAAATAACATTTTCTGATTTGAAATTTTGAAATAAAAAGAGAGATGGCTTTGGCCTTGGAGTCTGTCAGAGAAGTATTACGCTAGACAAAAACATCGTCTTGAATCTACTCATATAAAAACCATATCCCTCTATTGAATTATTCACGGCAGACGCTTTTTTTTGTCGATTTTTCCTTTCTCGTCTTATTCCCAAAACCTTAGCCTCTCTGTGCTGCTACTCTGGTCCTTAGATTGGTCTTGTGTGGGTTATTATTCTGGGTTTTACATGGGAAAATTTATATTTTCAGTGTCATTGACTTATATATAAATCGCTCTAATTTGTGATCAAAGTTTGAAAAAAAAAAAAAAAACGAATTACTGCATCAGTTAATGATGTTTCATGATCTTTTGACATGCTGTCAACGATTACTCCAGGACTTTCCTTGCAGTATCCTTGCACATTCTTTTATGATTTTTTTTCATCTCTCCGCCGGTCATTTAAATCACAACTGGGCATTGGGCAACAAGCAGAGCCTCAGAGCACGAAGAGAGACAGGATCCAATTGGACTCCATGGACTGGACCAAATCGTCGTTTCTTCTTCTACGTCTTTACACAGCTTTCTCTTTTGTACTTGTTTTTTTTAAAGGGTGGTATGGTGAAATCAATTCTAACAAAAACTTGTAGTTGTAATATTATAAAACATTTACATATTATAATGATATAAAAAAGTGAGCTACGATAAAAATCTTCTATGTGTTACGGTTTTTAGTTTTAATTACACATGCAAAAATAGCATATAGTTGTTATGTTGAGAAAGGACTACCTGGTCCACCATCAAATTATTAGTTGCCACCACAGAAAATTTGATGCCTTTTCTTTGACTTTTAGCCACGTGGCATTTTGCAAATGGCCCAAAATTAGCTTATTATTTTTTGAGAAACCCAAATTTAGCTTATTAGCCCCTTGGTGTTAAGCTTTGAGAAATGGTATTACTATTTAAATTTATGATTTCTATGAGAAAATATAAAACAAACCACTTTTAACGATTATAAAGACTTCTTTTATTATTTTAGATTTTGGCTTAGACAAATATTTGTCGATTTTGACATTTTTAATGGGCAGAAATAGTTTATATTAAAAGAGGAAGAAAAACTAGTTGACCACAATAATAATAGTAAAAAAGTGATGTACTACCTAATCTACTCTTGATTTATGATGGAGTGTCCATGAAACCGAGTGAAAAGGACGAGGAATTAATTTTGATTTGGATGAGGACGTGCATCTAGCATAATTATACTACATAATTTATAAAAATTAATAATTACTACATAATTTATAAAACAACATAAAAAATTAATATAATTAGTACTACAGAAATTATTTAAAAATGTGTTATTTACTACAATATTTACTTTCTCGTAAATAAGTTTAAAAAAGTGATAACAAGTGAGCTAATTTGTTTTGAAAAATCGAGATAATACATATTGTTAAAAGAATGTAAGTTAGAATCAAAGGTTTATTAAAAAAAGAAGATATGTATTAAATTTTATCAACATTCATTCCAAACATTTTTCCTTACAGTCACACATCCCATGTGCCACTCAAAATACACATACTAAAACATTGTGATCTCGAAATTCAAATTATTGATCAATATATTTTCTTGAAGGTGTTCATTAATCTCTGAACAGAAAAGAATAAAATGAATCATATTAATTAATTTATTGAACGAAAACAACAATATCATAATTTGATATTACAATTCACCAAAACGTTGCATGGCATTAATAATACAAAAAATTAATCATCGTTATCAAATTAACAAATTAATCACAACCAAATAAAGAATTAGATGATAACACATGCACAAATATATATCTCATCACAGGCCAGCAGTGAATGGCACGCCGGTTGCCGGCAACCACGACTGCCCGGCAATGAAGTTTGCCACGGTGAACTGTGAAGCCTCAGACACGTTGGTTATAACCCGATAGCCGCGCCACTTCACCCTCTGGCTGGTGGAAGCAGCCGGACCAAGATTCCTATATTCACCATAGTACAAGGTATTTAGAGCAAAGTCGCCGTCCCACTCCAACCAGCCGGCGGGGTCCACAAGGCTATCCAAATACGTCTGCATGAACACAGTCCTCGAGTACTGCTTCCACGGCCTCCCCAAGTATGTCTTGAAAGAGCTAAGCACCGGTTTCAAGTCCTCCGTGGCCATGACTCGTGAGTTGTGGATCGAAATACCAGTGTTCTGGTTCGGGTCGGTGCGGCCTTGGGCGGTGACCACGTTCTTCTGATTGCTCATCGGCCGCCGAGCGTAGATCATGCAGTTCTGGAGGACGGCAGCGGCATTTCCGAAGATGAAGTCGACGGTGCCGTAGATGTAGCACTCTTTGTAGAATTGGCGTTGTGAGTGGACGTAGACAGTGTCTTGGTAGCCCTCGAAACCACAGCGGTAGAAAACGGAGAGATCGGCACCGGACCGGAGGGCCACAGCTTGGTGGTTCTCGGGGCCGGCCGTGTTGCGGAATGTGATGCCCTGGGCGATGAAACCCTCGCCGGTTACCGCTGAAATATCGAGTAATTTACATGAAGAAATTAGTGACGTACACGATCAAGTTTTTCAAAGATTTGAATAGGTGTTTTTTGTTTGTAGATCAGGATATATTAATTAATTTCTTGTAATGAATATATTTTGACTGAGACAAAGACATTAAGACAAATCAATGTTGGCAGACTTGTACCCTCACTGGACTTTTTAAATGGATGGCCATTTCCTTGGTCAAACATCAAGCCAGAAAAAAATAAAAATAAAAAGTTCAGTTACGGATAGGAGGGATATATAAATATATAAATATATATATATATATATATATATATATATATATAACATGCATGTCTTTTTAAGGAACCAAATAATATTGGTTAAAAGAAACTCATATTTGATTAATTATAATTTTTTGTGAATTATTTACCTTTATTTACCATCATATTATGACAATTTTATAACTATGTATACAAATTTTAGAGGGAATATGTGTACGGCTATTTTTTTAAAATCATAAATTATAAAGTGCCGATCAATTGTTAGTGAAAAAAGGGAGAGCTAAATTACTATGTTGGGCTAAAATTTAAATGACGACAAAGGCAAACTTTAATACCAAACTGTGGTATGGAAATATTCCAACCAAGGAACTAGAAATTGTCCAAAAAAAAAAAAGTCCCTTACCAACTGTGGCAGAGTTGAAAGTCGTGTAGCCTCCTCCAACGCTACGGCTGCCGGTAATAATAGTATTCCTTAATCCATCACCAATCAACATAATATTTTTCAATTTATTTCCAATCTCAAGGTTCTCATTATAAACCCCACTCTTCACCCTGATAACAAACCTCCCACTCCCACTCCTCTTCGCTGCCGCATCCAACGCGGCCTTGATCGTCTGGTGGTCTCCGGACCCGTCCTTCGCCACCACGACGTTTGGAGACACCGACGACTGCAAAAGCCTCCGGTCTCCCGGTGAGAGCCAGCTCGGAAAGCCGTCCTTATACACATTTGTCTCCGGAGGAGCCGAGGCGTTGTTGGTGGCCAAAGTGTTGCTTATGAGCTTAGAGACATTGTTGGACATGAGAGGGTAGACGAAGTCCGACACGCCGAGCTCAACAAAACCTGTGCGGCATGTTTCGAGGTTGGTGAGGGCGGTGCTGAGCCAGGTTTGTGCGTCGAAGTCGGTGCACTTGGTGGAGGGTTCTAGGGTTTTGTTGAGCAAGAGAATGGCATCTTCGTAAAGCCTCAAACAGTCGGACCATGCAGCCTTTTCCTTATCGTTTCGGCACTTGGAGCCGAGTCCCTTGTTGTGGCTCTCGGCTTTCAGCGCCTGCCTGAGCGTGATTTGAAGCTCTAGTTTCTTGAAATCGGACTTGTGTTTTGGAATGAAGAGCTTTTGGTGATCGTTGTTCCTCCATGAGTGTTTGCACGTTTCGGGATATGGGGTTCTGTTGCACCACCAATCTATGCCATTTGAGAGAGAGCTAGACAAGGTTGGAGACAAAAATGAAGCGAAAGATAAGAATAGAAAAATTAGCCCTAGATTTTTTGCCATGAATGGAACAGAAATTCTTTTGAAGTCAGCCTGGCTTTTTTTTTTTTTGGGTTGATTGTGAAGTGTTTGGGCATGGGATTTGGTGAGGGTTCATATAGAGGGATTAAAGATGGAGATTTGGTGGTGACAGGTTGGCTGGGGTTTGAAAATGGAGGGAGATCAGAGTAGACTAATGTACAATTTGCAGGTTTGATATAGAGGAATTGAGATATACCATGTGATGTAAGCGTTGTTTTAGAATATTCTTGAGTATAATTATTTAAAGAGGAAATATATATCCTTTGAGGAGAGGCAAATAAATTGATGATTGGAGCCGTTTAAGCTTGACCAAGGACACAGCCTATTATTTCAGGCTTAGAAAGAGATTTTAGCTACATAAAATTCCTAATTATTCTGTCCAACAACAAATTATTATTGGGGAATATTGTTCAATAAAAATTATTATTGTAGAATCTCGGCACTTTATGTGTTTTCATTTCTTTTCTTTCCTCTTGGCTTTCAAGTTGATCATGAGAAGGCTCATTGGTTGGTTCATAATGTAGATCTAATGAAGAGTTTGAACTAAATTTTGAATAAAATTTAAGCACAAAATTTGAACCTATAATATTATAACAACTTAAATTTTTATAAGAGAAGACACTATAACAAAATTGATTTAGACCAAAACTACTTTTTGATTCAAACTTGTATTCCCAAGCCAGCTCTAAATTTCTGGAGATTATTATAGCATATGCCTGAAAGTATAGTTGAATTTGAAATTTTAATAAAATGCACCCAAATCCTTCAACAATAATGTGAGTTAGAAGCAAAAGAGGACTGATTTTTAGTTACAGAAAAAGAGAAGTAAACTTGTGGCTCCCTAATAAGTGCTTAATTAGATCACTTTTTTTTTTGGCGTATAACATTATCAGGCTACCTTGTTCTTAAGATCGAGGTAGGATCTCTTTCTCAACCCATCACACATTACCAATCATACTAGCACCAATTGGTACATTTGAATTATATTTTTAAAGAGTTTAAATAAGTTGAAAATATAATTTAATTTTCTAATAAGCACAAAAGTTTATAATATTTTAATAAGACTCTGGTATATATAAATTTTAAAGTCTATTAAAAAAGTCTTTTTTGAAAGCCACATTTTATGGTTCTAAATCTATTTGGAATTTACAGATAATCCAAAACAATTCTAGTATGAAGTTTTGGACCAACTTTAAAGAAGCTCAATACGAACTGACCCTACCCACGCCTTTTCCAGGAGCCAAACAGGCCCTCAGTAGTCCTAAAGTCTTTCACGCCACTGCCAGCTATTGTCTATTCTGTCTGTCCATCTCTCTCTCTCTCTCTCTCTCCTCCTTCAAAAAGCCAGCCCATCTACTAACTCAAACCGTGTTTGAGAGCCAAAAGAGTCGTAGGTAAATTAAGCCGGCCAGGGACTTTATACTGTGTCCCCCCTATGTGTGCGGAATAATAATAATAAAGCAGTCTTGACCATGGGGTTGTCCGGACAAGTAATGCATGAACTTTATTCCCAAGTATTTGAGGAAAGCCTGTTTCTGTTAATACATAAAAATACAACATGAGAGGCAATACATATCTAGCCAATCCTTGTTGTCTGACTAATTGTATCCCATAAATATTATTGACTTTGAACATTAATCTAATGGCTACAAAACGCGTTGATTGTTCGACCGAAATAGCTTTTTGCAGCACAAATTTAACGGTTTAGGAAGCTTTGGAGCGTGGACTTATTCTTTTTTATGGTTTTATTATTTGGTGGTTTACTTCAAAACTTGATGATTTTTTAAGTACACTTGAGGTTTCATTTCTGATCGTATCTGAAATATAAAAGTAAATTGAGATTTATATGTAACTTGACTATTAGAAACGGAATTTAGTTTGTTAATTAGTCAATGAGTGATAATCTAGGGCCCAAAATTTAAATCTTAACATATAAATTGATTAAAAATGAAACCACTCGGTGATTTTCTTACTCGTATCATGAAAGTTCCAGAAAAGTATGGAAATTAATATGCACAATTGGCTTGCGACAACCATAAAAAGGAGAAATGGGAATTTTTTTTTATTTAAATATAGGTGATGCTGAGCGTGAAACAAACATTTTTTTCAAATATACATATCAATATTACATGACATGAAACAAGCTGAATTTAGGGGACATATATGCATATAGTGGTTTCAATGGTTATATTTTCAATAGATATTTTTATTATTAGTTATTTGATACAAATCTAATGGTTGTAATGAAGTGGATAATTTACAAAACAAAAACTATGATAATTAATAATGTTGGATTTTATCACATTACTTCTTGTTATATGTATATATACACATATGTATGTTGAACAATGCAGCACGAAAATAGCTGGATACGACCATCGTATAATAATAGTTATGACCTTCACTTATGTAATGATAGACTTTTTAATTTGCATTATGACTTTCATTATTAATATTATTATTTTTTCTGGACATCTTTAATTCCTTCAAAAAATAAAATCAGCATCGCAACGATAGTTTCAAGTACCGCGGCGTCAAGATGTTGTCTTGCATGATTTTTTAAGGCAGTAATCAATATTTCAGCGCTACAACACAAAAGGGAAACGTGCGAATGCTATGGTTTCTCAATAGTTGCTATTTTTTACTTCTTGTTGAGGGTATTTAAATAGAGATAAGATGGCTAGGGTTATGAGGGCATATTTTGTGAGTGTGAGAACTCTATTGTTGAGAAAGTTGAAGAAAATTCCCACAATGGGTGCTAGGTAGAAGAGAGATTTAAGAAACACAAATTCAGAGTATGTGATAGAAATTTCTCTTGTGATCTGTAATCATCCCCTTCATTATAGTGGAATCTACAGCGGCAGAAACATGACGTAGTCTCAAATTTGGACGAACCTGTATAAAAATTTGGTATTCTTTTCTTCTTTTTTTTTTTTCTACAATCATTCGTTCTTAGTGTTCTTAGAATTATGAGGAGCCTAATTCTCAAAAACTGGTATCAAAGCGAAGGTTTGGGTCAAAAACGATGACAGGCGAAGAAGGGTCGGCTGCTGGTATCATCAAATTTGATGGTTGTGACTTTTCCTATTGGAGGATATAGATGGAAGACTACCTCTACAGTAGAAAATTACATTTGCCCTTGGGTAATAAGCCTGAAGGCATGAAGGATGAGGAGTGGAATCTCCTTGACAGATAGGTATTAGGTGTGATCCGTTAGACTTTGTCAAAGAACGTGGCTCACAGCATAGCAAAAGAGAATACCACAACAGGGATGATGAAGGCTCTATCAGATATGTATGAGAAGCCCTTAGCAATAACAAGGTACACCTCATGAAGAAGCTCTTTAATTTAAAGATGCCTGAAGGTACGTCGGTGGTAGATCATCTGAATAATTTTAATACCATTCTGAATCAATTGGTCTTGGTGGAGATTAAATTTGATGTGAGATCAATGCGCTAATCCTTTTGGCCTCGCTACCAAATGATTGAGAACCCATAAGGGTGGCCATTACCAATTCGATTAGGAATGCAAAACTGAAGTTTGTTGATGTCAAAAACTCTATTTTGGTGGAAGAAGTTCGCAGAAAGGATTCTGGTGAAGCTTCAACATTGCACTCGGCCTTTAAGTTGAGGAACGATAGGAATGTGGAGTGTTGGAATTTTGAAAAGACTGGCCACTTAAAAAAGAATTGCAGGGCTTTGAAGAAGAACGAAAACAAGAATAATGATGCCGCAAATGCCACCACTAAAGAGGCACAAGATGCCTTACTCTTTTCTGCTGACAATTCTCTTGATTCATGGGTGATAGATTCAGGAGCATCATTCCATACCATTGCACATTGTGATGTTTTAGAGAATTATATTGCCAAAAATCATGGTAAGGTTTATCTTGCTGATGGTGAACCTTTGGATATTGTTGGGATTGAAGATGTCAATTTGAAATGCCTAATGGGTCTGTGTGGAAGACATAAGGTGAGACATGTACCCAAATTGATGCGCAAGTTGATGTCAGTGGGGCAACTTGATGATGAAGGACATAATGTGACCTTCAATTGTGGAGGTTGGAAAGTCACAAAGGGAGCCATGGTTGTTGCTTAAGGACGTAAAGCTGGAACTCTTTACATTAATTCTAGTTGCAGAGATACCATAGCAGTTGCTAACTCTGCTGCTAATACTGAACTATGGCACCATAGACTCAGTCACATGAGTAAGAAGGAATGAAGGTGCTTCACTTTAATGAAAAACTACCGAGATTAAAAACTGTTGATCATAGTTTGTGTGAGGGCTACATCTTTGCCAAGTAAAAGAGAGTCAGTTTCTCAACAATAGGCAGAGAGCCTAAGTCCAAAAAGTTGGAGCTAGTTCACATTGATATGTGGGGACCTTTGATGGTTACTTCTCTTAGTGGTTCAAATTATTATGTGACAGTTATTGATGACTTAAACAAGAAAGTATGGATTTACTTTCTGAAAAACAAATATGATATCTTTAATGCTTTCAAGAGATGGAGAGCTATGGTGGAGAATGAGACAGATTTGAAAGTGAAGTTCTTGTAGTCTGATAATAAGGGAGAGTACATAGATGACGATTTCAAGCAGTATTGTGCGGAGAATGGAATAAAGATGAAGAAAACTATTCTAGAGAAACCACAACAGAATGGTGTAGCTGAGTGGATGAATAGAACTCTGAATGAGTATGCTAGAAGTATAAGGTTGCACGCGGGGCTACCAAAGTCGTTTTGGGCTGAGGCAATCAACACTGCAACTCATCTGATCAATAGAAGTCCATCCACACCATTGAAGTTTAAGCTATCAGAAGAAGTTTGGAGCGGTAAAAAGGTTAACCTTTCTTACTTGAAAGTATTTAGTTGTATTTTCTATGTTCATATTTATTCTTCTGCTAGAAGTAAACTTAATGCAAAATCTAAAAAAATGTTTTTTGGTTGGCTATAGTAGACTTGAGTTTGGTTATCGTTTCTAGGATGACCAAAATCAGAAGATTATCAGGAGCAAGGATGTGATCTTTAATAAAGGTGTTTTGTATAAGGACAGAGACAACAATGACTCTAGAAGTACAGGTTCTGAAGATAAGAAGCCTAAGGTGATTCCATTGAAGGATCTTCCTAAAGTGGAAGTGCAAAATTCAAAGGTTAAAGATCAAGAAAATATAGCTCTAAAAGGAAACCAGAGCACTCCTTTTACTATAGTCAGGGGATCTAGTAGGACCATCAGACCGCCGTAGAGATACTCCCCTTTACTGCATTATATTTTGTTGATCGATAGAGGTGAACCAAAGAGTTATGATGAAGCCATATAGGCTAAAGATTTGGTCAAGTGGGAGTTAGCCATGAGGGATGAGATGGACTCCTTAATGTCTAATCAAACATGGCAGTTAACAGAGTTACCAAAGGGCAAAAAGGTTTTGCACAACAAGTGGGTATACTAGATAACCGTAGAGATACTCCCTTTCACTGCATTATATTTTGTTGATCGATATAGGTGAACTAGAGAGTTATGATGAAGCCATGTAGGCTAAAAATTTGGTCAAGTGGGAGTTAGCTATGAGGGATAAGATGGACTCCTTAATGTCTAATCAAACATGGCAATTGGCAGAGTTACCAAAGGGCAAAAAGGTTTTGCACAACAAGTGGGTATAATAGATAAAAGATGAATATGATGGTAGCAAATGATATAAAGCAAGGCTGGTAGTAAAAGGCTTTCAACAAAAAGAAGGCATTGACTTTATTGAGATTTCTTCTCCAGTGGTGAAACTAACAATGATCAGAATGGTATTTGCGCTAGTGGCAAACGAAGACTTGTTCTTAGAACAATTGGATGTTAAGATAGCCTTTCTCTATGGTGATTTAAAGGAGGAGATCTACATAAAGCAGCCGCAAGGTTTTGAAGTACAAGGTAAGGAGAACATGGTATGCAAACTTCAGAAGAGCTTGTATGGCCTTAAACAAGCTCCCAGGCAGTGGTACAAGAAGTTTGATAGTTTTATATGTAATAGTAGTTTCTTAAGGTGTTAGGCAGATCACTGTTGTTATGTGAAGAATTTTGGTGACTTCTACATTATATTGTTCTATATGTTGATGACATGCTGATAGTAGGAGGATGCAAACAGAAGATTGACAAACTGAAGAATGAGTTGTCTAAGAAGTTTGCAATGAAGGATTTGGGTGCTGCAAAATAAATCATTGGGATGAGAATAACAAGGAACAGTAGTAGTTTGAAATTGTCACAGGAAGAATATGTTGAAAAGGTACTTAACAGATTCAACATAAGTAATGCGAAGCTGATGAGTACTCCTTTGGCTAATCACTTTAAGTTGTCAAAGGATCAATCATTGACCATGGAGCAGGAGCGAGACCATATGGCTAAGGTGTCTTATGCTTCCACAATAAACAGTCTCATATGTTCCATGGTTTGTACTAGACCGGACATTGCATATGCAGTGGGAGTTGTGAGTAGGTACATGAACAATTTAGGCAAGCAGCATTGGGAGGCAGCGAAATAGATTTTCAGATATCTGAGAGGTACTGTAAGTTTAGCTTTGTGTTTCAAGAAGTAAGACTTGGGATTACAAGGTTATATAGATGCTGATATGACTGGAGACATTGATGGCAGAAAGAGTACTACTGGTTACGCTTATACCTTGGGTGGCATAACAGTTAGTTGGATCTCAAAACTACAAAAAATAGTTGCACTCTCTACAACTGAAGCAGAGTATGTGGCAATGACTGAAGTTAGTAAGGAGATGATTTGGTTGTAATCCTTTTTGGAAGAACTGGCTCACCAGTAGGAAATGAGTGTGCTACATAGCGACAGTTAGAGCGCCATTCAATTGGTGAAAAATCCTGTATTTCATGCTAGGACAAAGCATATACAACTGTGTTATCACTTCATCAAGTCAACTTTGAAGGATGGGGAGTTAAAACTTGAGAAGATTCTTAGGAGTCAGAATCCAATAGATATGTTTACCAAAACTATTCTAATCGAGAAACTAAAATTGTGCACAACTTTAGTTAGACTTCTCCTTGAGGTGTGAGAAGTTGTTGTCGCTGCAGTTAGGGACATGGTGATTGATTTGTCTCCAAGTGGGAGATTGATACTTGTGGAGCCAAATCAATAACCTAATAGAAAAGAAAAGGAGAAAAGAAAGGCGAGTGGGCAGTGCCGGGCGCCACAGCACCAGCCCGAAAATCAAACCAGTGCCACAGAACTGGTTGATGTAGGCTTGCGTGATTTTTTAAGGCAGTAATCAATATTTCAGCACTCCAACACAAAAGGGAAACGTGTGACTACTAGGGTTTCTCAATAGTTACTATCTTTTACTCCTCATTGAGGCTATTTAAATAGAGATAAGATGGCTAAGGTTGTGAGGGCATATTTTGTGAGTGTGAGAACTCTATTGTTGAGAGAGTTGAAGAAAATTCCCACAAAGGCCGCTAGGTAGAAGAAAGATTTGGGAACCACAAATTGAGAGTGTGTGATAGAAATTTCTCTTGTAATCTGTAATTATCCCCTTCATCATAATGGAATCTGCGGCGACAGAAACATAACGTAGTCTCAAATTTGGATGAACCTGTATAAAATTTAATGTTCTTTTCTTTCTTTTTTTTTAGTAATCATTCGTTCTTAGTGTTCTTAGAATAAGGAGGCGCCTGATTCCCGATAGTTTAAGTGTTAGGAAGCTTTATGCTTTGACCACTCTTCGAAAGCAATATATATAAAATCGACTCCAGATGATATACAAATGTGCAAAGAAATTAATTTTGCCAAGATAATACAACTTCAACAAAGATATTATATTTGAGTCTCCAAGTTGTGACACATAATTATAAACTATAATCAATTATATATTTCGGAGACGTTAGCTAGATGTTAATGACTTTATATTATTATCCTACATTGTTCTTATATTTATCATTATTCAATGGACGATATTGATGCATCACAACTAGATAATTATGTGGTTTTCTATTCCTCTAATCATTTGGTTTTAGTGCTTCAATTTTCTCCCCCTCTTTCTTAATAAAAATGATCAGAGTATTGATACGATACAACCCTAAAACATTCTACATCACTCAAAATTTTTAGCCACGGTCCTTTATCTCTTCGCTAAAATTTTCAAACGAGTCGTCGCTACAGACGTACTTCCTTGTAGTCATGTAGCCCTTTTTCTGTATATTATTTTCTTATAAATGTTGATATTTTTCTATAATATATTTACGTTCATGCCTGGATATAATCTTCTTCAAGTGTCATTGAGATGCCCAACTAGTAATTTTGTAAAGATTCTGTACGCCAAGCGTGAAGAAACATGCTCTTAACTAATACTAATTAACGAGCAAGTTACTCATTTTAATTAGAAGTGTTAGATTCTTTTCAAACTAGCTATACATAATATTACTACACAGTGCATACATTCATTCATTCATTCAGGATTATAAATATATATCTTCCTCTAAAAATTTTGAACTAATATTAATTAAAATGTACAGAAATTCAATAGTTAATCACCACCAGACCCCAATAATACTTTTGCCCAAACGATTCAACAAATAATTCATATTGAATAATCAAATCATAACACTTGTCAACATGATCAAAGCTCGTTAGTGAACGGCACGCAGGTGTTCGGCAACCATGAGGTTACCGATGGTGAACCGTGACGCCACATATGCACTCGTTATGACGTGGCAACCGGGCCACCAGACTCTCCGTTTGTATTGAAAGAAGAGCCACAAATTTCGCACTCTCCTGAGCGCAAAGGAAGACCTATTGCATTCCTCCCAGTCAGCTGGACTCACCAATCGGTCCAAATAACACTTGAGGAAACCTGTTCTAGTGTTTCGTTTCCAAGGCCGGCCCAAGTGAGTTTCGAAGAAGCCAAAAACGGGCCTGAGATCAGCTGCGGCCCGGACTTGAGAATTGTGGATCGAAATGTGGGTGCTTTGATATGGGTCGTTTCGTCCATGTGCCATGATCACGTTGGCTTGGCCCTTTAAGGGCCTTCTGTAGTAGATAATGCAGTTTTGGAACACTACAGCGGCGTTGCCTAAAATGAAATCTATGGTGCCATAAATATAGCATTCTTTGTAGAATTGGCGTTGTGAGTGGACCATTAGAGTATAGAGATGTCAAATGGGCTGGGTTGGGTATTTATTTTATACTTAAGCGTGCCTTTTGATGTGTTTGGGCCTGTCTATTTATATATCGTGTCGTGCTGGGACTGACCCAATTAATTTTTGTGGCATCAAGCCCAGCCCATGGCCTATTTATTAATAGGTCATTTCCCATAAAGTGCTTGAGCTGTGCTCATGTCTGTATCAATATTTGTGCTTTTTTGTTGTACTTTTAGCTTTTAATGTGTCTTTCTCTTACGTAATGTTAAATTTACCAAAAAAAAAAAAACAAAGTGAAAATACTAAATCGTAACAAAAGAAAGTGCAGTATTGACTAAAAAAATCTTTTTATGAGGACAATAACATCGTAGAATCTTCTACGGTATGGTTTTCATTATTTAGTTTTTTATATAAATTAAAAAGAATAAGTATACACTGGCAATTGACAATCTACCAACAATAAAAAATGTATTTGATCTTTTTTCTTTTTTAATCAAATCTATTAAAAATTTAGAACTTCTTTATAAAAAAATATTAATAAAAATATAAAATATTAATAAAATTAGTTTTATATTTTATATTTTAATCGTGCTTATAAGTAAATTCTAGTCGTACTTTTAACGTGCTTGTACTTCTGCTCGTGCTCATGTCAGGCCTTTACCGTGCCATGCCCTTGACATATTTTGTGTCCAAAGATTACATCAAGCCCAGCCCATTTAATAAACAGGATGGGCTAAATCTATTTAATAATCGTATTATGTCGTGTCGTACCGTATCGTACTGTACCTATTTTTTAACGTGCCATACTCTTGTTTGCCTATTAGGCTCGGCCCGTTTTGATATCTTTTATTAGAGTATCTTGGTAACCTTCAAAGGCACTAGCGATAGAGCACAGAGAAGTCTGAGGCTGATCTTAGAACCATTGCTTGACCTTTTTGTGGGCCAGCTGTGTTTTGGAATGTGATGCCATGTGCAATGAAACGTAGCCTGTCTATGCCTTATACTTTGAAAAAAAAAAAGTAAAATTAATTTAGAATTTATCTTATTAAGTACTTTAAAAAAATCTAAAATGAGTGCTTAATTTAGAAAGGATATTTACCAATTTATATCTTATGTTTTAGGTCAATTTAAAGACTGTATTTTAATTTTTAATTTTATTGAATATATACTTTAGATTAGATTTATACAAATTTATACCTTATTTCAGTCAATAATTTATTTTGATATTTCAAAATGATCAAATTACCTTAAGAGAAAAAAAAATTTAAAACTTTTAAAGTGAGAAGAAAAAAAAGAAAAGAAAAACACAAAAAAAGAATATATTTTTGAGGGAATTTCGTGCATTTTCAAGTCAAAACTAGGAGTATAAAGTTTTTTAGATTTTTTTAAAGTTGTTTTTATTTTTTCTATTTAAGGTATTAATTTGGATATTCCTAGGTTAAAGTCGAGGGTTGACCATAAAAAGATGCAAATTTATGTATTGAATTTAATATAGTGGTATAAGTTCATTGAGATAAAAAACTAAAACGTATATTTTTTGAATAAACTAAAAACACGGGGTGAGAAAATGTAAATAACCCTTTATGAAATTATTCCAATTTAACGTATGCAAGAATCAGGTTGATTTTATAATTTTACATATGCAGATTAAAGTAAATAGCACTTTTACAAAACTAATTATAAATAAATAGAAGGCTTTGATAATATTTGTATTAAATTGTAAGTCTTCTAGGTAAATAGAAAATATTAAGTAAAAAATTTATTTACTACAAATAAAAAATAATCTACTAGGTCAATTTTCTTTTTAGTGTTATTTACTATAAATATTTTTAAACCTACTTCAATTATTTAGTCTGAAGCTGCTATTACTTAAATCTCCCCCTTACATATTAGGAAACTACTATTAAAAAGACTCATTTTTCTATTTGAAATTTATAACTGAATGGACAGAATGACATATTTTGTACCAACTGGGTAATTCAAGAAACCGTCTAGACTGTATTAAAAGTCAAAACGTGGATACAATTTTGACTACGATTTGAAGACTAAAAATGGAACAGTAGTCCACAATGCATTATATACGAGACCTGCATATTGTTAAGCCGGAGTGTATTAGCTTTCAATTTTCCTAAAATTTTTGTTTGTGATGTTGAAAATGTTCAGTATGTATAATGATGGTAAACTTGCGTCATTAGTAATAAAAGCAGTTTTGTCAAAGTATAAGTTAGAACAACCTTACTTCAAAGAAAATGACTTTTCAATTAGACAGTGCCTAACTATCTTATGGGGTTGGCGGATCATTCACGTGAGAATATGTGTGTTTCACACCAAAGGCAAGTGATGTCTAATATTTTCTTTTTCCGTTGATTAATTAAAAGTGCTTTTATAGCTAAAAAGTTAGGCACACACAATTCTTTACAATGGAACACTAACGTAAAATATACATAGGGAGAGAAAGATATATATACATATAGAGAGAGAGAAGGAGAGAGGAATCAAGTACCGGCGGTTGCAGAGCTGTAAATGGTGTAACCGGCCTTGACACTCCGACCGCTCGTGATGATCGTAGATCTCATGCCATCGCCGACGAGCATGATATTGCTATTACCAGTTCCAACCTCAATACTTTCCTTATAAACAAGTCTCTTAACATGGATCACAACTCTGCAACGTGTTCTCCTCCTCGCCGTCGCGTTTATCACCTCCTGGACCGTCCGGTAATGCCCCAAGCCGTCTTTCGCCACCACGAGGTTCGTCTTTATCCCTGACGCCGATGAGGCCAATATCCACCGTTCCGTCTCCCAAACCCAACTTGGAAAATCACCATGATTAGTTTCATTATTAGCTTGATCTAATTTGTCGTCTAAGAGGCCTGCGTTTATAGCCAAGCTGTTGCTGATGAGTTCGGACACATGGTAATCTCTAGCAATGGGCATCATGAAGTCCGAAGCGTTCAGCTCTGAAGACCCGGCTCGACACGTATCGATGTTGGTTAGGGCCGTGCTGTGCCAGGTCTAGGCGTCGAAATCCATGCAGGATCTCTTGTAGGGCCCGCCGAGGCCGTGAAGGGTCCGGTTGAGTTGGAGGACGGTGTCGACGTAGAGCTTCAAACGGTCTTTCCGTGCGGCTTTCTCATATGGCTTGTTCTCTCAATTAGCCCCCCATTGAGAGGCATGTCGCCGGCCTCTAGGGCTCTCTCCATGGCCACTTGGATCAGCATTTTTTGGAAACCAGATCGGCATTTCTGTTGGGGAATTAGACGACTCCTAATTCCAAGGATCGCAAGAACGAACAATTGCAGAAAAATAAATAGGAGAAAAAAAGAAAAGAGACACCAAATTTTTATACAGGTTCGTCCAAATTTGTGACTACGTCCTGTTTCTGCCGCTTACAGATTCCACTATGATGAAGGAGATTACAGATTTCAAGAGTAGTTTCTCACACACTCACAAATTGTGCTTACCAAAAATCTCTTCTATCTATCACCCAATGGGAATTTTTTTTCTCTCTCAAGGATGGAGCTCTCAAGAATTTTGCCTCTCACAAAATTATGCCACTCTTAATTTTCACACACACCCAACCCTAGCCACCTTGTATCTATTTATAACCAAAGGAGGAGAAAAATAGCAACTAATGGGAAACCCTAGTGATTTTCCGTTTTTAGGACCTTTGAATTCGACTCTGACTCAAAAATCATCACAGAACACAGCGCGTCAGCGCCGCGCGCCTAGGCGCTCTTCTCCTGGCGCCTAGGCGCCATACACTTTGAGCCTAGGCATAATTCACCTGGCGCCTAGGCGCCCTTGTCCCAGCGCCGCGGCGCTCTTCTGCCAGAGCCGCGGCGCTTGCTCCCTGCCTTCGAGGACGCAATTTTCTCCCTTTTCCTTCCTTTTGTTGAGTTGTCTACTTGATTTGGCTCCACATCTGCAACAATCTCGCACTTGGAGACTAATCAATTCACCATGTCTCCCACTGCAGCGGCAACGACTTCTCATGCCTCTTGGAGAAGTCCAACTGAAGTTGCGCACAACTTCAGTTTCTCAATCGGATCCATCTTGGCGAGCATATCTCTGGATCCTTTTACCACCCACCTTGCCTTATACCGTTTGCTGCCAGCACTTTTATTTTTTACCCGGTATACCCTTTTGTTGTGCAAGGACTTTTTACCCTGTGGTAACTTTGCCAGTTGCCATGTCTGATCCAACTCGTCCCTCATGGCTAACTCCCACTTGACCGAATCTCCAGCCTCCATGGCTTCATCATAGCTCTCTGGCTTACCTCTGTCGGTCAACAAGATATAATGCAAAGTTGGGGAGTATCTCTGTGGTGGTCTGATTGTCCTGCTAGACCTCCTAACTGGTGTGGCAGGAGTCCTCTGGCTTCCTTCTGGAGCTATGTTTTCCTGGTCTTCAACCTCTAGATTTTGCACCTCCACTTCAGGCAAATCCTTCAATGGAATCACCTCAGGCTTCTTATCTTCAGAACCTGAACCCCTGGAGTCCGTGCTGTCTCTGTCCTTGTATAGAACACCTTCGTTGAAGATCACATCCTTGCTCCTGATAATCTTCCGGCTTTGGTCATCCTAAAGACGATAACCAAACTCAAGTCCGCCATAGCCAACCAGAAAACACTTCTTTGACTTGGCATCCAGTTTACTTCTAGCAGCAGAATCAATGTGTGCATAGGAAACACAACCAAACACTCTCAAGTAAGAGAGATCCACCTGTTTATGGCTCCAGACTTCTTCCGGTAGCTTGAACTTCAGCGGTGTGGATGGACTTCTGTTGATCAGATGAGCGGCTGTGTTAATTGCCTCAGCCCAAAACATCTTTGGCAGCCCTGCATGCAACCTCATGCTTCTAGCACGCTCGTTTAAAGTCCTGTTCATCCTCTCAGCTACCCCATTCTGTTGTGGTTTCTCTGGAATGGTCTTTCTCATCTTTATCCCATTCTCAGCACAGTACCGCCTGAAATCTTCACCTAGGTACTCTCCCCCATTGTCAGACTGCAAGCACTTCACCTTCAAATCTGTCTTGTTCTCCACCATGGCTTTCCATCTCTTGAAAGCATCGAACACATCAGATTTGTTTTTCAGAAAGTAAACCCATACCTTCCTGCTTGAGTCATCAATGAACGTCACATAGTAGTTTGCGCCACCAAGGAAAGTCACCGGCGCAGGCCCCCACACATCTGTGTGAACTAGCTCCAATCTCCTGGACTTAGGCTCTCTACCCATCTTTGAGAAACTGACTCTTTTTCGTTTACCAAAGATGCAGGCTTCACACAAACTGTGATCAACAGTTTTCAAACCTAGCAGTTTTCCTTTGCAGTGAAGCACCTTCATCCCCTTCTCACTCATGTGACCGAGCCTATAATGCCACAGCTCAGTATTGGCAGCAGAATCAGCAACTGCTAGGGTATCTCTGCAACTAGAGTTCATGTAGAGAGTTCCAGCCTTGCGTCCCCGAGCAATAACCATCGCTCCTTTCATGACTTTCCAACCTCCACAATTGAAGGTCACTTTATGTCCTTCATCATCCAGTTGCCCCACCGAAATCAAGTTGCGGATTAGTTTAGGAACATGTCTAACCTTATGAATCTTCCACACAGACTCATTAGGCATTTTTAAACTGACATCTCCAATGCCAACAATATCCAAAGGTTCTCCATCAGCAAGATAAACCTTACCATGATTTCCAGCAACGTAGTTCTCCAGGACATGACGGTGTGCAGTGGTGTGGAATGATGCTCCTGAATCTATCACCCACGAATCAAAAGAACTGTCAACAGACAAGATTAAGGCATCATGTTGCTCTTCAGTGGCGGCGTTGGCTGCGTCATTAGTCTTGTCTTCATTCTTCCTTGGAGCCCTGCAGTTCTTTTTCAAGTGGCCCGTCTTCCCACAGTTCCAACACTCAATGGTCCTATCGTTCCTTGACTTGCTTCTCCCATTCCTCGACTTGCCTCTCCTGCCATTATCCTTGTTGGATTGCCTATCAAGTTTCTTGCCCCTATTATCAACATTAAGGGCCGAGTTCGACGAAGAGGCTTCACCTGAGTCCTTCCTGCGAACTTCTTCCGCCAGAATAGAGTTTCTGACATCAACAAACTTTAGTTTGGCATTCCCAAGCGAATTTGTAATGGCCACCCTCATGGGTTCCCAGCTATTTGGTAACGAGGCCAAGAGGATTAGGGCATTGATCTCATCATCGAATTTAATCTCTACCGAGACCAATTGGTTTAGGACGGTGTTGAAACTGTTCAGGTGCTCTACCATCGAGGCACCTTCAGACATCTTTAAATTAAAGAGCTTCTTCATGAGATGTACCTTGTTATTGGCTGAGGGCTTCTCATACATCTCTGACAGAGCCTTCATCATCCCTGCTGTAGTGGTCTCCTTCGCAACGTTGTGGGCAGCGTTCTTTGACAAAGTCAAACGGATCACACCGAGTACCTGTCTATCAAGGAGACTCCACTCCTCATCCTTCATGCCTTCGGGCTTCTTACCCAAGGGCAAGTGCAGTTTCCTGCTGTATAGGTAGTCCTCTACTTGCATCCTCCAATAGGAAAAATCTGAACCATCAAATTTGGTGATGCCGGCTGCCATACCTTCTTCTCCAGTCATCGTTCTTGATCAAAACCTCCTCTCTGATACCAGTTGTTGGGGAATTAGACGACTCCTAATTCCAAGGATTACAAGAACGAACAATTGCAGAAAAATAAATAGGAGAAAAGAAGAAAAGAGACACCAAATTTTTATACAGGTTCGTCCAAATTTGTGACTACGTCCTGTTTCTGCCGCTTGCAGATTCCACTATGATGAAGGAGATTACAGATTACAAGAGTAGTTTCTCACACACTCACAAATTGTGCTTACCAAAACTCTCTTCTATCTATCACCCAATGGGAATTTTTTCTCTCTCTCAAGGATGGAGCTCTCAAGAATTTTGCCTCTCACAAAATTATGCCACTCTTAATTTTCACACACACCCAACCCTAGCCACCTTGTATCTATTTATAACCAAAGGAGGAGAAAAATAGCAACTAATGGGAAACCCTAGTGATTTCTCGTTTTTGGGACCTTTGAATTCGACTCTGACTCAAAAATCATCGTGGAACACAGCGCGTCAGCGCCGCGGCGCTCGAAACGAGCGCTGCGGTGCTCCCCTGCAGCGCCTAGGCGCTCTTCTCCTGGTGCCTAGGCACCATACACTTTGAGCCTGGGCATAATTCACCTGGCGCCTAGGCTCCCTTGTCCCAGTGCCGCGGCGCTCTTCTGCCAGAGCCGCGGCGCTTGCTCCCTGCCTTCGAGGACGCGATTTTCTCCCTTTTCCTTCCTTTTGTTGAGTTGTCTACTTGATTTGGCTCCACATTTGCAACAATTTCAGCATGGCGAACTTGTCAGACACGGCGGGTTATGAAGTAGTTGCATGGCCCCGGGTGCGAAGTTTGGCTGCACCACCGGCTAATAGCATCGTTGCCATGTTTGTGATGACTTTGATGATGATGACGGTGATGACTTCTTGATAGGGCCGTTGGAAAGAAGAACAAAGAGAGAATGCTTATTACTAAAAAAATGGAGATATTTTTCATGGCCATGTTTGTGAATTATTCATACAAGGGTGAACATAATTTTAGGATATATAGGTATAGGGGTATGCAATATAACGTGGAAGGGAATGAATAAAAGATGGGTTGGCCCTTGTGATCCATATATGACATAGTTTTTAAAAAATATCGTGACCACATATAAATATGAATGCAATGTGTGATTATAAGATTGCATGCCAAACAAGTAACCCAAAGTTGGATCAATTAGCACTCAAAATGGTTTACAAAGAATTAACAATGTCTTTCTTTGCGTAAAGACTTTCTAAGACGTACAGCGCACAATGATCCAAGGATTCGTAGTGGCATATTATTTTGGAGAAAGAGAAAGTACTAGTTCAACCGTGTGATGGTTCTTAACGAATTGTAATTTGACTTATCCTTTTGATTATGATTAATAACTTTCTCCTTGAAGGGTCGAAGATTGTTACTAAAAACTAGACATGCTATATACCTATATATATTGATATATAGATATATTGACGCACAAGTTGGTCGGTGAGTTTGTAAGAAAGTAAAACTATTTCCCACCAACGTGAATGTGAATCGGGGAAAATGAAATTTTGATCGCTTGACTTTGTTAGGTACTCATTGCTTATTTGGAGAAGTTCAAATTTTGCTCCAAGAAAAGAACTGCCTTGTATGTTAAAATTCTAGGCTTGTTAACACTAATTGCTCTTAAGCTTTAGGATCTCTTTCATTTTATTCTTTGTTTTCTAAAAATCATCATTTATAGTGATTCATCCTAAGATGAGAACTACGTATATTTTCAACCTGTAAAAATTTACTATGATAAGAAAGAAGTTTATAAGAGAATATTTTACACCACTCTCATATTTTTTCTCAGGCCTCTTTTAATTTTCTAAGTTACACAAATAAACCATAATATGTCCTATATATAGGAGTATACAAAAAAAAGGATCAGTTTCCCAAAATTAAAACTGGATTCTCGACCGGACGCCACGGCATTGAAGCCTATTACTCCTTTGAAAATTCTCAACTCAGCACCGTGTCTAAATCCCAATATCATGGCGCTGAGCTCTCTACCACAAGTATTGGAACTCTTCTGCATGTACGATGTGACATAGCTCTCCATAATTTTCTACATAGGGTGATAAATCATCATGGTATTAAATTAGACTCTACACTTCTTTAAACGCATTGCATCAATGCAAGTTGTACGATTACTTAATAAATCAACGAAATACAAAATTCACTTCTGATAAAAAAAAAAAAAAAAGAACAAGAACAAAAATTTGTCGTCGTTTTCGAATCGAACGACCAGTGTTTCTTTAAACTTTGTCGTCGTTCTCTTAAAAAACGACACGTAGCCAGATCAAAACGGCCTGTAAATTTTTTAGCATTTTGCGGGTTTTTCTAAGTAGAGAAAGCGACAATACCCTTTTAAAAAACGAACTGTCGTTACTCAAAAAGAGGGGAAAATATCACGAAAAGAATGATAGTTCACAGATTTACCCCTGTACTGATCTGGAGTTTGGAAGATTCGCAAAATTTTGGAGGTTTTGTGAATCAGCAACGTTTTGAGCGAAAGAAGAAGAGAAGGGAAAAATGCAGCAGAGGAGGCCTTCGGGAACTGACGGTTCAGATTTCTCTTACCGCATGGTCGTCGACTCTCGTGAGTTTCATCTCCTATTTCGTTCACTCTCCATCGGAGATAAAACCAAAGTTTCGTCTCAGCTTTCTCCTTTGTAAACGAGCATGGATATCAAAGTTCTTGAATTTATGTAATTGAATCTCAATTATGGGTTTTTTGAATTTTAGGTTATCAGAGAGTAGCTAAAGGAAAATCCCGCCTCCACGGTCTAATTATCGCTCAGGTGTGTCAAAGTTGCTTGCTTTAGTTGTTCTTTTCTTTTCTTTTCTTTTTTTAATCCTGGATTTGTAATTACTCGGTTCTAGAGCAAATTTTGGTTTTTTTTTTTTAATTTAATTTCTCCAAAATGGTTTTGACTTTTCATTCACTGAAAATTGCATGTAACTACTTGCTGCTATCATTTCCAATTGTGTAAATTATGTGAGAGTTCTTAAAGCCCTAGTTTCACCTAATTCATTACTTTTGAATGTTTTATATTTGAGCAAGAAACCCATTAAATTTTGTAAATAGGGGAGAGGGTTATTTCAATTACAAAGAAATAAAAATATAAGAATTTTTTTTTTAAATAATACTATGGTGGATTGCTCTTATTTGGTCTGATAGGAATTACCCATATTTGATTCCATATAGATTAGTCCCATTGATTGGTTTTTCTGGAGTCTTTTCCCCGCTATAGAGTTTTCACTTTCTAACTGCAGGGTATCATCCAAATCATAGGAGTATTGTGCACAATTCTATGGACATCGTGGGAGGAAGGACCAAATAGGGTTGCTATCTCATCGTTTGTTGTTGGTTTTGTTTCTCTGATTCTTGGGGAATCAGGTCTCCATTCAATTCCGTACCTTTTGTTCTCTTCAATTCAGCTTTCATGTATTTGCTTTAATGAGAATACATCGTTTTTTTCATCGTTGTTGTGTTAAAGGTCGAAGGCGCAGTCGAGAAAGTTTGTTGAAACTTTATTTGGTTGGATCATGGATTGCACTGTTTCTCTCCATCGCTTGTGCAGCTAAGTCCAATCTTACATTAGAGGTAAGGCATCCGTCTTCTTTTACGTATTGTTCATTGTCATCATGAGAATGTATAAAACCCTTTAAGAAAATGGAAAAATATTTAGAAAGTGGACAAAAAAAGAATAACTCTTTTATATTGACTATATGAAGTCAGTCAAAGACTAGGCAAAGCTGCATAGGCAAGGGAACTTAAAATAAGGGGAAATTTCATAAAAGCCGTCTTTTAAGATTTACATTTTATAAATGCCACATATGTTCATTTGTGATACAACTTAACATGTAATATGAACGATAATGTGGCGTAAAATTTTTTAAGTGTCGCATAAATAAACATAATTTTTAAAAGTGTGACAAAACATGTAATTTTTTCTTAAAATAATACCCTGCTTTGACTCGTAATTAAAGCGTATAACTTGAAAAGACCCAACCAAGTATGCCACACTTTTTGAGAGCCTAAAAAGAGACTAATTGGATTCTAACTTGTGGTACATTTGAAGCTGAAATTGCTTCCACCCTTTTTACTTTTGAGAAGCCAGATTGCCGTTACTTTTCTTTCTGTTGAAGCTTCCTAATTATTGGTGTCTAATTTCTGATTAGGATATCAAAGCTCCAAGTGACTGGCAAGCGAGAAAGTTTGAAATTATCGAGGTCTCTCGCATTTTACTTGGTGAGTCTTTGATTCTTATGCTAATTGCTCTAACTTCTATGGGTGGATAAGTGATAAGAATACATTTGGACACAACTTAATAGTCAAGTTACTATTCACAGGGTTCCTGATTCAAATATTTGCAGTCAGCACAGTAATTCCTCTCATAAGAAACATGTCTCCTCCCAAAAAGGCCTCATAAGTTTGAAGTTTATTTGGCTAAGAAGATTTTTTTTTTCTTCGAATGGTTTCTTTCGAGTTCTTTTTGTGCTTTGGAATTTGTAACCCGCAGAGATTTCCAAGTTTCTGGCTCATTCATTCTGAAGCAAACCCGTTGAAGCCACACCAAGTGAACTCCCTGTAACAATTATCTTCTCATGGTGAAATTTTGAGCGAGTACTAAAGAAGCAAAGTGATGTGATAAATTTTCCTTTTTTTTTTGGGATCATAAAGTAACACCGCAGGTGTTGGGATCGTCATCTAATTTAAAGACTCATGAGATTTTCCATACTCATGGGGGTTGCAGCTGTCGACTTGAGCATGGACATTCACCATCATATACCCCTTGTTTGGCATCACGGTTGGTTTCAACCAACAAACAGTGTAAAACTCTTAGAAGTTACAGTAAGCAAAAAATTGCTACGCATGTTATAGTTTTCAAACCAACATTTTTAGTTCCAACAACTCTCCTAAATACTCTAGTATTCTGTAGTTTAACCATCCAATCTTGGCTCTAGCGTCGCCTTGCTCGAGATAATAAATAGTACTTGTGCCATAATCATTGGATAGATCATGATCATAAGATGCTAGTACTTCCTCTGCATATTAGGAAAACTGTGGCGGTTATTTTTGGTAAAGTAGGGTGTTGATCATAAAGCAAGCCTCCAGGTCCAATGCTACACGGTAGCCATTGGATATGTTGCGCAATACTGTAGTGGAGATCGAAATCGATGAGGAATACAGTAGCCAAGGCCTTTGAGAAATGGCCATAGACAAAAACCTTCAGACGCAACAGGGAACCCTTACATAGTAGTAATAGTAGAAGTTATGATTAGCAGAAACGCAAGGTTACTTATGGCTAAGAATATTGAAGGTTTTGGGTTTAGGCTAGATATCCATTCATTACATATATATGTTTTGCGATTGCAAGTTTGGTTTAATAGTAAATTCATACTTGCCTTTAATGATGAGGTCTCTAATGTAAGAATCTCTCACTCTAAGCCAAGGGGAAAAACAAATAAATAAGGTATTTGGCAATGTTATCTCTTGAATTTGTTGTACATTACAATTTGCCCCGTGAATTTTTAATTTTATTAAGCTGCCCCTTGAACTAAAAAATTTGTAGTAAATCATCTTCATAGCAATTTTAGTTTTTGATATAAATTGACAAGAAATTTGTACATAAATAGTTTATTATTGATGTAAATGATCCTTTTTATATATTTAGATCTAAATTTATTGTGGTCAATATCTTTAAGGGAAATTGCAAAAGAACATAGCAATGAACATTTTTAGCCCAAAATTTTGATACCTTAAATAAATCAACCAAATTTTTGTAAATTTATATTTGCTTTTACGTAGAATTTCAAAAATACCCTTATCTTTTTCATCTCCCCAAAAAACCATATCATACACTTTCTATTTCTTCTCCCCTTTTTTCCTCCTCTTCTCTTCCAGCTTCGGCAACAAAGCTGCTCCCCGCACAACTTCGACAACCTCTCCCTACATGATTCTAACAACGACTCTGGCACTTGCTCCAGGCTCCGGCAACAAAACGGCTTACTCTACGACTTTGACGCTTGCTCCTGGCTCTATGCCATTGCGGGGATCGTGTGACTCCTGCCATTAACGATGGTGAACCAGTGCGGCCTTCACTCGACTCCGACAAGACTTGCTCTTCTAGTATCGTCGCTTTCCATGTCCAAAACCTTCGCATTCAACTCTGGCGATACCTGCTCCTTTGGTGTCGTCACTCTCCATGTCAAGAAAGGTAAAGGAAGAGAGGAGATATGCTAAGCCAAGAGAGAGAGAGAGACATAGGGGAAAGGGCATATTTGGTTGCTAGGGTTTTCAATTTGGGTATATTAGTCATAATATCATTTAATTATTACATATTTAAAATTAAATGGCCTATTTACTAATCATTCTAACATTTTGGTCTATTAATTTTTATTCAAATACTATTTAAGCCTATTTCCCTCATTTCCCTATCTTTAATTAAGTTACCATCAAAATAGAAAATTTTAAATTAACTTTAATTTGAGTATAAATTTTGATTAACATTTATATGAAATGTCTTTTATACTCTTAGTTAACAAACCATGTGAAAATCATATATTAATTTTATTCAAAAACTTAAATTGTTATCGATAGGAATGATTCGCTACAAATTTGTAAATTGAAGAGGCAACTTTAAAATTAAAAATTCAAGGAAAAATTATACATGTATGACAAGTTCAGAGACAATGGTGCCAAATATCCAAATGATAATAATTGTATTATATATAGGGTGTTTTTGTGGTACGTCACCTACACGTTGTCTGATAATTGTCATGGAATGTTGACTGTTTATTCAAATTTCCGCGTGTAAATTGATGTCTCATAAAGATTAAAAGATTAAAAAAAAATTATATGAAAAAACTATATTAATGAAAATTGAGCAATGGATTATTCTAAAAAAATTGAACGTCGGTAGCTAATGTTGAGTTGGTTGAATCCGTGATAGATTGTCGATAGACTTAATCTGCCGCAATTTTGAATCGTCAACACTAATCAAGTTGTTTTTCAGAAAAAAAGAAAAAAGAAAAAAGGAAGCCCAATTAAGTTATGTTAATTCACGTGCCTTGTTTGTTATGATTAACTTTTGCATGAAAAAACCCAATTAAGTTATGTTAAGTCACGTGTCTTGTTTGTAATGATTAACTTTTGCATAAAGTTGTCACATTCTTATTTTATATATTCGCACAAAATGAGTAGTTATTTATTACTTCCAGAAAAAATGAGGTCTTTTTTAGCTCTTTAGTTAACGGGGCCAAAAAATATGTTCTTTTTTATACAGAGTAAATAATGTGACTCAATTTAGAGAATGAGGTATGTACATGTAACTTTATGGCAAAATTTAACAAAAAGTAACCGCAAGGTATTTGGGAAGCATTTTCTTTTGAGCACGAAGTACCTAATTAATATTATCTTAAGAATAAGGGTTAATTTTAAATTTAATCCCTGAAAAATAGTTATCTCACTTTATCATCGTACAACTCAAAATTACACAAAACTCCTAGCTACTTAAACTTATAATAAGTTGCAATTTTTGTACGTTTGTTATTGAGACGTCAAAATTTTAACGGATTTGTTTATGTATGGGGTATATGATTGCTTGACAAAGTGCAATACATCAAAATAGACTTTAAAATTTTACTTTTTTTGGGAAAATTTTTTATAAATATCATCTTTTGAAATACTTTTTATAAATAATATATATGTTTAAGTTGATCTCCACCTACCACTGTTGTGGCTACGTAAAATGTCATGACAAAGAAGAGCGAAAGACCACCAAAGCTGACAAACGGAGGTGCTAAAACGATGATAGAATTCGTGACAAAGGACAGTCGGTGTCGTCTCGATGGGAGGAAGGAAGGAGATCGATGGAGAGAGGAGAGATGAGGCAGAAGGAGGAAAAAAAAGAGAGAGAAAGAAAGCATTAGTGAGAAGAAAGAGAGAAGAAAGAGAAAAGAAAAAGAAGAGAGAGAAACAAACTGAATATTTGGTAAAGAAAAAAGAACAGGGAAGAAAAAGAAAGAGAAGCCATATTTGAAGGGTAGAATGGAAAGTTAAAATATTTAAAATCAAATAAGGGTTATTATCTTTTAACCTTTGGTGCATAAGCTGTTAATTTTCAAAACGTTTAAAGAGTGGCTTATTCACTGTAATTTCCCTAAATAATTTATTTATTCCTTGAGCAACACTTTTTCGTGCAATTCCTTTAATTTTTGGACATTTAAGCATATTATTTTTACTTTTTCTTCTTGAATTATGTCACTTATTTGATTTTGCCCCGATTCATACAGGTTAACAAATAAAGTTAGACCTCCACGCCTCAATCCACCGCATATACTCACAACGTCTTGTATAAATAGTTTTTTGCCAACAGCCATTCCAGCCCGAAATGCAAAGAATAGATTGAAGCTAGAAAATCTGCCACCCTTTTGTGTGAAGAAAAGAGATCTCAATAAGCATCCGGCCGATACGATCAAGGCATGAGAGTTGTGGAGCGGGAAAATGAGTTTTGGAGCTAAAAATGTCACTTTTGAAAGAAAAGTGTTCATCACTTCTTCTTTATTTTTTTTCCCAGCCACCTTTAATTAGGTGCCCATGTCAAACAAAGATGCTTAAAACAAACGGAATTGGTGGGAAAAAAAAGAGAAGAAATATTGGCGTTGTAAAAAGAATGAATCATATAGTTGCTAAACAGAAATGGGTTACTTGCTAATAAATTTTGAGAGGACGGAAAGGTACTTTTTTGAAACCAGTAGATAAAGTTGTAAAGCGACATAAATCAAGGGACAAAAATTTAAAAAAAAATCAGCTCAAAAAATGCCCAAAACTAATAGAATTAGGTGAAAGAGGATTACTTGTTAAATAAATAAAGTTCAAGAAGATGGAATAGTGGTACATTTTAAAAATTGAGTAAAATAACATATAAGAGTCCGTTTGACAACACAATAAAAACCAAAAGTTAGAACGAATTTACAATAACATATGAAAGCTTTACATTGTAGTCTACTTTTACTTTATATTAATATATGAGAGTTGAATACTATAACAGTTAGAACTATATAGTTAAAACGACATTACTAAACAAAAGCTAAGTGATATAGTTTGAGCGAGCCAAATGTAGGAATAACAATGATAAAATTATCATATCCCATATATATTCGGGCTTCTAATATGATCATAGATAGTGTGTCCCCACCCGAATGTTAATCCCACAAAAGCAGGTCTCTATCGGTTTGCAAAGGACCCGCTTCCATGTGACAATTAAGAAAAATGGAGTTATATGCAACTATACGTGTTAGCCATGAGAGGGGAAGTGGACACACTATGATCCATTAGAGTGGATGTGGAAGTATTCGTTGGAACCTTGATATATATTAGACTTTAATGAACGAGATAATTGGGGACAGTTTGCTTTACGTACGTCTAGACCTTCCTCTTATCCTTTCCCAGCCGACACATTAAAAAGCTGAGAGCAGCGTGATGGACTACTGGCCATTTACAGAATTCTACCTTTTTTCCCTCAAAATTTTCATTGGTTGTTTGTAAGTGTAACGTCAATATATCACATGCATGTTTGACAATCTATAAATTTAATGTCCGTTTCTTTTTTTTTTTTATCTACTAGAATAGTTGTGAAAATAATTCTGTGATGAACTTGCAATGAAGCAACACTTCTGAATAGTCATATATGTAGCTTAGAAAATTATTTTAGGAAAACCAGCATGCATGTCGTTGTTTTAGCTTTCTGTGGTCTTCATTGGTCCAATCTATTCAATTCGTGGGTGTGGTTTTCGTCTGTCCTCCAATTTATATCATGTCACACGGCAGGATTTTTTTTTTTTTAATTATAAACAAGCAGAAACTTTATTGAAAAGAAAAAAGAAAAGTCTTAGTTTAGTCTTAGAAAAACTAATATAAAAGAAATCTATAAGAATAATTAAAAAAACAAAAATAAGAGTAAAACATAAAAAAAAAATTTACGAGGAAAAATAACCTATTTTCTCATTTTAAAATCCTTCATACTGTGAGCTATAAGGTGGTAAGACGACTTTTCTTTCCTAAATTATGGTTCATTTTTTCCTCAAAATATCAAGATTAATAGTCAATTTTTTGTAAGAGCTCGAAGTAACAATTTCCATCTCTTTCTAAATAAGTACTGTTTTTTTTTTTTTTGTGGTTATTTTTTCGTTATCCACTTCAAGATTTCGTTCTCTCAGAAAGAGTCATCATTCACTAGTTTCGTACCATCTGGAGCATTGATTGATTAACCTAATGACATTAAAACCAAGAAGACTAACTTCCAAGTTGTAGAATTATAAAACTAACTAAACCATACTAGGAAACTATATGTGCTTCTTTCCAGTTAAAAAAAAAAGTAACAGTACAAGTTAATATCCATTACATTCAATGATGCAAAGCATCAACCTAATGTGATCATGAGTTGAGAACGTACGCTAAATATACGAACATGTCTAGCTAGGAATATTAGATCTTTCTCATGCCAAATAGTATGTAAGATTTTTATAGAGAGACTTCAGTCCTCAAAATAACGGATTTTTCCCCTCAAAAAAAAAAAAATCACAGGTATTTTAATTATGAACAAAAAGTATTAGTTTCATTGCCTTCTCAATTTATTTGTTTATTTCTTTTCTTTGAGACCCCACCAATACAAAAAGTGTTCCCTCTTTTCGTTGTCCATGAATTTTTTTCATGCATACACCGTACCGGCCTGCTTATTCTTGCGTTAAATGAGTACACATGACTTTCTTGTTGGTTTCCTCTCAGTGTTTTGTTAGTTTTCTTTTCTCTTTTTTCCAAAAATGAGTGTCATACAGACACAATATGATACGTTAATGAGCCGGTTTGTCAGTGTTTTTAAAATAGTTTTATTTTTAAAGAATTATACTGAGAGTGTTTTTAAAATTTTTACCTTAAAATTATGCAATATTTTCAAAAATATTAAAAAAAATACCAAATAGGGCGTTAATTTTTGGGAAAACAAAGAGAAAACTAATAATATATAGAGAGGAAACCAATTGACGTAATAACAAAGGTGGTCAGTCTCCTCACTTTTGGTTTTAGTTTGTTTTTACCGCTTGTAATTAGCAGAAGATGTATAGATGTCCGAATAGATCTTAGTCTAGGCTGTGTCGTGTTATGATACCGAAAAATTTCTGTTACATTTTAAATGCAATAATTAAGAATTTTATTAAGTAATTTATGAACAAATTTTATAAGCTAAAATTTCATGCTCAAAAATTTGTTAAGAATTTAAGGAGTAATTTTGATATCATGAAGATTATTAATTAAATCCGATTTTTATGAAAAAATCGGTAAAAGAGAAAATAGGATTCTCAAAATTAAAAATGCTATAGACTTGAACAAGGAAGGAATGATATGAAAAATAAGCAAGAAAGATTAATTATTGCAGAATGTGTTGCAACAAAATTTAAGACAGAAATACAATATAAAAAATACACAGTATGGAAATCATTAAGTATGAGAATAATGTAGTATAAAGATTACACTGATAAAGTTAAGCAGTATAGAAATTATATTGTATAAAATTATACAGTATGAAAATTATACTGTATAAATTAATGCAATATAAAAATTTGACTGTGTGAAGCTAAGCAGTATAGGAATTATATTGTGTGAAGGCTGGGGACACACTAAACAATATAGAAAGAAATACCGGTAGTATAAGAAATATACTAATAATATAGAAAAAATACAATGTAGTGTAAATTTTGACAGTTTAAAAGTAAAGTAAGGCCCATAAGATAACATCTAAAAGGGTGGAAAATGTACCACATTTCCCCCATATTGGTCGGTTTTGGTTGAGTGGTGGAGAGCAAACTTTTGTTTGCAAAATGGTCCCTAGATTAAGTTATTTTTGTATTCAAGGGCTTAAGTGATAAGTAAACCGTTATCTCCATCATTTTTTTCATTAAAAAACATAAAAAAAAAGCCCATCTCCTCCTCCAGAAAACCCACCCCCTCCCATTGATTCTCTTAAATATTTTTCAAGAGTATAGCCTCCAAATCATGCAAAGAAGCAAGAACAAGTGTAGAGATGAAGATTAAAGAGTTTTTAAGACAAAAACTCAAACTTTACCTATTGTGTTAAAGAGGTTTTGCTTATGTTTTTGGATGAGATGTTTATGGGATATGTTTTGAATGTTTTCAAGGGTTTTTGAAAAGGTTTTCAAGCATCTCAAAGGAGGAGCTAAAGCTTGAAAATCCCCAAGTGAAACCCTAACCCTAATTTTGATTCAATTTTTGCACAAGCATTTGTTGTAATGTTTATGGACTTTGATATATAAGGTGGACATTATGGCATGATTGGTTATGTTTTTTGATGATGATGATGGAAAGTTCGAAATTAGTGTTTTTGGCATTAAAAAGGAAAAGATTATTAAACTTTGTTGAAAAACAAATTTTGACTAGTTTTCAAGGAATGATGATTTTGAGGGCCTTAAAGGCTAATTTATTTTTCAAGCAAAGCATTAGATCTACCAAAACAGTACGGATAACAATTTTTTTGAACAAAGTTTTGTAAAACTTTGAGTGGACTAAATTGTAAAGATTTGTAAAAGTTTCAGCAAAACTGGAAAATGGCAGAAAAACACCACTATGCATTAGAATTTTAGGAAAGTTAAAACATCAAGTTGTAGAACTCATCGAATTTGTTAACTATCGCAGATGGTTCATGAAAATTCTGCACGGTTTGTGAGTTATGAATTTTACGAGATTTTAAGCACAAAATTTCATAAAAAAGAAAATGTTATGAAGTGGTTTGATTAGACCAAGGAGCTTTAGAAGGTTTTAATCTTTGTGAAAAAACTAGATGTTTTAGTATAAGATGGTTAATTTTGTTTCAGGGGGCAAAAAGGTCAAGATTTTTATGTTTTGAGCCAAAACCATAAAACATGTGAAATTGTATTTTCACTGAGAAAATGTTAGTTTCCTACATTGTTGTGGGCAGTGAGTAACTATAGGTTTCAATTTTGAAAGAATTAAGAGTTTTTATCAAGAAAGAATGAGAGAAAAACTTTAAGGGAAAAAATGTTAAGATTTTCACATAATGGGTCAAAATTGCAAGTTTTGATAATAGATTTTAACGCAAAAAAACTATTGTTTTGTTTTCCATAATATTACAATAAGTAAAAAAGGTAATTTTTGTTTAAAAAGGGTCTGAAATTTTTTCTAAGACCCGTCAAGAACAAAATAATGATTTTTCATAAAAGGCCAAAAAGGACTCTGAAACACTTGATTTAGGAAAATGCTCCTTAGCAGGAAATTTTTCTTACCCCATAAGTATGGGGATGGTAAAGTAAAATGAGAAATTTAGTAAAATTATAAGGCTTACGAAAAACTCGTTAAGAGTAAGATCGACATTTTTTAAAGAAATCGCTAAAACAGAACCTGAGTACTTCGAATTAGCGAAATACCCTTAAATGAAAAATGATCCATATCATGTTAAGTAATAAAACTGTCAAGTAAGTTACGAAATTTGATCAAGGAACATTCAAGTTAAGTAACGGAACAATGTACAAATAAGAATGGAGTTAAGTAAAAAGAATGAACAGTTAATTTTTAAGTTCCGTTATCAATCGAGTAAATCGATAATAAGAAAAGTTAGCTAATGGTCAGATGTCAATTGAAATATGACACAGAAACCGACTAATAAAAGGAAAAAGAAAAAAATGGAAACGCTAGAGTGTTAAACAGGTAAATCTCAAACCTCACCTATAGCATGAAAAAAATGATTTTCAAATGTTTTATATATGTTTGCAATTGTTATGCAAGTTGATTTTGAAGTATGTTAGCATATGATATGCATCATGCTATAAAGTTTAAGTCATGATTTACAATATGCAAGAAGGTACATCAATGATGTTAATTAAGTGTCGTACTAGCTTCCTTGATGTAAAGTATACAAGTTATGTTAAAGTTACGACCTCCTTGTTTGATAGTCCCAAGTCTTCCACAAGAGAAACATCATGTTATATAAAAGTCACGATCTCATGATTGATGGTACTGGTATAAACATAAAGCTTGTAAGACAAATTAGAATAAGAACGATAATAAAAGTTCAAGTTATGAATGATGATAAAAAGTTCATAAATAGATGTTCATAAATGAGTATAATTGGAATCATGCATTTAAGTCTTGCTTGCATTCCTTTCCATAATATGTTTATGAGAATTGTTTATGTAAAACAATTTAAGAAATGTTTACGAGAAAGGTTTATGAAAAATGTTTACGAGAAAAGGTTCATGAATTAGTATTTATGAGAAAAGTTGAAAAACAATGTTTTATAAAGAATTTTTTTAATGTTTTGAGAGATTATGTTTGAGCTTACTGAACGAAAGCTCATTATAAGTTCCTTTATGTTGTAGGTAATCCTATAGGAGACCAGTATGACTGATTAAAGAGCTCGTTGTCGTGGAGAGACAGATGCAATAGTTTGGTATGGATACTACTACGGTAGTTTTTCGTTGCTTAAAGAAGAATTTTCCATTATTTGAAATAGTGTTTTAAAAGCTTTAAGAAAGTCAATATTTAATGAAATATTTTATAAGAAATGTTTTACAAAAAACATTTTAAAAAATATATTTTATGAAATGTTTTCAATAGTTATAAAGTTAAGTATTAAGCTATGTTTCAATTTATGTTGCTGTAGATTCAAGCTTATTTTAAGTATGTCGTAATGAAAAAGAAAAAAAAAATTCTAATTTTCTTACTAGTAAATAAGATTAAAGTTAAGAAATGATATTTAAGAAAGTTAAGTGACGACCCGAAAATGTAGGTCGTTACACATGTGCACCCTTGGCAGGGAAGGCTTGATTTCAGTCGACTATTTTAACCCATCAACTATTGTGGTGTTTTGTAATGAGCCTAGTCGAGCTCTAGTTTATGAGTCGTGTAGATGTTTCCTCTTTGGTCTCGTCACTCAAAATCTATCCGTATACTTCATTAGTTTTTACTGGTCAATCCAGTTAATGGTTGGAATCAAATTTTTCTTAAGTGGATGGTCATATGCGCCCAAGTTTATAATCTTTTTATGTTAATGAAATTTTTATTTAAAAAAAAAAAAAACTTAACATATCATAGCCAACTCAAACCTTAAAAGTATTAATATATTCGTATACATGCATATATGACCAATATCGTCGCCTATTTTATTATAGCTTAACCGCTTTAAAAGGGAAAATAATAATAATAATAATAATAATAATAATGGGCAGATTTAGTATACCATGTGTTCTAAAAACACATTTCCGAACATATTTGCATCGTAATTGGCTAAAGAGTCTCACACTTTGCATGTGACAACATATCACAATGACATAATTGACTAAAGAGTCACACACTTTGTATGTGACAACATATCACAATGACATAATATCAATTAACCGTAACATAACCTCACCTAGAATATCATAAATCCATCACTCTCACTCAGAACTCTAATTACATTAATCACACAAAAATCAATAATATTTAACCACACTAGTTTTTTGAGACGGACCAAAAAGTAAAAGAGAAAAATTAACCATGAATCAAGGCATATCTGTTGATCAAAGCCAAGGCATTGCTAGTCAATTGGGCAACATTCACAATGTTGCCCCTCACAGCAATCTTCAAATTTCCATCCATCGATTTCTCTTCAAACCCATCCGTACACGTAGTCTCATCCGTCAAGGCAGCACTAACCCAAGTTTGTATGTCGTTTATCATGAGCTTGAAACTGTCTTTGCTCTTAACGAGTTGACTCATCTCTCCCATGGATCTTTTGAGCTCATCCACTGAGTCCTTCAGCTCCTCAATGCAGTCCTTCATGGCTACAACCTCTTGCGGCTTTAGGCCGTGGCTCGATGACAGCTTCGACATCTTGTCAGATGTCGTTTTGGCCGACGAAAGGGTCACGCTAAGGGCGGTGCTGACAAGAAGTTGAGGGTTTGCTTGGATTGTGCTTGCGTAGCTTGAGAGAGAGCTAAAGCAGAGTTTTGGATAGGTTGTTGAGACGCAAGATGTTCTAATGAACTCGGTGTTGGTTTTGGATCCGGGGTCTCTAGAAGCTGAAATTGAGAATGTGAAGTGAGAAGTGATAATGAGAAGAAATGTGACCAAGTGTTCAGAAGATGAGAATGCCATTTTTTTTTTCTCTCTCTCTTTCTCTTATCTCAATTAGAAGCTAGTGGGAGTAGTGATGGTAGAAGGAGAGAAGGAGTGCCAATTTATAGGGCAAAAAAGAACATTAAAAATCTTATGTTTGGGTTATCCTTGGGGTCTAAATGATGAAAAATCAATGGGGTCCCCAGATTATGACGAAGTGGGCTCCAATTTGAAAGATATGAATATTTGATATACGGCTATTCTTATCTTAACAAGAATAATTGATATACTCATTATTTGGAGGCCATGGCCGGCGACTCCAAGTTGGCTTATATACGGCTTTATATTATATCTATCCCACACGCTTCTACCACTCGAACGTTCTTTTTTCGTAACCCGTACTCTAATAATTGTTCAAATTATTGGTTGAAATAATTATGTTCCTAAAAATTTTGCTTTTAACTTTAGACTAAAATGTAATTTACTAGAAGGATATATGTTCAAAAGGTAAAATAACAGGGATGGCTAAAATATAATTTACTAGAAGGATATATGTTCAAAAGGTAAAATAACAGGGATGGCTAAAATATAATTTACTAGAAGGATATATGTTCAAAATTGATGTGCCTTGGCCTCAACATTTTGATTGTACATATAGTAGTGGCAATTTATTTTTGGGTAGAGTGCATAGTAGTAATTTCCACGAATAGAGTGGTCGCCCTGAGCCTTTGTTTTCTTTTGATTTTGTATATAAATTTTTAAAAACTTTTGTTTTGCCCCTTTAAAAGTGTACTTTGCCCTCTCCCACTCTTTTAAAGTTGTATTTCGCTCATCTTAAAATATTATTTTGCACCCTTTGAAATTCTATACTTTTTATTTGTCACACCTTCTTAGTTCAGTCATGTTCTACCATGGCTATAAATAACTACCACATGAGGTGTTGTGAACTAGAAGCCCTAATTCTACCGAGAATGAAAATCTGTGAACAAAAAATAAATAAAAACACAAAATTTATTGTGGTCACTATTGATGTGAGAATTATGTCTACTTTCAACCGCTGCAGAATAATTCACTATGATGATAAAAAAGTTTACAAGAGATAAATTGCACTCTCTCTATAATTTTTCTCTAGCCTCTCTCTCACTCAATATTTTTTGAGTTACAAATATATGCCCTAGCAACTCCTATTTATAGAAGTATATAATGAATGGTTTAGTTTCCCACAAAAAAATTGCTGATTTGCTATGCAACACCGCGGCCTCAACTTCTTAGCGTCAAGCATGGAAGGCATAACTCTTTGGAAATCCCCGACGTCGTACCACGGCATCAAAGCTCCAATGCGGCAATGCTTTGTGTTCTACCTCAAGTGTTGGGAACTCATTGTTGCAGTGCCACGGCGTTGGTTTTTCTTTCACCATTTTACGTAATCTTCTGTGTAGAGTCATAAATCGAAAGGATATAAAATTAGGCTTCAAACTTCTTAACATAAGGCATGTTAAACACCGTGATATATATATATATATATATATATACAATAATTCCCAATTACCCATGCCCTAGTGCATAGTTTAGATATTCAAACACATGTAATTTAAGTGTATTGTTTATATAATTTCGAATTAACTAATGATACAGGAAGTGATATGGCGGGCGTGGTGAAGGTGGCGCCAAAAGCACGCCCACATCCCCTCCATGGCTCCACCATCCTAATAAAGAAGGCAAGGAGAATCGAGATCAATATTATAATATTACTTATAAAAACAATAATGCATGAAAATGATTTTTATTGACCAAATTAGTCCTATTTTTTTCTGGATATGTATTGGTATGAAAGTGTGACATTTCGTTATTTTATACGTCCATACTTGTATTGTATAGAAGTTTAATTCTTAAGTCCTTGAATCTAGTAATCCTAATATTCTTACCTTTTTGAATATTTGATATTGAATTGTTATTAATTAACGAACAATTCTATAAAAAAACGGCTTCAAACATACAAGGCTTCCCATTATTGGAAGACTCTTTGTATCCAAGGGAGATAATTGAAATCACTAAGGGCCTATTTGGCACACCATATTGTATTGTATTATATTACGATGCATTGTATTGTGTTGTATTATATACAAAAAATGCAATGTAATACAATACAATATAATACAACGTGCCAAATAATCCCTAAATCTTACGGAGATACTTCATCCCTTTTGTGATGTCAAATCTAAATTGCTTTGCTTTCAGTTTTCATTATTTTCTAAGGCTGCCTTTTTTTTAGGAATAATTTCACAAGTAAAGGTCATGTAAATAAAGGAGTAATGTTCCTTTCCTACATAGGACTATGAATATTTTGTTGATCAATCCTTACTTGAAGCTTAATTTTATAGTAATTCTAAACAAAGTTTCAACATTGGAATTCTAAATTTGAATCCCTCCAACAAAAATAATGATCTCACTTGTTTGATAGTACTTTTTTTAAAAAATGGTTTTGTTTGGGGATCGATTTTGGGAGTGTTCTGAAATTGTATTTGGTTATTTTTGAAAAAATTGTTTTAGGCATAAGAAAAAAGTGAAACTATTTGGGTCTATGTTTTGAAAACGTGCAACAAGTTATAGAAAATGAAAACAGAATTGAGAAAACATTGTAAATCATTTTTCATTTCCTTCACAAAAACCAATCTCTTTTTTTTCGTTTTCGTTTTCGTTTCAAAGCATTTGCTAATCAAACACTATTAAGAAAATGTTTTCATGCCTCAAAAGACATGTTGAAATATTCCAAAAACACATGAAAACAATAACACACAGTCGAAAAAGTCTAAAATAACCTAGTTGGGTAATAACCCGGCCCCCTTACAAAGGGATCCGCTAGGTGGAACCCACATAAGACCCATCTGGTGGGGCCTATCCCTGTGAGGGGGCCGGGCTACTACCTTCTCGGGATGAATAGAATAGCTCCAAATGGCCCCTATGTCTCCTCGCAAACTCCCATCCGTAGACGATAAACTTTGGCTTCCCTATCGAAATTGTTTGTATTCATGTTACCAAGACAATTTGATCAATTTGGGGTACGCAACTTGACCCATAACTCATGCATGCAAATTCGTTACTTAATTTTGGTTTTCTAGCCTAACTTGAGTAATGCAAGTTGACACTTGTCGATCCCACCACGTTGTAATAGAGAACTCGCGTTACGATAGGGGCGCAAGAACTACGGATCAAAACACTTTTCTCAATCAGAAAAAAATGTCCAAACAGTTAGCACGCATCATAAAGCTAATCGATGTTTTAAGTATGTGGCCCATAAATTAGATTGTAGCCGGTCCACTAGAGATATTATAGCTCTAGATATATAAAAAGCGATATGTGTAGCCCTTAAAAAAATCAAGAGAGTCATGATTAACATTTATTTGTATTCATGTTAAACACAATTAATAATTCTCTCAAGTTGTGTGTCTAATTAGGAGATTTTGTCCAATTTGATGTCTTAATTAAAAACGTCGTCTGGATTATGCATATTATATGTCTGCGTGTATATATATACATACAGAGAAACTAGCAAAGTACTGCTAATGATGCATGATATTATTGTGTCCATGACGTTAGAAACAGTTAATGAGATCCAATGCATAATGGAGTACATGCAATAAAAAAGGCCGCCGGGTTTAACCATGTCGACTATTCTGTTTAGATAGTATTTTTAACTCAAACCAATGTGAGAGAATATAAAAAAAAGCACGCACCAAATTAAATAAATATTCATGGGACGTACGTTTGTTTCTTTTTCAAAAGAAGTCCAGTACGCATTTAAATTGCATGTGCCCTATCCCTTTCAAACAAGGCATAAGTAAAATCATATAGAAAATATCTATAATGTGAAAGAAAAAAAAAAAAAAAGAGAAAAAGGGAAAGCCTTTGTCTTCATTTACTTTACGTCCATATTAAAAGGACAATCAAGTGTCGTTTTCAGTTTTGTAACAGATACATATATACAAGACTTCCAACTGTTTTTGTCCAACGTTAATAATAATTATGCCTGTCACGGGTCTTGGGACAAGCAGATATTTATTCTTATTTCTTTTATCCATTTAGCGAGCAATTGGCTATGGGTGCTTGCAATGTTTCAAGACGGTGTACTCTAGTCTATTTTAAGAGCGCTCAAGAACATAGGTGAAATTATGGGTTAAAAGAATAAGTATTATAATATATGAAAACTTTATGTATGATATATTTTTGCTTTATATTTATATATCTTTATTTATTTATCCTTATTTATTTTATCTATTTAGGGAGCAATTTGATATGGGTACTTGTAATATTACTAGATATAGTGTGCTCTAGTCTATAGTTTGAGAGCTTTTAAGGACGAAGTTGAAACTGTAAGTTAGAACAATAAGTACTATAACATATGAGAACTTTACGCTGTAGTATTTTTTTTCTTTACATTATAGTGTGTGAGAGTTTTACACCAATTGAAACTATAAATTCCAATTAAATTGCCAGACACACTCTTTGCTTTAATTGTTTGATAGAAGTAATCCACTCTAATTAATTTACAACAGATCATTCAACATGATGTACAGACGATAATTGTTATGAATTGCAACTATCCTTTATAATTAGTAGTATTTGATTTTTTGGAAGAATAAAGAAATATTGCAAAGCAAAGGGCAAAATTTCAACTTGTGCAGCTGTTCAAGACTTTAAAAACCAGTATGACGGCGATAGAACTTAGAAGAAAGAAAAAACTGTTATAGAGAAAAAAAAAAAAAAAAAAAGAGAGAAAGACGTCACGCAACTAGTAGGATAGTGTAAAGTTAAGGGACGAGAACATGCATGTATTAATATATATTTCAATCACGCAAACATGGATTGAGACTTTGTGATGTTACTAAGCCAACGCCCCAAAATTAGTTATTTCAACAAAGATAGGGTAGCTTCTTTTTTTTTTTTTTTTTTTGTAAATGTTTAAAAGACTAGTAAGTTGTGGAATGACTGAGCCGATCGATTTTGAATAGAAGCAGAATCTAGTAATAAATATGTATTTATATTTCAAGTAGTTTTTAATAACTTAAAATGAGTTATTTCGATTTTGATTAAGTAACTACGTATATGACAGGAATTTGGCAATCTATACCTCGAAGTTAACAGATTCACTTTTCAATTAGTTTCACGTTGAATTTTGGGATCCGGCAATAGATTCATTAATGTAAGCATACATTTTGAACGTTAGTTAGAATTAAATGATTTTAACTAACTAAAGGTAAAAGCTCTTAATGATTACAATAAACAATAAAAAGTTGTTAAAATGTAAAACTCTCACATGTTACCATTCTTAAACTTAAAACTTTTAGTTCTAATTTTTAACTACCTTGCCAAATAACCTATAAATGGATTAGTTTCAAACCAATATGTCATGCATCCCGTCCACGACAACTTTTTATGATTTAAAACCAAAAAAGAAAACAAAGAAAGAGAGAGAAAATCTATCAAACAAATGTGCGAGTAACAACAGATGAATTGGCTTAAATGTCTTGCGGGAAAGTTTTTGGTAAAGAATAATTTAAGCCAAAAAAAATACTCTATGTATAACGTCTCTGTGTGTGTCAGCCCCGTTGGAAAATTGGTTTTTAGACTTTCATCCTCTAATTTACTTGATCAAATTGGGTCAATGATCTTCCAAAATCGAATTCCAATTTTTCGCGAATGGATGGATATAGATGGGCTCATTTGGTCTTTTTTCCACATATATTTGAACTAGAGGGATGCCACTAGTATAATTAAGGAACATAAATTTAATTTATACCTTTTCTTAAACATTATTTTCTCTTTAAAAACAAATTAATAAGGAGGGACATAATTTTAAGAGAGACGCATTGGGATGTAAAACTAAGGATATGTTTCCTTAATTTCTGAGATATGCCGAAAAATGGCCTTTCAAAGTAATGTATTAGGAAATGTCTAAATTTTATTAAATTAGAGAAACAGTCATTTTTTTAATAAATGGTCACTTAGTTATTGACTGACTGATTTGGTTTTCAATCGTTGATTCACCAATCTAATAAAAGTTTAATTAGTGCCAGTAAAATACTGATTGATTATATGATTGACCATCCACTGGCTATTTTTTCTGAAAATATAGTTTTCATATTTTAGAGTGTCCAAAACTTACCATCTCACATAATCCCTCAATTTTTTGTTTTCATTTTTCTCCATGTATGAAGTTTATGCTCTTTAATCGGGCTGGGCCACATCAACTTCAAATTGGGCGGACCTGTTCTATTAGATGGACCGGACAACTAGCTAGGCTTGGATCCACTTTGAATGAGAAACTTACAAGAATACCCTCCAAACGCACCACCTCATTAAAAATGCCCTCAACAAACTACTCATTAAAACTAGTCTTTTATTAAAAATTGAGGATTTATTAAAAGACAAAGTTATCCTTCCTCTGACTCACTCATGTAGGATACCAAAATGACTAAGTTCCGTCCTAGAACTCGTCGGAACCCACTAGGTTCTATTATGAAACCCGCTAGGTTTCATCGTGGAACCTGCCTCCGGTTACCGGAGCTGGTACTAGATTATAACCTGCCAGGTTTTAACTTGCAACTTATGAGATTTCAATCTATTTTTTAAAATAAAAATGAGCCAACCGCCTTCGATTGCCTGCGCGAGTACTGAGTTATAACCTGTCAAGTTCTAACTTAGAACCTACTAGATTCCAATATATATTTTTAAAACAAAAAAAGCATCGACTGTCTTCAATCATCGGCGCTAGTTTCGGGTCGTAACCTGTCAGATTCTAACTTAGAACCTATCAGATTTCAACATATTTTTTTATACCTACCAGATTCATTTTTGAAACCCGTTGAATTCCATCCTCGAACTAGCCGGAACCTGCCAAGTTTCATCGTAGAATACACCAGGTTCCAACATAAAACGCGTTAGATTTTGTCCCGAAACTTACCGAAACTAGTTAGAACTCACCGGATTTCTGTAAAAAAACCATTACATCCAAAAAAAAAATTCCAAACATTCCTCACAGAATCAAGAACAGTTACAAGCAACTACAATTGTTTTTTGGGAAATTTCACATAGACTGTTGTGTTGGAAAATAAATCTATGGGCAATGAGAAATAAATAACATATTTTGGCGATAAACATCAAGCGGACCATGAAAAGAAAACAAAGAACTTTTAGTAATGGAAGACATAATAATCAGCACAAGAACTACTCAATTTTCTCCACTATACACAACATATACAGTAGAAAAAAACACATGCATCAAATAAAGCTACAAACACAAGGAACAACATTTACCATGCCAAGGATACTGTTATGGTAAAATTGGAGAAGTAGATGAATTCCCTATATGCTCAGACATCAATCTCAACAGATCATCCTCGACAGCCTGGGTTTGTCTTCAGGTGCCATTAATCTCTAACGACAAACACAAACGATTTGTCATGGTGAGAATCTGGCTAGATCTGATGATTCACTCTGATCTATGATGGTGATGAATTGCCCAAACTTCCATTGATAAAGCTTCGATGTCGAGCTCAAAAAATGAGGAGAGAGAGAATCTCACGGTGGCCGAGATCCGTGATCTCGAATGAGGACATCGAGCTTCGTGACGACCAAGTGAGGAATATGAGAGTTCGACAATGATGAAAAAGATACCATCTTCACGGCTATCTCGTTAAGGTCGTGCGGTCTATGTAAGGGATTGTTGTGCTGATGCTGCTCGGCAGAAGAGTTGACCTTGCAGGTTGACTCCATTGTTATCGAAGACGAGTCACTGGAGAAGTAGTGTCTTTGGTTATGGCTGTGGCCATGGCGGTCATCAAGGGATGAAGGCGTCAATCTGAGGATGCCGCCAAATTCACACTCGGCTTTGATAACGACGTCGACAGCTGTAGCGAGGAGCGAGCACCAAGATGGCGAAGATGAGCTTGGGGGTTACCTCTTTGGCTGTCGATGATAATAAATCGGTGAGAAAGAGGGAAGGCCGATTCGGGAGAAGGGAAGAGAGAGAGAGTTTATTAGGGTTTCAATCTAGTTTTAGAATTAGGGACAAAAAGTTTAAATTAATAAATCAAATTCAAAAGAAAATAATTTTTAAATGGATAGTTTTAAAAGAGGAGGACATTTTTTAATAAGGAGGCTTCATAAGAGGCATTCTATGTAGTTTTCTCTCTTTAAATTTAGTTTTTAGTTTTTGAGAAAATTACAATTATGCCACTCTTTTAAAGATAGGTGTTATTTATCTCACAATTGAAAAAGTTATACCACATTACTACTCATATTATGTGTTTAAGTTATGTCACAATAAAATATTTGTAGCATTTATATAAAGTAAGTTTCAAATTTTGGATATATGAAAATTCCCCTTACTTTAAGAAGAAAAAAATACAAGAAAAACTTCCATAAATATCATTTTTTTGAAACATACTTTTTATAAGTTCCGTGCATGTTTTAGTGTGGTACAATTAAAATACGCAATATTACTGGTAGCGTGGCATGAATAAACATATTTTTTAAAGTGTAGCATAAACTGTAATTTTCTCAAAAAAAAAAAAAAAACCTTCATGCAAGATCTGGTACTTCTCTTCAATGTGTGTGTATTTGTAACTTTGATGTATACACCTTATTTCGGCGGTGAAAGAGAAAACGAGAAAATGCACCAAAGACATACTTGTGCCAAATAACTTGTCTCTCTCGTGTTCCATGAGCAGTGACAGTGACAGAGCCATAATTTTTTTTTTTTGGTTCAGTGTAGGCATTAATGAAATCAAATTCTGGAACTAAATTTTAATAATGCAATTTTATCTTTTTAAACTATGTCTTATTTTTTCTTGTTTTTCCAAATCAACTAAACTTTAAACTTTTAAATTTTAAAAAAGTTTAATTCAGTTTTTAAAATTTAATCCTAAAAAAATTAAATTTACATAGTCGAAAGTTAATTTTGATGTAATCAAGGTTTCTAGTTTTGAAACATCGATATATTTAAAAGCCAAAACTTGGTATATAATTGATTTTTTTTTTGGAAAATACTAAATAATTAGAGGAATTTGAAAAAAAAATAATATGTTCAAATGAAATATAATTGAAATTATACTACAAATACGAGGTAAAAATTGTAATTAAAAAAATTTGGGGGGCGTAATAGCAAAAAAATTGTAAAAAAGTTTGTTGGGAAAAGGTGCAAAATCTAAGCACTTGGGCCAGGACAATGTGGTCCGGCCTGTTTCCAAGTTGAGTTAGAAAGAGAACCTTAAAAGAAGGAAAAAAAAAAAAACAAAAGAAGGAGAAGAAGGTCGAGTTAAGATCCAAATAAAGCACATATATTACTATTTCTCGATCCTTAAACAAACATTAGACGATTCATACCATCTAAACAATCACTCTAAAAAAGCGCACACACTTTTACATAAAGCGGTACCTAATTACCCGATTCCCACCACCACCACAAGTAACATATGCCAATCCTATCAATATCTAATAAATAATCACTCACAAAGCATAATTAATTAACCACACTTTGCCTTCCAAACAAAAATAAATAAACATAATTAACCACACTTTGAGATATAATTGATCCCAAATTAAAACAAAATTAAGCACTAATCAAGGCATATCTGTTGATCAAGGCCAAAGCATTGCTAGTCAACTGGGCAACGTTCACAATCTGGACTCTCACCTCATTCTTCAACTTCCCATTCATGGCTTTCCCTCCGAACCCATCCGAGCAAGTGGTCTCGTCCGTCAGGGCAGCACTAACCCAAGTTTGAATGTCGTTTATCGTCAGCTTAAGCCCATTACGTCCCTTAAGCTTACTCATCTCTCCGATCGACATTCGGAGCTCGTCCACCGACTCGCTCAGCTCATCCACACAGTCCTTCATGGCTGCAGCCTCCCTCGGCTTCAGGCCGTGGCTCAACGACAGCTTAAGCAGCAGGTTTGACGTCGTTTTCGCCGACAAGAGAGTCACGTTGAGGGCTGTGCTTGCCAGGAGCTGAGGGCTTGTTTGGATTTTGTTTGCGTGGATTGAGAGAGAGCTGAAGCAAAGCCTTGGGTAGGATGTTTCTCTGCATGATCGTTTGATGAAATCTGTGCTTGTTTTTGGTGGTGGTGATGATGACGATGGTGATGATGATGATCGGGGTGATCTAACGGCTGACGTTGAGTGTGTGTAGGAACTAATGAGGACACACATGAGAAGGAATATGAGAGCAGTTTTAGAAGATAACGATTCCATAGCTCTAATACTTTTTTGGTAATGTGTAGTTAGTGGTTTGATGAAAAAGAGAAGGAATGAAAACCAATTTATAGAGCTCAAATTAAGAAAATAATAATTTCATTATTATTTTTTTTTTGTGTCGGTAAGTCACTGTTCTCTACTCTTCACAAAAAATAAAATAAATGAAAATTATTATGAATAATCAATTATGTATGTTTATCAAGAATCAGTATATAAGATTAGATCTTTATATCTTTTGCTGAAATAAGTGTGGAATCATTGTAGTAATGGTTGACCGTAATTACTGTAACAGCCTAAGGTACTGAAGAAATTACGACTACCGTAGCCGATACTATAGCACACGAAAATTTTTATATAAATACCTCATTCTCTTGTCCATTTTTTAATATCTGAAACTAAGACATTAATGTAGTTTTCTTCGCTTTCTATTTCTAAATTCTCTGCAAAGTTCTTAATTTTTATAAAAAAAAATAAATAAATTGATTTATATTATTTTAAAAATATCTGGAAAAAGAAATTAAAGCTTTGCTGCAAAAGGGTGGGGCCAAAGTCGAACTATGTATTATGGACGTTTTGAATTTGTGGTAGTGTTGCTAACAGTTAGCTAATTAATATAAGCTTTGGTATTTTGTATACTAGCGTCATATGATTCTTTGAGTTTTGATTTTAGAATACGTTCTACAATCACGTATCCGTGTTAGATATCAAAAATTAAAGTATTTGAAAATATAATTGAAACTATAAGTAAAACTAAAATATTTTAGCATATACAAACTTTATACTGTTACATATTTTATTTTATATTGTAACATATGAAAAATTTATACTGTAATTGTTAAAACTAATAAATTAAGATGAAATTATTAAACACATTCGTGAATGTACTGTATGAACAAATAATCAGTGGCTATTAGCGATAAACAAGACTCTTGAGAATTGGTGGGGCCAAAGTGGTACTATGCATTATAGACGTTTCGAATTTGTGGTAGACTAAGGGGCTCGTTTTCTAACAGTTAGCTAACTAATTAATAGGCTTTTTGCTTTGTATACTAGCATGCTTCTTTGTGTTCTGACCACCACATACATATATGATTTCAACCGGAGACAGAGGCACCCATGAGGGTGGACGCCATCTTTTTTAACTTTTGTTCTTAATTTTGTACATAAAATTTTACAAAATTTGGGCTCCCCTTCTCGTTTCTCTTAAAATTCTAATTCTCTTTGTTTACCTCACCTTATTAGTTCAATCACGTCCTTATTTCTTAATTAATTTTTTTAACTCTATCCTAAATATATACAATAATCAAAGGCTATTAGGGATGAATTATAACTTCTTCTTTTTTTCTTTTTAAAAAGGAAAATAAATTCCAAATTAAGAAAATACAAACACCAATATTATGTGCCTTAAATTACGATGAACAGTATTTTCAGCAACTTTTGTTGCATATGTATTGGTTGAACTTGATTGTGTTTCGTATCATCTCTCAACCAAAATTGTGACGTACAATTTGGTCAACTTGGGTTCAAAAGCAACATTGTAAATGAAAATCCTAAGAGACATTGTCTGAATCCCGCTGACTGTAAAACAAAATCTTATTATGTACGAACCAAATTTGATTGGGTGCAACTTCCATCCTTGTTGGGAACCAGCTTTAACAAGAACTACTCATGTTGCCAAAGAGATCTATGGTGAGTACTGCAGAATATTTTTTTTTTCACAATTAAAAAGAAATAAAAATATGAAAAATTAATTCAGTTCAACATATTTTTTTAATAAAAAATTCATGAGTGTAACATATTTTTATGCTAAAATTTAGCTGGTGGAGTAGTGCATGAGAAAGCAACCATCAAAACGGTGGGCCATAAATATTCGTTTGAGATGAAATTCATCATGTGAAAAGCGTATTATAAAGAGATATATATTTTTTTTCAATGGATACATAATTTGATAAGACAGGCTGAATAATGCAACATTTGAATTTTTCTTCTGTCTTAAACAATTTCATGAATAGGCTCTTCAATCATCTTCCGCACATTATGACGATATTAAGCGCGTTCATTTTTCCCTTTTTTTTTTTTATCTCAAGATACCAATGTATTTTAATTCATGTTCTATTTTTTTTAACGATATTATACTGCATTAATTAAAATATCATATCATATAAATTAAAAAGTTATGTTTACTAAATATTTAAATTAACGTGACATGATATTATTTTAATTACCGAATTCCTGTGTCTGCTGCATGGTACTAATTCTGGGCTTGTACATTGGGTATGCAGCTAGGCAATTACAAACTCTTCATCAATTTACTTATAAAGATTAGAATATTGATCGATAGTTACAAATCAAGCTTGTGATCGGAAATACAAGTCGCAGATTCACAAAGTATTCTCTTCCAATTAGGTAAAAGAAAAAACAAGGTGTTCTTTCAAATCTTTGATGTATGTGAGTACTTGCGGAGAAATAGAGAGCTTGTAGACACTTAATTTGTTTTGATTGATTGTCCATGACACTCCTTTAGTATCATTTATTCTGTTGATATATATTTTCAAACCTAATTGCTGATATGGAGGCAAATGAACATGTGTTGTAGCATATGATATTGTATATCTTAGGTAGGTCGATATCACAATTCATGTCTAAAAGTGATAGTGATTTGTCAATTAATTATTACGGGTCCTCTTAGACATATAATTAATTACATTTAAAAGAAATGAAAAGAGAGGGTCTTGGAGACAAAATTAGAGTTGATGGTCATCACTTTTCAAGAGGGAAAAAAATCTCTTAATAATACATGATGTGCACGCAAACACGCATAAGATATCAAATAAGAAAAAATTACAGTACATTATGAAATTGAAATTCAACACAATATTTAAAATATCTTAAAAGTCTATAATTGCATAATAATTATTTTAATGGTATTATGTTTTGTATTATATAATTACACAGTAATTACTTTAATGATATCATTTTTGGACATATGAAAAATGTTTACAAACAAGAATCTTATTTTAATTCAATAAACATAAGAAGACCATTTGTCTTATTAACCCATCAAATAATAACTAAACAGTTGAAAATACGCAAAACTTTGTCAATAATCAAATGGTAAATCATTATAGTACTTAATTGTACTTTTTTAGATCACTGGGTTTGTGAATCAAATTTATTTTTTTTAATTCAATTATTGTTTTCTTGAGCTTGAGCTAATTAGGCTAAAGTTGTGGCTTATGATGGAAATTCTTTAAAAATATTGTTTTGGTCTTGGGTTTTTAGATTTGTGGAGAAGAGATAAAGAGTGTGCTTAAAGTTTAGACATAAATTAAAGAGGAAGGTGAGAAGAGAGATAGATAAATTCAAAGTATAATGAATTTATGTAAAGAATTACTTTTCATATTTCGTTTTTGTAATTATGTGGAAGGCTTTTTTTCTGTTCGAAAGGAAGTTAATATACGAATAAAATTAGGAATAGAGCAAGCAGACTATTGATCAGGGTTTTTTTTTTTAATTGAAACTTCTGCTATATTTGTCTTCCACATTAATTTACATTAATTAACAAATATTTGCAAAAAAAGTCTCTATATTTAGGAAGAAAATATATCTATGTAATTTTCTCTAGCATGGACCGCCATGTGTATTTAATTATGAATTGATTCTTGAACTTAAATATTGACTTTGGATCGGAATTGCTCGCCATTCCCACTAAAAGAAGAAAAGGACATGACGAGATGACGACTTTAATTTGTTTGTTGCGGTTGTAAAGTATTAAGCGCTTACTAGCAAGAGTAATAATATAAAAGAAATTCCGACAAAAAAATAATATAAAAGAAAAAATAGATGAATCATGAACAAAAGTTTATAACAATTTAGTAGCATGAGAATTACATTTATTTTCAATCTTGTAGAATTTTACCATAATAACAATAAAACACTCCGTATCTAAAACTCTTTGTACAAGAGTACAAAAATAACACAAGGCTGATCTATGTATTAACTATTACTAAGAAGCATGGAGTCTAATTTAATGTCTTTACAATTTACTCCATGCCATGACCATGAAAAAACCAGCATTGCGACACTGCAACAGGCAAGTTTCTAGTACATGCAATAGAGAGCTCAACGCCATAACTGTAATGTCCCAAAAATGGGGGTGGGATCGTTAAGTTAAATAAGATTAATTAAATAGAGTAAATCAACAAAAAGTAAATAAATATAAATTAAATTGCTTAGCCAAAATCTCATCGGCAGTCACTGTCACGTGGATGTTTATCACGAATGTGGGTAGGTAAATAGACTATAAATCATAATATTAATACAATATTACTGAAAATCATCATTTATAATTTAAATTAGGCTATGCAACTAACACAGCCGACGTCGACATCAGGACAAATCGAACAGTACACGTGTCATACAACAGTTCCAGAGAAAAATACTATTTCTACTCATGCCCCTTCCTCTTCAAGCCTTGGGGGAAAGGTTTTAAAAACAATAAAACGTGAACGGAATACTTAGTAGGATAGTTAGTTAAAAATATATTGTTTAAAATAACGGTCACAGTTGAAAACATTATTCACAAAGCATACTTACTAAAACGAACCTCAAAACTATGACAAAAATCAATTAATACTAGTTAAAAACTCGATAAACATCTCCGTACAGGTTTTGAGAATTCGAAAAAAATATCAAAATACAATTCCTTAAATGCACAAAAATAACTTCAACATCAAACAGAAATCATTCTTAAAAATTCATTTAAAAACTAAACCTTGGCCAAAATAATTTATAAAGGGGCTACCAAAGAAGGGATAAAAAATATCCTACCTCAATTTGAAATTCAATATGTAAGTTATAAACAAAATTCAACGTAAGCTCCAATTTTGTTCATAACCTTTAAAAATTGCATTTAAAGTCAGAAATTTCATTAATCAAATATCATTATGTTAATTTAATTATCAGTGTGCCCGTTTGACTCAAAATAATCATGACGTAAAATCTTAATCCTCTTAAAACATTTCTAAATCATTAAATATTGAAAACTAGGAGTAAAAGTATAATTTTATGATGCTTAGTCAACCTGTCAAACATTCAGGTTTGGTCTGCCGAACCTACACAGTTCGGCCTACCAAGCATCCGAACCCGATCTACTGAACTTATTAGTTTGGCCTGCCGAAAGGATGAGTTCGGCCTACCAGACTTATAAATTTGGCCTATCAATCCTCATGATCGACCTACTGAACTGATAAAATTTGAAAAATTTCAGCTTTCGAGCCTCAGCTTCTCCGAGCTTAAAACCTAATTTTAAACATGTTTTTTACCATTTCAAACCCAGAAAATGTGTAGAAAATGTAGGGAAACAACTCTAAACCTTTTAGAAACAAAATCGCCAAATTTAAACCCAATCTCACCTTCGATTTGAAAATAAAATAAAAAAAAACATCAAAACTTAGTTAAATTGATTTTAGTTCAAATAAAGCTTAGATTCGTGGTAAAAACACATTTCATAACTCGAATTTGAACATTATTTGAGCCTAAAGAAGCTCGGAATCAACATTCAATGAAAGTTTGAAAAATTGAAATTAAAACTTTGAAATTTTAAAGAAAAAGAGAAAGCTAACCTCAATGGCGTTTTGAAAAATTCTTGGGTGGATTGAACTTTGTTCCTTGCCTGAAATCAATGGGAAAAATCAGAGGAAAGAGGGAGAGAAGAGAGAGTTGTTGGGGAATTAGACGACTCATAATTCCAAGGATCGCAAAAATGAACAATTGCAGAAAATAAATAGGAGAAAAGAAGAAAAAGAGACACCAAATTTTTATACAAGTTCGTCCAAATTTGAGACTACGTCCTGTTTCTGCCGCTTGCAGATTCCACTATGATGAAGGAGATTACAGATTACAAGAGCAGTTTCTCACACACTCACAAATTGTGCTTACCAAAACTCTCTTCTATCTAACACCCAATGGGAATTTTTTCTCTCTTAAGGATGGAGCTCTCAAGAATTTTGCCTCTCACAAAATTAGGCACAAAATTAGGCCACTCACAATTTTCACACACACCCAACCCTAGCCACCTTGTGTCTATTTATAACCAAAGGAAGAGAAAAATAGCAACTAATGGGAAACCCTAGTGGTTTCCCCTTTTTGGGGGCGTTTGAGTTCGACTCTAACTCAAAGTTTTGCAACAAACCAGACTTCAGGCGCCGCGGCCCTCATTTTGGACGCCGCGGCACTGGTTTGTTCTCAGACGGGCACCACGACCCTTGTTTTGGGGGCCACGACGCTGGTTCGAGCGCCGCGGCCCTCGTTTTTGGGCGCCGCGGCGCTGTGTCTCTGCCCTCCTTTTTTTTTCTTCTTTCTCCTTTGCTAGGTTGATTTGGCTCCATATTTCAACAATCTCCCACTTGGAGACTAATCAATCACCATGTCTCCCACTGCAGCGGCAACGACTTCTCACGCCTCATGGAGAAGTCCAACTGAAGTTGCGCACAACTTCAGTTTCTCGATCGGATCCATCTTGGTGAGCATATCTCTGGATCCTTTTACCACCCACTTTGCCTTATACCCTTTGCTGCTAGCAATCTTATCTTTTACCTGGTATACCCTCTTGTTGTGCAAGGACTTTTTACCCTGTGGTAACTTTGCCAGTTGCCATGTCTGATCCAACTCGTCCCTCATGGCTAACTCCCACTTGACCGAATCACTAGCATCCATGGCTTCATCATAGCTCTCTGGCTTACCTCTGTCGGTCAACAATATATAATGCAGAGTTGGGGAGTATCTCTGCGGTGGTCTGATTGTCCTGCTAGACCTCCTGACTGGTGTGGTAGGAGTCCTCTGGTTTCCTTCTGGAGCTATGTTTTTCTGGTCTTCAACCTATGGATTTTGCACCTCCACTTCAGGCAGATCCTTCAATGGAATCACCTCAGGCTTCTTATCTTCAAAACCTGAACCCCTGGAGTCCGTGCTGTCTCTGTCCTTGTACAGAACACCTTCGTTGAAGATCACATCCTTGCTCCTGATAATCTTCCGGCTTTGGTCATCCCAGAGACGATAACCAAACTCAAGTCTGCCATAGCCAACCAGAAAACACTTCTTTGACTTGGCATCCAGTTTACTTCTAGCAGCAGAATCAATGTGTGCATAGGAAACACACCCAAACACTCTCAAGTAAGAGAGATTAACCTGTTTATGGCTCCAGACTTCTTCAGGTAGCTTAAACTTCAGCGGTGTGGATGGACTTCTATTAATCAAATGAGCGGCTATATTAATTGCCTCAGCCCAAAACATCTTTGGCAGCCCTGCATGTAACCTCATGCTTCTGGCACGCTCGTTTAAAGTCCTGTTCATCCTTTCAGCTACCCCATTCTGTTGTGGTTTCCCTGGAATGGTCTTCCTCATCGTTATCCCATTCTCAGCACAGTACCGCCTGAACTCTTCATCTAAGTACTCTCCCCCATTGTCATACTGCAAGCACTTTACCTTCAAATCTGTCTCGTTCTCCACCATGGCTCTCCATCTCTTGAAAGCATCAAAGACATCAGATTTGTTTTTCAGAAAGTAAATTCATACCTTCCTGCTTGAGTCATCTATGAACGTCACATAATAGTTAGCGCCACCAAGAGAAGTCACCGGCGCAGGCCCCCACACATCAGTGTGAACAAGCTCCAATTTCCTGGACTTAGGCTCTCTACCCATCTTTGAGAAACTCACTCTCTTCTGTTTACCAAAGATGTAGGCTTCACACAAACTGTGATCAATAGTTTTCAAACCCGGCAGTTTTCCTTTGCAGTGAAGCACCTTCATACCCTTTTCACTCATGTGACCAAGCCTATAATGCCATAGCTCGGTATTGGCAGCAGAATCAGCAACTGCTAGGGTATCTTTGCAACTTGAGTTCATGTAGAGAGTTTCAGCCTTGCGTCCCTGAGCAACTACCATCGCTCCTTTAGTGACTTTCCAACCTCCACAATTGAAGGTCACTTTATGTCCTCATCATCCAGTTGCCCCACCGAAATTAAGTTGCGCATTAGTTTAGGAACATGTCTCACCTTATGAATCTTCCACACAGACCCATTAGGCATTTTTAAACTGACATCTCTAATGCCAACTATATCCAAAGGTTCTCCATCAGTGAGATAAACCTTACCATGATTTTCGGCAACATAATTCTCCAAGACATGACTGTGTACAGTGATGTGGAATGATGCTCCTGAATCTATCACCCACGAATCAAAAGAACTGTCGACAGACAAAATTAAGGCATCCCGTTGCTCTTTAGTGGCAGCGTTGGCTGCGTCATTAGTCTTGTCTTCGTTCTTCCTTGGAGCCCTGCAGTTCTTTTTCAAGTGACCCGTCTTACCACAATTCCAACACTCTAGAGTCCTACCGTTCCTTGACTTGCTTCTCCCATTCCTCGACTTGCCTCTCCTGCCATTATCCCTGTTGGATTGCCTATCAAGTTTCCTGCCCATATTATCAACATTAAGGGCCGAGTTCGATGAAGAGGCTTCTCTTGAGTCCTTCCTACGGACTTCTTCCGCCAGAATGGAGTTTCTGACATCAACAAACTTTAGTTTGGCATTCCCAAGTGAATTTGTAATGGCCACCCTCATGAGTTCCCAACTATTCGGTAACGAGGCCAAGAGGATTAGAGCATTGATCTCATCATTGAATTTAATCTCTACCGAGACCAATTGGTTCAGGACGGTGTTGAAACTTTTCAAGTGCTCTACCACTGAGGCACCTTCAGACATCTTTAAATTAAAAGGCTTCTTCATGAGATGTACCTTGTTATTGGCTGAGGGATTCTCATACATCTCTGACAGAGCCTTCATCATCCCTGCTGTAGTAGTCTCCTTAGCAACGTTGTGGGCAACGTTCTTTGACAAGGTCAAACGGATCACACCGAGCACCTGTCTATCAAGGAGATTCCACTCCTCATCCTTCATGCCTTCGGGCTTATTAACCAAGGGCAAGTGCAGTTTCCTGCTGTAGAGATAGTCTTCAACTTGCATCCTCCAATAGGAAAAATCTAAACCATCAAATTTGGTGATGCCGGCTGCCATACCTTCTTCTCCAGTCATCATTCTTGATGAAAACCTCCGCTCTGATACCAGTTGTTGGGGAATTAGACGACTCCTAATTCTAAGGATCGCAAGAACGAACAATTACAAAAAATAAATAGGAGAAAAGAAGAAAAAGAGACACCAAATTTTTATAAAGGTTCATCCAAATTTGAGACTACATCATGTTTCTGCCGCTTGCAGATTCCACTATGATGAAGGAGATTACAGATTACAAGAGCAGTTTCTCACACACTCACAAATTGTGCTTACCAAAACTCTCTTCTATCTAACACCAAATGGGAATTTTTTCTCTCTCAAGGATGGAGCTCTCAAGAATTTTGCCTCTCACAAAATTAGGCCACTCACAATTTTCACACACACCCAACCCTAGCCACCTTGTGTCTATTTATAACCAAAGGAAGAGAAAAATAGAAACTAATGGGAAACCCTAGTGGTTTCCCCTTTTTTGGGGCGTTTGAGTTCGACTCTAACTCAAAATTTCACAACAAACCAGACTTTGGGTGCCACGGCCCTCATTTTGGGTGCCGCGGCGCTGGTTCGTTCTCGGATGGGCGCCACGGCCTTTGTTTTGGGCGCCGCGGCCCTGGTTCGAGCGCCGCGGCGCTGTGTCTTTGCCCTCCTTTTTTTTCTTCTTTCTCCTTTGCTAGGTTGATTTGGCTCCATATTTCAACAAGAGAGAAGAGAGAGAGATAGAGTGAGGGAAACATGAGAGAGGAAAAGAAGAAAAATAAAAAGAGGGGCTTCAATGGCATTTTTGTTAATATAGAAAAATGTGGTGCAAAAATGTGATTTGGTGTTATAAAACAAAAATATCAAATTCTCAAATATAACAATTGGAACAAAAATTTTAAATAACTGAAATTAACATCAAAATCACACTTGGCGCACTTAATAATTAAACTTAACATAATTAATTCCACTTAAAAATTCACAGATGTTACAGTAACGCTGGAACTTTAATGTCGTAGCATTGGATTGAAAATTTTTGAAGCATATGTCTTCAGCGCCGCAGTGCTAGAAAGTGGAAATCTCGTCATGTTTCGTGAATTAGCATTGTTTTTTGGGAACTGAACCATTTATCCTGTGTGTGCTTTTATAGATAGGAGATGCCACGTTTATTTATATAACTCTAGAAATTGAGAGAGACTAGCGAAAAAAATCTTAAGAGAAAGTATGTACAATTTCTATTGTAAGTGTCTTCATCATGATAGTAAATTTGTGCAGTGGCTAAAGTAGACTTAGTTCTAACATTAAGGGTGAACCATATAAATTTTGTATATGTTCTTATCTATTCTTTACTTTCTGTAGAATTAAGACTTTTTGTTGGAAACAAAGTGCGCAGCAGAATTTTAAAAAAATTTTCATCAGAGTATTTTCCAAAACACAAGTTTGACATGTTATATGTATAAATTAGACAGATCTTACAAACCTCAGTGTGTCGAAGAACCTTCGCAACCTGTGTAGAGAAGTAATATTCCAGAAGAGCCTCAACCAACAGGTCTTCTTTGCTATTCTCTATCCACAACCGGAGTGAGTGTGGGCTCACACGTACAGCTCTTCCACCGGTGACTCTCCTTCCAACCAATAGAGAGAACCCAAAGCTAGTGTTCATGATTTGTGAACAAAAGCTCTCAGGGAGTTTTCAGATGCTCACTCGAAGAGTATCACTCTTAATCTCTCAAATTGATCTGAGTAAATCATTAGACTCACTCCCTTTTTATACCTATTGGTCATAGGGTCAGTCCATATCAGATTAGGTCTCAAAAAATCGAAACAGAATCAAGTTCGGATCAATATCTGATAAGATTCGCGTGAAAACGCGTAATCTTAACTGTCATCGGTCGGCAGGCTGAACTTTCTGATAGGCAGGCCGAACAGGCCAGTTCGACAGGCCGAACAGGCCAGTTCGACAGGCCGAACACGTCATCCGGCAGGCCGAACTGTCGAGAAAAAATCTCCTCGAATCTTTTATTTTCCACCCGAGATTCTAAAGGATAAAGTCTCAGTTTTGATTCAAATAGCCCAATAGAAAAGATATCTGATCAAAACAAACTTTATCAAGATAATCTCTAAGAAAATAAATCAATTCACAATAATTCTACAAGTTTATCTTGTTCTAATTGTCCAAAATTAAAACAACCGATAAACAGACAAGAATTACCCGAACGCAATAATTCAACAAGTTCATCTTGAACTAATTTTCTTACATAATTAATTCAACCGATAAACAAACATGAATTATTTGATTCTTATAAATTTTAAACCAATCTGATAAATTCGACATAAGTCACCAATTATTGAAAAAACACGCCGAGTCGTTACAGGATTTTGTGAGCTAGCAAAGGGGACCAAAATGGACCTATAATGTTCAAGCTCATGATAATTACGAAACCCAATATCCCAGATATACATTTCACAATTATCAACTCCAACGCTACTCCACTAAAAGCTTGGAGCTACACTCTCGAACTTTATAGAATTACGAAGCTCGTGTAGCTAAGTCTCCATGACATATCATAGTGTATCGCATCCCCATATGATCATCCATAATCGGCTTAAGGACAAGTTCTGTCTTACCTTCCCGATTATTTTTATCTTACGTTCCATTGTCTCACCATTAGAAAACTTACCATCCAAAGATAGTATACCATTCGGTTACACCTATGTATCCAAATGGTTGAGCGCTCCAGTTTTCCAATTACAGGACAACGCATATAAGAGGATATCATTACTCCTAAAGAGGAGCTATGGATTCCATATCTATGAATAACAAGTCTACGCTATCAAGAGTCATGCCTCCAACGTACCGGCATGCATGCCACTATAGAAATGTGGGAGTCACCCATTGGTACATCAAAAGACACAAGTCGAGACAACGAGCCCATTATTCATCTCAGGATTAAGATACAATACAAATGATTGTCTAAAGTGAATCGATTTGCCAAGACAGAATTATTAATCCAAATCAATTCACTTTATGTCCCGATCCAACACATCGTCACCTTTGACAACGTGCCAATGTTTCTATTCATGGAGTCTAACTCCGATGGTCAAGACAAACCATCTCCCAAAAGGGATAAAGACAACATAACAATCTTTACATGAATAAAACGCCCAACTTTATTCCCTCGATTGCGGATCATATGTTTTAGACCGTCACCCGAAGAATTGTGTCTTCCGCATAATCATCCCATCATATGCCCAATTCTTAAGGTTTAGACTGACAGTCTTAGACTACTGTTTGCTTATCATACATTCAACAAATATGAACGTAAAGAGGACAATATTTGGTATATATAAATGAATAAATTCTTTATTGATAAAAATGTCTCCAAAAACGTATTACATTTTTACTCCTTAGAGCATACATGTCTAACACTTTTAATTCGCGACAACTATGCCTAAGGGTGAAAATTCGGTTGTGTCTCATATGAGACACATGTCAATCTGTTCGCGTTCCCACAACAAAATCCTATGTTTCTCACAAGGGAATACCTAATTAGCTCATCGTTGGGTCACATGGTGTACTTTCGCAATTCTGATTTTAATAATATAGTAATCGGGTCAAGCAAGCCCCCGCAAGTCGGATGCAACCACTACTGGCCTAAATGGTTGCACTATCCTTCCGCCATGGGTATGGACTTTCGGCCCTCAAATCTGCTCGCTTTGCTTGCTTGCTTGCTGATCCTTCTATTTCAGAGTTGTTTGTCCTTTGTTTTAGTTCTGCTTTTAGTCAGTTGCAAAATTTCACTCAAAACGAAAAAGGAACAAATTACAAGAGAATTACACACTCACGCCTCTAAAACTCTTTGTACAAGATTACTAGAAGAATAAAGGACCAGTACTCCACTCACTTCTCTTGGTTTCTTTCTTAGACTTAGTATTGGAGTGTCTTTCCAAAGCCCACGCGAATTTTTGAGCCGATTTTCATCATCAACATTACTCCTACTTTATAGAAGAAGATATTGAACTTACAGATGCTAATTCGATATTGATAATATGTACATTATTATTAACAGAGGAAGAGCCATACACAGATGGAGTGAACGGCCGCCACAATTAAATTTTTTTTCCTTTCAATATTGTATATTAAGTTTTATAAAAATTATTTTGCATCCCTCCTTAAATTTTATTTCGTTCCTACCCTCCTAAAGTTCTATTCCACTCCTCCTACAATTCAATATCTTTTTTATTTAATTTTTTTTATAATGTTAGTGTATGCTCTACCTATCTTGACTACATTTTCTAGCTCCAACCTTGATCATTAACATTTTCTCTAAAAAATACAAGATTTTAGCGATTAAAGGTGGTCATGCCTCATTCGCTCATTTAATTGAATATTCAGATATATTATTACATAGTAAATGGAAACTTATCTTTGTGTTTATCTTCTGTTAATTATATATAGTTTAATTAAAACTTGGCTTATGGTTCTTATTTTAAATTTTTTTAACATTATGAGATACGAGATCTTGATCACGGGAATCGCTAGTAGTACAAAAATGACTCTTGAAATGGACTCATCTCATTTGTCTAGTTCTTATCATTTTTCTTTTCTTCAAAATTTCTATATGGTAGGTAATTTTCGTACAAAATCATCTACAAGATTGCCCCTTGTAGAACGCAAAAGCTCTATCTTATTTTCTCTCTTATCTTTGCAAGGGAATTTTTTCCATATTTTATTTTTGTACTTATCATATCCTTGAGCCAGCTACAATCAGACATTTAGGGCCACACTACTACTAATAGCCAAAACACTTCATTTTGTCTTGTTTGAGTGGGACACCTCAAGTATATTCCGATTATCTCTCCGTTGTTTTCAATTCTTTTTCAAAACATTTCTTCATTTCTGATAATATGTATATCTCATTACACATGACCATTTCTTGTTCAAATATATGCATTGTTCACATCCTAGGCCTATCTTCTCCTTTTGTTACGTACTAGCCAATAGGTTCCCGTGAATAATTTACACAACAACTATATAGAAATGGGAAAATCCCTATATAGTTATAAACTAGGGCTCTTTGCAAGAATCCTCCCACTTTTTTCTTTTTCGTCTTTACAAAAGTAAACGGAGTTGGAAAATTTAAAACCAGAAGAATCGCATTTCAAAACCCCAACCCTAGAATTTAGATCAAGTTCCCCAAATGTTTGTTCCAAGACACTCTCAAACTACTCAAAAACCGCCCAAACGATCGATTCAAAGAAGACAACAAAACGATCTAGTGAGAAAAATAGTGCGAATTATGAGGAAAATATTGATTCTTAATTTGAGAAAATCTTATATTCTTCTCTTAGGTTGCTTTTGCTACTTTACACTTATTTTTATTTTGTTTGTATTTAGGTTTATTAAAAAAACTTAATTTTCTAAGACCTTTTCTCTTTTCTTTTTTTTTATTACAATATTTAACATAAATATAAAAAGAGAACAAGTCTCTTGCAGTGCTCTCAATGTGTTCGAAATCCAAGAAGTTTTGTCTTTTTTTTCCGAAACCTTTTTTTTCCCTTCTTGAACCTTTCGAAATATTTTTTCCTTTTTTTGAAACATTTTTTTTATTATTATTATTTTTGCTTTGGACTAGTTATTACTTATTTAACAAGAAAAAATATATATATATCATCCCATATTGGTTGATTTGTATCTGCTGCCTTCATGAGCTAGTTTCTTCTTATCCTTTGGTTTTCGACTTTTTAATCAAAATTTTTTGGAACACACACAACAGGATAAACGGCAATTAGGCACGAAAGACTTGCTGTCCAACTTGGGTTGGTGATTGTCTAGAACTACTTTTTTTCTTTCTACTACTTTATATGGATTAGATAGGGTCTCCATGTCTCGGTTCTAATAAGCCTATTGCTCTATTCACTTCAGGTTTGTGACGTGATTCTTCTTCTTTTTTATTTTATTTATTTTTTTTCAAGATTGAAGTATTCGCGAAGTGTTTTTTTTTTTTTTAATTATTTTCTTTATCGGATCCACTTATTTTGATCTCACAACGACACCATCACAAACGGCGGGATGGAGGAAAACAGAGGAAAAATGAACCCGACTTTTGAGCAAGAAGCAATGAAAAGTAGCAACACTTGTCACTGCTTTTAAACGTTATTTCCAGAATTTTATAGGGTGTTTGGAGTTTAGATTCAAACCACATAATTTTAATTGTAAATAATATAAAACTTACATATTATAGTTTAAAATAAAAATTTATTATAGTATATAAGTCTCGCATAATATAATATGCGATTCTAATTTTAAAGTTTTAATTTTTCTTTCAAACACCATGTTAGAGTAAACTTGAGGTTTTCTTTTCTTTTTTTTCTTTTCTTCTCTTTTCTCTTTTTTTTTTCAATACAGACTAGAAAAATTATGATAAAGCAATTCCATAATCCCAGAAATTAAGGGAGATGAATACGGATGACTACCTTCATACACTCTGTGCTGTGATTCTGTGAACCCATCTCCCATTATCAAATTCGCCTAAGGATCCAATCCAAGGGAACTTATTTTATTTTCATACTCTAAAGAAAATCTCAATTTTTATTTATTCTTCTGCTTGAAATCTATATATATATACACACACACACATATATTTGATAATCAAATCTATATTTAAATTACCAAATAATTTCATAAAAATAAGAAAGAAACAAAAGAAATCTTCACGACATTTAATACACAATAATAAAAGGTCCTCGAATAACGCCTCTCGTCCTGCAGGTCTCATGCTGCCACGTCAAGCCTTCTCACGCCAATCGCGGTGTTCACTTTCGAGTGGCATGCATGATGAAGGTACAAATCGAGACGTTTCTTAACGTTATAGGACAGCCACATGTCCGCGCGTAGGACCTTCTCTCCTGGCTTTCCTCGATATTCGGTGATGACATGACTTGCATCATTTCAATTTTCTTCTTTTCTTTTTCTGATTGAAAGACCAGTTTTTAAGAACCATCGATTTTTTAATTAAACTCTAATTAATTCAAAATTATCAATGCACGAAATAAACAAGAGGACGCAGCAAAATTGTTATCGATGTTGAGTTGTTAATCATATGTTTTCAGGGTCAGGTTTAGATGTTAAGCAACTCACTAAAAAAAATTGTATACAGATACCATTTGGACTTAATTAATACAACATTTTTTTTTAGTGATTGACGTCTATGGCCTTGTTTAGCCAGCATCACTCATCTTTAAAGTGCTTTACAATACTTCCATTTATCGCAGAATATTTTATCTTGAAAACTACAAATTCTCCTCCCAAAAAAAGAGAATGATGCATTTTCTTCCGAAAATACTTAAGACAAAAACTAATTACTTTTATGCTTGTTTGTCCTTTAAAAAACCTTATAGAAAAGTCTTAGACTCGTCCTCTTTTTATAAGCAGTAAAATCTTATCAAGAATTTAACCCGTCACAAAACGTGCTGCAACATATTTGAACTCAAATTTGAAAAATGATGCAGTATGCCTCTGGAACTCGTTATCTCTTTTCTAAATTAGATATTCTTTATTTAAAAACATCAAATTGCATCTAAATATCAGCTTTTACAAACTAGAGGTAAAATCCTCGTTTAATTCAAATTTTCAATCGTTTTACAAATCAAACTTGCTTTTTAAGTTAAGATAGACTTGGATTCTTATTTGAAATTTGAAAGATACACTGAAAATCTTCTCAATACGATGGCTTTATCTCTGAAACCTTCTTAGGATAAAATCTTCACATCATTGGCATTATCTTTAAGATTTTGATATTCTTCACATTTAAACGTTTATCATATTATCACTTCACGCCTTTATCTTTTTTCTTTTCTTATTTTCAATTTGCAAAGCCGATATACCAATACAAAATTCAAACCTTTATTTCACTTAAAAAAATTTCTTTCAACAAAAATATTTTCAAACCTTTAATCTGATTGTGTTTTTCATTAGGCCATTTAAGAAATAAGTTGGAATTAGAAGTTTAAACTAAAAACACTGAAATATATGATAGAAAATAATATTCAAATAGTGATTCGAACGACAAACTTACTAAACAACCTATATGCTTTGTTTGATAACATTATTCCAACTATATAGTTTCAAATGCTACAGTGTAAAGCTTTCACATGCTACAGTGCAAAACAAAAGTAAGCTACATTGTAAAACTCTCACAAGTTACGACAAATTTATTCTAACTATTAGTTCTAACTATGTCGCCAAACACACTTCTAATATTTTTTTTTATTTCTTTTAGGACACGTCATTATTTTCTTAAAATGCACATTATCTCATTATTTATATCAAACAAATACAAATTTAACAAAATTTCATAAAACTGTGACAACTTAAATTACACAACACCAATAAGTTAATTTTTTATATTATATCATAGAATTCTCTAAAAAACTTAAATATATATAGCTAATAATCTCTTGGTGAAAAAATTGATGGCTTATATGGAAAAAAAAAATGTTACTTCATCTTTTTCTGCATTTTGTTTTATCATGAAATGTGCCAATGCATTCTTTCTTCTTTTATTTTTGAAGGAAACGCATTCTTTCTCAACAATCAAACAACGAAACAAAATTAGAAAACATCAAAACAAAATAACAAAATTCATCAAATAACACATTTCTTGCAAATAAGGTGTGCTATTTCTTTCCAAGAAGCAACGCATATTCATCATTGGCATTGACAATAAGAAAAACCCAAACAGGGATTTCATAGATTAATAAATAAATGGTCAAAAAGAAATGGCGTATTCTTGTGATGTTTATGCTTGATGTGTACCAATTTGTGTCTCTGGCGTTATAATAGGAGAATACGACTGGGTTCCATCTCATCCGAAACGAGAAAGGGCTGCGCAGTTTGCCCATTGATGCAAAAGACAGCTAGATGAAAAATCCTTTTCACTTTCGCGGGTTAACACCCCGGTACTCATAAAATAATATGTTCAATCTAGTATGATTTAACATTTTGTAATTTTTGCTTCTTCTGGTAATTTGCCAGATCCATGAGATCTTTACGTGATCTTATCTATCTATATATACACACACACCCTCTATTGACAGATCTAAGAAACTCAACGGCAAGAATGTCACTCTTGAAGTTCCAACATTTTTTTTCCGAATAGGCTCCAAGAAAAATATTAGTACACTATTTTAAACCATTGCATTTTTAACGTAACATATCATCGCCTCGGACTATTTGTTTCTATTGTATTATTACATGCGTTAAAAAAAAAAAAAAAGGCGTATTAGCAGATAAAAATAAGTATCCTTTTGGATACATATAAATATATATAATACTCAAGAATTGAAAAATAGATTCGCTCAAAAGGATGAACGGACAAAATTAGCATTGTTGCAGCTTTCAAAACTTGTGTTTATTGGTTTTGTATCATCACTTTTGAAAATTAGAGTCTTACTTATTCCTCAAAACTGTTGTTGATAAAGCACACGTTTATATGTTTTCTAAAAAGTATGTTATGGCCAAACAAATTTTACATTGTTGCACCATAGAAGTTTATGACAAAATCATAGCGCCTAAAATCAACCCCAAAACATCTCCCTAATTTACATGCATCAATGAGCTGCCTTATCATGCATTTTGGTTAAAGTTTGCATGGTACTTCATCATGTCACAAGCTACCATTTATTGAGTACACCACAAGATGTAGTTTTCAAATCTCCTGTTTCAAACTTGTTTATCTGTCTAAGACCTTTTGATCTAATAGCATGAGGAGAATTTTGGGTAAAAGGAGGGTTTTTGGTGAAGGATTGTGGATTTAATCCCTCTTATTATCTTTATTTCTTATTTATAAAATGACACATGTTATAATATATGCCAATTTTTTGCATAAAAAAGATTTACAATTTATCAAATGCCCTTTTTTTTTTAAGATTCCTCTAATAGGTATTGAAAAAGTAATCTACCAGTAGAATTTGCATTTAAACTGTCAAATCAGTTAAAAATTGCGATTTTGATCAGATAAAATAGGTTTAAAAACATGCACCGCTAATAAAACCTCATTTTTTTATTCATGAAACATGGTGAATTTGTTTCAGCTGACAGTTTCCCTATAAATTAGGATCACCACCACCCTCAACAACACACCCCTAAATATTTTAACTCAACAAAAAAACAATATTACGCATGGAATCTCACTCACAGCGGAGTCTTCTCATACTGCCTCTATTCTCTTTTCTTCTCCAATTCATCTCCATCAACATCAATACTCACACAACCGCCGCCACATCTTCCTCATCTTATGTCAAAAACTCATGCAATTCCACTTTATATTCAGAAGACTGCTACAAGAGTCTCTGCTCCTACTCCTCCAAGATCAAATCGGACCCCAAAAGGCTCTGCAAATACGCCATTTATGTCGCCTACGTCGATGCAAAAACCGCCTTTTCGACGGCCTCAAAGATGTCAAAGACGAAAGGTTTGACGGACATGGAGGAGGAGGTCATGAGGGACTGCGTAGAAAATATCGGAGACAGCGCTGACAGGCTCAAAAATTCAGGGAACGCCATGGACGATTTGATCGGGAATGGTACAGCGAAGTCGGAGGACGAGAAATATCAGACGGTGGAGAACGTCAAGACGTGGGTCAGCGCCGCTTTGACGGATGATGACACGTGTTCGGAAGAGGTCGACGAGGAGAAGGTCAGCCCAAGAAGGAAGAGGAAGCTCAAGAAGGCCATTCTAAAACTCGCCAAGTCCACCAGTATTGCTCTGGCTTTCACCAACGGTTACTTCAGCTAAATATATATATATCTATATATATATATATATATGTATATATATGTAGGTATGTATGTATGTATGTTTGTGTGTTCCAGTTGAATGTCCAAAGTTATTCTTCTTAATTTCCTTTTCTTTCGATGTATGTTCCATGTAACTTCGTTTTTTTTTTTAATTTTTATTACTTGTGTTTAAATTTCATATACAAGTGCTATACATATCTTTCTTTCAATTTTGATTTCTTTTGTTAAATATGCAATTAATTAAGCGCGGTCATTTTTAAAGAAAATACAAAAAGGCGTATGAAGGGATATGGTGTTTATAGTGCAAGGTATGGTTTTAATGATTACATTTTTAATGGATATTGTTGCTATTAGGTGTTTGATATAAATCTAATGTCGATCGTAAGGAAATGGATAATTGATAAAAAAAATTTACGATAATTAATAAAATTAAATTCTTATTACGATATATTATCAATTATTGTTAAAATATACCCTTATTAAATATATAACAATTCAAGACATAACCAATATATATATATATTGAAGGAATCAGTGTATATATATATATATATATATATTGATCACCTAACTAATTATTTCATTTCCCTGTAGTTTAATTTTACTTGCATATAACAACAAATTCCAAATGTAAATATACTAGTGCTGCATTTTAGTGGCACTATACATAATCATGATCAAATTCTTGTAATTCTCTATATACACACATGACACGATGGATTAAAGTGATTCATAATTTTAAGGATCAAACTGTTAAGAATGTGATGTTACAGTGCCAGACATGTGACGATGCATATGATCAGAAGCGTATCATCCTTTTTCTAGCAGGGCCCTTCTCGGTGGGTATTCAAGCCAACAAATTAATAATAAACATTTTCAAATTATTAGATCGGTCAAAAATCATCTGCAGACCGATGACTAAAAAACAAATACATCGAAGATTGAAAAAGGAGGGCCCCGACAGACGAACCAAGAAAACATACATTATCTTCAATTGCACTCTATAATTTGCTCATAATTCAACGAGTCAATTTTGCAAACCAGCTAAGGAGTTGTTTGTATATGGTATTAATTCTTCAAGAATCAGCTTCCAAATCCATAGTCCGTACAACCGTTCTTCAACATATATTTACTCACGTAAAATATTAGTGAAATTCTATTACTGTGTTTGTTGACTTTAACCACCTCATATGATCGAGTTTACATATGTAACTGCAACCTACATGAGTTGACTTTAATTACATAAAATGTTTTATTATTATTATTATTATTATTATTATTTGGGTTAATTGGCTCTAAATTGCTGGAATTTAACTCATCTGTAATGCGCTTTTTTTTAGCGTCAACGCTAGTGTGAAAGTGCAATTTACAAGCATAGCAAGCATGCTTAATAAATTACAACGGATAATCTCGGGAACTGTGTTGCTTTAGTGCAATGTAACCTCTTTAAAAAGATTAAAAAAGGTTAGATTCATAAACACTCGGTCTGAATTTTTTTCACTCTCAAGAATTGGATCCGATCTTGTACTCAATTTTGTCATATAAATAGTCTTTAAACTTAAGAAATATCTCATGAATGGTTTTTTTATTCAATTTTTGATGAAAAAGTTAGCTTTATCTTACAACTAATAGCTAAACTTTCATCTCTCTATAAATAATTCATATGCTAAAATTTATACTATATTTAGTCCTTAAATTTTTTATAAAAAAAAAACCATATTCTAACATTAGTTATATTGTTAAATAAATATATGAAAAACATTAAATACGTAAAATTGTACTAAATCTATAGTCGCCTAAACTTAAAAAAATGTCAAAATTAATTTCTTTGCTACACATATTTGACATTTTTTTATCTATTTATTCAAATATATAACTTTGATATTTTTTTAAATGATCGTATTTTACTCCACCATATTAATAGATATCTCCAAATTATTTTTATATAATAAATTTATAAATATCTTTTTTCTTATACCTATCTTAACCAATTTATATTCCTACTAACCTAACATTTATAAACCCATGTCAGGCACGCATGGGATCACTAAAATTTATTTATGACTTGATATTGCTCTTAACACATCACCACAGATTGTTCATCACATTTTCTTTGTTTACCTCCATAAGACTATTGTAACGAGCACGACCCGACAGGGGGAAATTTGAAAAAAGGGTGAAAAAAAAATTGAATTGGAAAAATAACCTCTCTTTTTTAACACCCAAAAAGTAGTCTTTTGGACACGAAAATTGCTCCAATTTTTTTCAAAAAGATAAGAAAAAAACTATAGCAAAGAAAGAGACCTAAATAGGATGAAAAAAAAAACTGAAGTAGTTTTCTTGTCCAAAAGGCCTCTTTTTTTTTGCACAAGAAAACAAGCTTTTTGGATATGAAAATTGCTCCAATTTTTTTCAAAAAGATAAGGGAAAAACTATAACAATGCTAAGAAACTCAACAGGATAAAAAAAATGGAGTATTTTTTCTGTCTAAAGTGCTTTTTTTTTTTTTTTTTGCTTTTTGTTATAAAAAAAAAGAAAGAAACCATTTGCTCAAAAATACTTTTGCTTAAAGCCTTTTATCAAAATGCCCCGCAGGACAGTAGGCGTAGACAGAGGCCGGCATCTAAATTGGAGTACACTATACACACAATGCATAGTCCTAGTTCAACATATTCAAGGCCTTGATTTTCATGGTAACTTACTGTAGACCTAACCAACATTATAACCATAGGTTAAACGATATAATTGAAATGAGGACGTAATTAGAATCCAATTAATGACGGGGATTAGCATTGTGATAGATTAACCCTAAACTCTTTGTTTTTTTGTTGATTAGTTCCTAAACTTATTTTATTTGAAATTTTTAGCCTCCGTCATAAAATTAACGTGGCGATTTTAAATTTATCAATGCTAGTTAGGTAATCACATGTCTAATTTAGAATTTTGAAAATTTATAATTATATAAAAAAAAAACGCTTTTTTGATTACACTTCTTTTGAGTAGAATATTTTAATGTAACTTTTTTGTGAATTTCCAAATTTTCACACAATGAACAACTATCTTTTATTAAATTTCAAAAGTTTAATCTGTGACGACCCGCCTTTTCGGGCAGTCACTTTACTTACTTAAACATCGTTTCATAAACAGTAATCTTACTTACTTAGTAAGAAAAATACTGAAATAAATTTTTTTTTCTTTAAACGTTCTTTAAAACTGATGCGACCTCTGTCGCATTTTAAGTTGAGACATCGCTCAACACTTGCCCTTAAAATCATTTCAAATCGTTTCTTAAAACTTAATAAGAAACACTTATTAAATCATAGCTTAAAACTTTACTTTATAATTACATAAAACAGTTTGTACATTGTATCTTAAAATTTTGAATACAATTCTTAAAACTTTGATTTTTTTAAAACTTCACAAACACTACATTAAACAATGGAAAACATTTTCTTTGCATAGCGAAAGCAAACAGTGATGGTATCCATACCCAAATCTTCGCATCTGTCCTCCGCAGCACCCAGCTCTTCTAACGGGTCCTATTGGTCACCCATAAATTACCTACAGCATGAAAAACTTTTAATGAGCTTTCGCTCAGCAAGTTCAAACATATTCTCACAAAAGCATTTAAACATGCTTTAAAAACTTTTCTCATGAAAACCTTTCTCTTGAAACATTCTTCATGAACGTTTTCCATAAACATTTCTGAAAACGTTTTTCATAAACGCTTTCCATAAAACATTTCTAAAATGTTTTACGTAAACGTTTTTCGTTAAACATTTCTTGAACGTTTATCTTAAAACGCCGTTCATAAACCGTTTTTTGAAAACATGAAAATGTTTTTCATAAACATTTATCGTAAACATTTTTCAAAATGTCTTTCATAACATAACATATAAACATTTCATAAAAAAGCATTCAAGTAACATCAGAATGCATGACTCCATTTATGCTCAATTATTAACTTTAATTATGAGCATTTTATGAACATTCTATAAACTTAAATATTCCTTTCTTTCTCAACCTTTATTCTTGTTCCTTAACTTTCTTTATCTTACAACCTTCCTTTTCCTTACTTTACTTTAGTGTTCGTACCAACTCATTAATCACGAGATCATAAACATGAGGCTTCCTTTGTGGAAGACTTGAGACCATCAAACATTGAGGTCTTGTACCTCACCTTTAGGAGGTCAAACTTTAATTTTACTTCATTACCTCATAACAAAGAGGCTGGTACGACACTTTCTTTTTATCTTTACGTTACCTTCTTATTAACTTTAGTGAGCATTCAAATGCAATTACATCATATGCAATACACTTGCAATTCATAGCTTGTACTATAAAATCTATTGCATAACAAATGCAACTCATTGCATAACAAATGCAACATAAAATGCAAACACATTTTGCTAATCATAATTTATACTATGAAATTTATTGCATCACAAATGCAACTTATTGTATCACAAACACATCATATTCGCAATCACATTTTGCAAATTATAACTTTTATTCTCAAAACTTATTGCACAACAAATGCAGCTTATTGCATAGCAAATGCATCATGAAACTTATAACTTAAACTATTAAACATTTTGCATTGTCATAATGCAAAACATACTTTCAATACTTTAAAAATCATAACTTACACTTTTAAGAAATGTTATGCATATTAATATGTAAATAAACCTTTAACATAACGATTGCAAATTCATTGCACATCTTTTTCTTGAACTTTCAAACTTTTTGCATAATAAATGCAAACATACTTTAAAAGAAACTTGCATAATAATTGCAAACTCATTTGCAAATTATATAAATAAGCATTTAAAAATCATTTACGTCATGCTGTAGGTGAGGTTTGAAACTTACCTGAACTATGCTCTAGCGTTCTCTATTCCATTCCATTCTCGTTCCTTTTCCTTCCATTGGTCGGCTTTTGTGTCCTGATCATACGACAGCCGACTCATTAATTAACTTTTTTTATTATCAATCCACTCGATTGATAATAAAATGTAAACATTAACCATTCTTTCCTTTTAACTTCGTAACCCATCGGTTTACCTCTCGTTTATTTAAACATCTCTTATTAAATCTCTGGTCTTACATGACCGTTACGTTACTTAACGTATTACAAAACATTTTTCGTCTAATAACGTTATGCTAAATCGGAGTGTTCGACTCCGTTCTAGCCGTTCCTTGATAATGATGATTTTACCCTTAACGGGTTTTTCGTCAACCTCGTAAATTTATAAAACCCATTCTCACATAAAACAGTGTAACAATCACTGATCATGCATTTTATAAATTTCTATGAAAGCATCTAAAACAATTTATTCTAAAACAGTTCATACTGTATGCGAGATTCCTACTTACTTGGACTTTAAGCAAAGCATATCCACTTGTATCTCGCTGCATCTACAGTATGCGAAACATCCTCTGTAGTGCTCCTCGAGCGACCATGAATAGCTAGGAATTCTTCCTAGAGATCATACATTCTTGAAAACATCATTCTGGACTCCGATACTGCTGTTTGAATCGTCTCGATCTGCTTGTAGTCAGTACCAGATAATTTTCATCGGAGTGGAATTAGCTCAAACGGAGGTCACCATTGCGTTCAGAGCATCGAAATGAGTCGGGAGGCGGTCTCGGATCTTCGATCGAAGGTCCGGATCACAAAATCCCAATTTGACGTTGACCGGCCGTTGACCGACGGTTAATCGCCATTGACTAACTTTGACCGACGTTGACCGGCGTCAATCGGGGTCCGTTAGCAGCTGGACTCGGGCCTACCCCTCCTAAATTGACCCTTCTGAGTCCAATGACGGTTTCAATTTTGCCTAATTCTGCCTCTAACATAGCAGGTCGGAGCTCGACATTGATGGCAAAAATGGAGGCTCCGATGATGGCTTTCCGGCGATGGAAACCTGAAATTGGCTGAGGTCTTTTGCTACCTATCCTCCTATGAGCATTTCCCCTCACTCAATTTGAAGAAATGTGGCTAGGAAGAGTCAAAACGGAGGCTCCTACGGCAGTTGACGGCGGCGTTGGCCGTTCTCCAGCGAAACGGGCTCCTTCCATGCAATTGATCGAGGGGTTTTACTCCCCTTGATCCTCTGAACCCATTGGGAGGGGTGGTGTCGGCCACCTCCTCCGGCAAGGCGGAGAACCACCGTGGGGGCGGCGGCGCACGGCGGCAATAGGCGGTTGGAGCAATCCGGCCGTTGTTGAGCTGCCACCAAGGGTGGGTTTTGTTCCTCTCATCACGGTGGTCGTGTAGGAACAAGAATCACGTCGATCGGACGTCGGACGACGAAGATATCTCGTCGGAAATAAATAGGTTTCGCCGCTAGTTTGGGCGGCGCGTTTGGCCTCCTCCGGAGGCGTTTTGGGCGGCACGGCACCTCGTTGGACTCAGCTAGACGAGAGCTTTCCATTGGCGCGGGAGGTGTCAAAAACGGAAGCCGAAATCTCGAACGAGATTTGAGGAGAGAGGGAATTCTAGAGAGAGAAACAGCCGAGTTTTGAGAGATTTTTCTGATTTTTTCTTTTTCTTTTTCTTTTCTTTTCTTTTATAAAAGTATAAAAGAAATTGTGGTCCACATAATCTAATTTTTATACTGCATTGCTCTAATATTGTATAATTTTCTGTAATATTATACAGTATTTTCTTTTAATTGTACTTTATCTTAATATAATCTTTAACTTAATGTATTTTTAATGCATTAAAAATCTCAGGTGTTACATAATCTACGAGGAGGGTCAAACCTATCAAAAAAAGAAAAAATAGAGTTGATAATGTATATATTTTTAAAAAAATCATTCATATATATTGAAAATTAAAGTACTTCTGAAAAGGTTCAGGAAGAGTACCACTTAAAACCCTGTGATTTCTTTGGTTTTTTTGTGATAGTAATATATATATATATATTGTTTTGAGAAAAACTTTTTTCTTTTTTCTCAAAAAAAAGAAGAAGAAATTAATGTCTTCATGCTCTCGGTCCAACGCTGCTTATCAATCTATCCACACCATATATAGAACGAAAAGAAACTTAGCCCATACTGCACCACCATCCATTAAACAACAAACGAATACATCTGTGTACGTTGTGCCGTACATTTTTTTAAATCATCTTTGAGTCTACACTCTTAAGACATCATAAAACCCCTTTGTTGTCAAGAACCTGCAGAGTCAAATGTCGGCATAAACATGCATGCTGATCAGTTTATAGGCAACTACCGAATAACGTCATTCTTTGGTGAACCAATTAATTACGAAGTCATACTAATATTATAATCCAGTATCATACGTACGTGGCACTTAATAACGTGCATTTAATACTATTTTAACAATTAACAGACCAGGCCGGCACATTTTATGGTCATGTGGTCACGACGTCTACCAAGGATCATGCATCTAATGAACTTGTTATGTCTCGCATTAAAAGCATCTTATGAAACTACAGTTAGAATTGATTTCACAAAATTTTTTGAGGTTTTACTTAATTCTTCTTTTAGTCCTTGACATTTTAAAAGTTTCATTTTGGTCCCTTATTTATCACTTTGTTTCAGTTTGGTCCCTCAGTTAGATAGGTGTTAAATATTTAATGAAAAGCTTTTAAAATGTCTCACTTTGATCACTTATTTGTTCTTTTATTTTACTTTTGATTCTTCCATTAAAATAGTTTAGAAATGAAAAGTAAAGCAAAATAATAAATTAAGGACTAAAGCATGATAGTTAAAAGTTTTTATTAAAATTTTATCAAGTAACTAACACAGAGACCAAAACTAAAACAAAATAATTAAAAACTAATAGGTGCTTGTATGGTGGTTACAACTGTTGATTAGAACTGTTTTTTACTATAGCATGTGAGAGTTTTACACTATAGTAATTTTTTTATTGTTACTGTAACATGTCAGAGTTTTACATTATTTATAACCGAAAAAGTGGTCTAGACCGTGGTCCAAACGGACCTGTCAAACACCCTTCAAATTGAAATTAGGCATTAAAACATGACAGAGGGTAAACCTAAGAAACCATTTATAAGATTAACCCTTATAATTAACATAGGCGTGAAATATCCCGAATGCCCTTTCTTTCTTTCTTTCTTTATTTGCATACATAAATAATGAAACTCTTTTGCAAGTCAATATTTTCGCATAATTATAGATGCTACAATTCCATTTATTGATTTTTTCTTTTCAGGTGAGAAAAGAATTTATCTTGGGCCAAAACAGAACACATAGTGCTGGAGGTAAAAATTAATCAGAATACAGAAGTAGTCCGGCCAATATTCTAGATACGTACAAGAAATTATGAAACAACGAAACAATCTTTATACTTTGTTAAGTACTTTTGCTTCTCATTGACTTTTTTGTTGCAAAAACCGCACGAACAGCCATCTTCAAATGATACCATACGGTTAATTTTGTAAATGTTTAATGATGGTTAAATTGATCTACATCAAGTAGGACCGACAAACAAAAAATTTTATTAAATTCTAGATCCATTTAACCATCTTCGACTCTTGGAAAATTAGCTACATGCCTTTTTTTAAGGGGAAATTCATTACAGTCAAATGCATAAAATATTACAATCTGACATAACTAATGAAAGACCCAATAATACGTGAGAGAAAACCTTCAATAAAGATCAAGTCCATCAATAAATTCTGACAACGCTATAAGGGGCAAACGCGTGTCTGAGACTCGATAACGTGAAATTTAGGCACACAAAGATCGTATCCTTAGCTCTTTAAACATGGCTCTTACAATCAGTGGGGTATCCCAAAAGATCAAAGGCCAATAAACGGTGGTACTTTGACCACAAACAAACTCTCGCACAGTTGATGGATCTTTTTAATTTATCAGTAAACAATACTTAGCAGGGCCATTAACTATTCCTCGTGTAGAGAAGACTTTAGAGAATCAAAAACTCTGCCACGAAACAACACAAGAGGATTATACAATTTTTAGAGTGGGGAAACCACCACCATTACAACAACAACAACGCACAGAACAACCAACCACTTTAATTAAATGTTTATACCTACTTTTTTCTCTTGTTTTAGTATGTGGATGTAAGCATATTGTACAACCATATTTAATCTTTATGCCTCTTTCTCCTTGTATTTCATTCACAAGAGCCATATTGCTCTAACGAGCAACACCTTAATTACTTCTGGAAGAAAAATAATAAAAAAAAGAAGAAGAAAAAAGTCCGCCTTCACTCCTCCACTCCAATGTCCTTGATTACTTTATTGCTCAAATTAGCAACAACCTAATCACACGATGATCATCCTTGTGGCCCAGCATCGTCCCCACGCCCTGGTGACAATTGTCGTCCATGTGCTACTGGGTTCTTCTAAGTTTTAAGGCTGATAAGACGAGTTACAATATGATGATACAATACAAACAATACAAACATAATACGATTTTTAACATGTTAGTGTCAAAAAATTAAGCTATAAGCCACTTTTATGTCAATCTGAAATTGACCAGTCCAAAAACAAACTATGTTTATATCAACACACTCGACACTAAATTGACACTAAATTAGCATGTATCTTATTATTTTACTATTTTTTATAAATATTTTGCCCTACTTTACATAGTATCAATAAATTGACAAAAAATTAGAATGTGTTTGTAGTATGAAAATGATTTAAATTTTACAAATATTTATTTTATGTTACTTTTATGTAATTTTAGTGTATATATTATATATTAAAAGTTATAAAATATCACATGTTGATTTTGGATTGCAGGTTGATTCCAAATTGCAGATTGATTTTAAGTTGCAGGTTGATTGCAGATCACGGATTAAGGCAAGTTGTGTTTATGTCAACTCGTGTCAAAACGAATCGTATTAGTGTCAAGATTTTTCAACCCGTTCGTGTCAATGGTCGTGTTAATAATAAGGTATGAAATACTTTATACATGTTTGAGCCTCAATCCGACACGAACATAACCTGCCAATATGAATTGTCACCCTTATTTCTATTGTTGTCCTTGGTTTCTATGCAACTATACTCCTCTATAATTCTTCCAAAATCAGAATCTCTTTAGAGAAAGTTAGCATGGTGACTTTTATTGGTATATTTGATTTTATTGTATCACTGATCTAGTTGAGTCACTCTATAAATAGGAGGATCATTTCAGTGATCCTAAAAAAATAATTCTCTTCCTTCAGCTCTCCTTTCAAGTTCCAACCATATAATGGACTGATCCTCGACCTCTCTCTTCCTCCATACTCAGATTGATGTCAAGTTAGATGGACACTTCATTACAATGACAGATTGAGCTAAAAGTCACACTAAACGTATTTTCTTAACAAAATTGAAAGTGTACCCCCATTTATAGCATAAAATAAATGTGATTAGATGCTGGTGTCGCAAGGCTTATGACAATCTGCCCCCACTTGATAGAGAAATCGGCTTAGGCCATGTGACTGGCCCCGTGACGCTAACTCATCTATTTATATGTCCTTTCTTTGTTTTGTTTGTACAAGTAGTGGGAGGAGCCTCAATCACGTGATTACCCTACATAATTCATGCTTTTTCTATATATCAAGGTCTTTTCCAAATTTTTATTTATTTATTTTTTATTCACACCATGTCATCATCCGGTTTATTACTTCTATTGGCCAGCTATGTTCTCTTGAATTCTGTACTTTTAGGAAGATTTTATGGTTCTAACCTGCCAAAAATGAAAAGGGTGAAAACTTAGTAAAATAATGTAGGAAAAAAAAAACCCAATTAAAATATTTAGTTGATAAAATTTAAAATACTTTAACACACGTAGTACTTTATTGATACGACGCTATGTTTTTATTGACGTTATGTTTTTTTTTTTTTTTTTTTTTTACGTGACATTTTAGTTGATATGGAGGTGAAGATAGGAACAAAGGATAATGGCATGGAATCCAGTAATCCACATGTCATGTGAATGTTGGGCACCTTTAGCATTTATTTTTATTTTACTTTTGCTTATCGTACTAAATGAGTTGAATTTTTTTTCAAAATTCTGCAATTAATTCCAACCTAATCCCTGCAATCAAGGAATTCACCTTAAAACGATTTTTTTTTTTTTTTCCTTATGTTGACTACAAAGAAACCGTCGATACGAAGAAGAAAAACGAAAATACAAGGTAAGTGGCAAAAAGACAAAACACTCTTTAGACCATACTTTTCATTGTTAAATAAAATCCTATCGTAGTACTCAAATTCATCAAACTTTACTGAATTGTCATAGTTAATTCAATTTTTTAAATTTATAGCCTTTGAATCAGGGATTCGAACTAAAAACATTGTAACTATACAAATTTTGAACTGGGATGAGTTGAATCTCATGTGACCAAATGGGTTATTAATCATTTACTCTTTTTTTGGTGGCTAAAAATAGAACCTATTTCCAAATTCATAAAAACTCACACACATCAGAAAGGGGCAAAAATAAAGACCCAAAGTGCAGAACAGAGCAAAACAGAGTTGTCTTGCTAATACGGGCATTACAAAGTACAAGCACCAAACCACACTATCATAAAAATTACACTAAAACCAGCCAAAACATACATATAAAGCAGATCAAAGACCACACACAAAATTCCGATTTCCATCTTCTCACTGCTTCTTCGCAGCAAACTGATTACACAAAGCAAGCGCGTTGCTGGTAAGCTGCGCGACATTAACGACTCGGGCCCGAATCGACGTCTTGATCTTCCCGTTCAAGGCCCCTCCGTCGAACCCATCGAGGCAAGTGTTCTCGTCCGTCAAGGCGGCGCTGGCCCATGTCTGCACATTGCTCATGTGCCAAACCAAGTCCGAGCCTTTGTACTTGTTCATGTCTTTCATCTCCTTGAGCGACTTCTGGAGCCTCTCAATGGAGTCCTGCATCTCCTCTATGCAGTCCTTGATCCCTTCGTGCTCTCTCTTCTTCAAGTTCTTGAAATTGGCCAATTTAGTGACGAAAGTTCTTGTCGTTTGAGCGCCATCGAGGGTGACCGATAGGGCGGTGAGGGCCATCTGGTGCGGGGTTTGGATCTTGGAGGAGTAGACTCCAAGAGACTGGACGCAGAGTTGGGGGTACGTCCACGGCGCTGCAGGAGGACTTGACGTAGTTTGAGGCTTGGAGGGGGGTCTTAGGGGAAGCTGAAATGGAAGTAATGGCTGTGAAGAGGATGAGGATTGGGATTAAGAGAAGTAAGGTTTTGGCCATGGTTGAGAAATGGGAAATTTTGGAAGGAGATTTTTTTTTTTTTTTGGGGAGTTTGGGGGGATAAGAATGAGAAGAGTGTGCATTTATAGAGCCATTGGAGTGGTTGGGGCGCGTGTTTGAGCAAATGGCTATGGGCACAATGTGTGGCAATGCGACGACTGTGTATTGGGCGTTGTACTAATTTATTTGTTTATTATTTTTGTGGGGCTTTTTACCTTTGCAATTTGCACTATAAGGAATTAAGATACACCGATAAGGATCTTTTTTTTTTTTTTGAAAAAGATAAAATGTTTTAATTTTATATGTCATATATTATTAATAATAAATTATTTTGATATAATTTTGATCCGATTTAATATTTAAAATTATATACTAACAATAGATTACTCATCGTAAATGACATTTTACTCTTCCTTTTTTTTTTTGAAGTTTTTTATGGTATATGTTCTATTGATAGTATGTTTTACTCCAATTTCGATAACACATATTGTTAAACATTATATTTAATAGGTGTCTGGTAAATATAATTAAAGCAACTTTTTAATTACTAATAGTGTAAAACTATGACATGTTACAATGTTTTGAATTAAAAAATTAATTTTAACCATACTTATTAAACATGTTATTATATTTATCAAATTTACATCAAGATGAAAATTTACGTGAAGAGTACTCTAATAGATATTTTTCCATAGCTTAATCCTATCAAGCAATTCCAATATTCATTTTTTATTTTAATTTTTGTGGATTAAAAATATTATTTTTTAGGCTGTTGCTTGGATTTGGGCTTATCGAAAATGCGGAAAAAGGGTGGCGAGATGAAAATCGTTGCTGAATTTAACGAGACTTCGTGTGGGACACATGATATTGTCTCTTCAAGGGAAAATAATAATAATAATAATGCACTGACGTCTTGCTGCCGACATAGTGGTTTTTCATTTGGAGACCTTTTGTGATTAATTTAAGAGTGACAATTATAATAAATAAGGATCTATAAGCGGGAAGTACGGCTTATAAATGTGGGATCCACAGTTTAGCGTTAATTAAGGGGACAAAATTTTCAACGAAATTTGGTCAATTTTCACCATAAGCGTGTTACATACATGAAAGTTGAAACCAATCTTTTCTCTTTCTTTTTCTTTGTTTTATTTTAATCACATTTGCTGAGAATCTTCTACTCTGGCAACCGGATCTAATTGACAACAATCAACTTTAGATACTTATCGACCTGACAAGCCAAACTTCCACACTTTCTTGTTGAGATCCACTGGAATTAAGTTATGGTTATGCAACTATAAAGGACCCGACATGTTCAAGACCAAAAATCGACTATTAGAACTTATGGGCATTCCTCTTTTTCTGCTTGTGTGTTAATAGTAGACTATAATTGTCATAATCTTAGTTGGGCAAAAGTTGGGAGTTCGTGATCTTTGCACTTGACTAACTTTTCGGCTTAGATGTGACTTTTTTTTTTTTAAGTTTCTTAGAGAAAACAATAGCTTTTATTTTAGATTTAGGAATAAGAATGTTGGATCAATTTAGAGATTAAGGGAAGCAATTGGATATGTAAAAGTAGGTAATTTGGCTTGTTAATCACGATGGATTAAGCAACGCATGGGAAAAACGACGTCAAAAAGAGATATGAAATCTTTAAAAAGAAAAACTATGGAAAAAAGTAATGTGAAATGAAAGTAAACAAACGATATCGAGACGTCATGGAACCAGTTACCCCAGAAAACAAAAATGTTTTCACACGCAGTCAATAAATGAATGTGTGCCCAACCCTAATTCTGGCCACAAAAGCTCAATGAAAAAAGTACATTATCTCCGTACAATAAATAGTCTGTTTCCTTTGTGTTTTAAAGGCCAACTACCACCCACCTCAATTTTTCTCAGTTCCAAAACTATATATGCAACATTATTTGTAAATCTTGTAATCTTCATTTAAATTATTTTTAATGCAGATCAAGTAAAGCATATAGATCTGTCATGCCGACAATCAATATTCAGAGGTGGAGCAACAAACATTAGTCATAAGAGGGGCATGACTTTATTCATGATACAGAATAAACAAAAAGGCTTATAAGTTTGCGAGGAAAACACAAGTTTTATTAAATTTTACATACAAAATTAAAAAATACAAAAAAAAAAGCTTAAGAGAGGATCACCTATCCTCGTTCGGGCTTCGCCCCTCATCATATTGATCGATTGCAAATATATTTGGTTTGTGTTTCCACAATTTAATGTTTTAGGCCCCTCTGCATTTAAAGCGTTACAAAGTAGAAATCCAACTCCTAATCAGTCCCACCAGCTTTACATGCGCATTTTCTTCATATAAGCATGCAATTCTCCAAGTTCCAGCTAAGTTACAGGTTCATACTGACATAAATATTAAATATTTGTTCTAGAGTTAGCTGTTGTTAATAGATTGGGTGACCCATAATGCCGACCAGTATAATTAACCTTGCTATAGGGCTAGGGGGATCATTCTTTGGGCAAAGTTAAAAAGAGTAAGACAAGAGTGATAGAGGAAAGATAAATGTGTAAATTAGGACGATTTCTCATCCAATACTTCTTGGCCATATTTGATGCGCAAGATTAAAAGCGATAAAAATAGATTAAATCTTAATATTTTGCTTAATGAAAAATTTTAAACAATTAGATTGGATTAGACAAGCTCCTATTCAATCCATGCTTGAATCCCCTTTAAAAGGGGATTATGTAATCTTGAAAGGAGATTATGTAATCTCTTATTAAAACATGAGATTAGACATAATCTTTGTACATTGTGAAAATCTTCAAGGACTTATTTGCAAAAATTTTTAAAATTTGGCATCAAATTATAATTTTTCAAAAAATGAAGGATCAAAATAAAATTTTTACATAAAGGGAAATATTTTTAATAATTATATTTTTCCCTTTGAATTTAAAAAAATTAAATTTGACCCAAATTTTTAAAAAAATTTACTACCCCTATCCTAATAACATAACATCAGGGATTGAACTAGCTAAAATTTTATCATATTCTTCCTAATACAATCCAACCTAATCATTTAAGACTATCTTATCTGATGCTATCATATCCAATGCACTAAACGGGCCCTCAATTTATAATCAAAAAATAAATTAGAGGCTTTGGAGCTCGATATTAAGTTGAAACTACAATAGTAACCCTCTAAATTAAATATATATATATATATATATGGCCTTATGTATCTTGTGGCTCTATATGTCCTTATTTTTTGAATAGGATGAGGGGGAATGAAAATGTTATTTCTTACATATTGATTAATTAGGGTATTTGGGAAAAGGGTTCAAACTGTACATAGTTGAAACGCACACTGAACACTTGAATGCACACTGTAGCACTTGAAAGCTTTATATTGTAGTAAATTTTTTACTTTACACTGTTTACGCTTGAAATTACATTGTTAAAACCTCTCTTTTAAACATCCTTAGTCCCTGGACTCTTTCGAATCTCGGCTTGTTTGACGTGGGATATTTATTCTTGTTCCCTTTGTTCGTTCTTCTATGTCTGCTCTGCCCAAGGTAAGTTGGTCTATTTCTTTTGGCTCTGGCTGGACTGCTTTTGTGTTTTACAGGTCCCTTGTTTGTTTCTCTTTTTTGGTTTTATTTAAATAATTCTTAGAAAAACAGAAAAATTCATGTTCGAGCTAGTGAAATAAAATATGTATATATATCTTCACCTTGACAATATTTTTGTCTGATAGGTGATATCTCATCAATTTTGCCATTAATTTAAGTTCTATATTAAGCATATCACTAGTTATTCAATATAAGGTTTAGACATCGATAGATAGTAACCTAATAAGCAAACCTCCTAATTAATTAACGAAATATTGCTATAATTTTCATCGGTTACAAACCACATGAGTAGGTATTAAAAATTTGGAAGTGGATTAGAATCCATAACATTAGTTTTATTGATTACACATACTTTGATGAATTATAATTCAAAAATTAGACTAGACGAATAATAATTAATTCAAGTCCAATTACATCAAGAACAGGGAATTAATTGTTAAATTAAGAGAAACAATTGCCCTCAAATCGCTGAATTATTTTGAATTGAACTATATTCTTTTTTCTATAAAGAAAACAACAATTATAGAAATTAAGAAAGCGATTTGAACCCTTTTTTACACTTTATACTATTTTTTATTTAAATTTTATGAAAAAAAAACATTACAACAAAGATTATTGAAACCATAAAAAACTATGGAACGGATGCTAAATTATTTTAAGTAAAACAACACTCGTCAAAGGAGTTTCTATCACTTATCACAGTAGAAGATGATGTTTTGATACTTTGGAGTCGTGATTCCTTATCGAGGCAGCACAAAACTTTTGTTATTTTAAAATTAAATGAAGACAAAACCTACTAAAAAAAAGAAAAATAAATATTAATCCTTTGCGTAAAAAAATAAAATAAAATAAAATAAACCGTTGTACGTCTATGCTCAATAGGGGGGCTGCAGCAGTCCCTCTTAAACCGTCATTGGACATTTGATTTCATGACCTAGAAAATAGAAAAATAAAAGAACTATTATTGAGGTCAACATATCTAGAAGTATTCATTAAAGAAAACATCCCTATACAAGTTTAATTAATTGAATTTGCAATTTTTTTCCCAAGTATTAATCAACAGTTGGCAGGCCTGTCTCGCCTCTTGTGTTAACGACACGTAATGCAATAGCTTTAAGAAAATGTAGAAGAGGAAAAAGAAAAGACATTATAATTGCTTATTATTAGTTTTTTTTTTTTTTCCTTCAAGAATTATGATTGCATTTAGTCTCACACAAAATCCTTAAATAATATAGAAGAGTATATAAGGTTACTATTCAAACGCTTTTTTTTTAGAAGCCCTATCGTCTTTTATCTTATTCTCTCTCTTACAAAAATATAACCAAAAAATTGCTCGTCAATCTTCGTTTTTTGCTTCTTTTCTTTGCTTCTTCTTCTTCTTCTTCGTTTCTCTTCTTTCTCTTCCCCCTTTTCTTTCGTTTTTTGAGGTATGCTTCTCTCCTCGTCTTACATCAAGCTTTTTCTTTTTGGTCTTCACATTTTTCACATGATTTCATCAATAGCTAGAAGGAGACACTTGCTATAAATCCACCATTTTGGTCTCCCTCAATTCATCGGAGAAAATAAATTCTTTTGATTTTTTGATTCTAACCCCAAAATTTGTGTCCTTATCTTGTTAGATATTTCACATATGTGTTATGAGTAATGAATGATTAAGAGTGAGAGCTTAGGTTTTCTAGAATTTTTTCCCTTTGTGTTCTCTTCTTTGCTGCTCCTTGACTGATTTTCATGGCTTTTCTCTCTCTTTTTTCTTCTCTTCTGCTCTTATTTTTATTATATTATGCTTCTCTATTTTAGGGATTCGAAAAGAAATCTAAAATCAAATCTCTCATTTTCCACATCTCCTATTTTCTCATATTATAGCTTATATAACACGTTTGGTTTCAGGGATTGAGGGGAGGGATAAAATTGAAAAGGAGGAAACTTTTATGTTTATTTGATCTTCTACCACCAACAAGATTGAGGTCGACCACAACTGCATTTCGATAACAAACTCCCCTACTGTGTTTTGTAATTTCATTTTACTTGTGTTATTTTCTTGGTATAGGTGTTTAAAAAAATTAAATGAAAGATTGGGTTAAAACGAAGCTTAAAAAAAAAAAAAAAAACTCTCCAGCTGCTTTGTTTTGTCTTATATAGTGCCGCTATTTTGTTGATTTGGCCAAAGAAATTTAGGTTCAATGTAGTTCTTACAAAAAAAAAAAAAAAAAAGTAGTACAAAAGGAATTTTCGTTTTTTTCCTTTTCTGTCTTTTACAATTATTGTTTGTCGACACAAAAAAAAAATGTTCTCGATAGTAGCTTAGGCCCGTTTGGTTCGAGTATTTGAACAGAGTATTTAAATGAAGATTTAAATTTTTGTAAGAGAAAATATTGTAGCAAAATAATTCAAATCGTGATTCGAGTATCGAAACAAACAGACCCTTAGTGTACGTAACTCTTTTGATTAGTTGAGTTGAGTTTTCTGTTATGTAGATATTTATGTTTGCATTAATCGTTGAGGTCAATCCGATTCCCTTTAACCTCTTTTCCTTCTTTAAAAGAAACTTTTTTTTTTTCCTTTTATCTTTGAAGGAGTAAAAATATTCTTCAAAAAAAGAAAAGAGTAGATATATGGTACTTCATTCTACCAACAACCAAAAAATAAATAAATAAATGAAAAAAAAATGGTTTCAAACATAGCCTAAAGGTAATACCATAATTAACACACTTATCTTTCACTAATCATATATTAACTTCCCTTTAAAAAAATATGCAGTATGTCAACATTAGAATTAATCACATAATAAAGTTCTACCCGGTTTTCTATGTTAATTAACATCTTGAAAAGAGTACTGATAACTTTTATTTTTTAAAAAAAATAATTTAACCAAAAAAAAAATGTGTTTGAATATCATGAAAAATCAATACTTGACTGGATATAAGGGTCGAGTGTTAGGAGATTCTCTTTAAGATTTTTAAAAGTAAGAATTTACCTAACAACTATTCAAATTATGCACATAAGTTTTTAGGTGAAATGCCAAAACAACAAATGGGTCACTCTTTAATATTTCGAGTGGAGGTGTGCGTTGCATTCTTTGTTTTTTTCCCCACTTCTTCTAAGTTTTAGCTTCAGAAATCCTGTACTCTTTTCATTTGATCTCCCCATCGATCTTCATTTTTTCTGCTTGGTTGAGTACTCCTGCTTGGTCAGGCTCCTTGGATCTTTCACGAAGTTCACGATTAAAAAATTCAAGACTATACTGTGTACGACTTGGCAAGGTGTCAAATGAGTTGTATTTAGAAAGGCAAACTATTAGGTGGCTTCCTTTTTGTTTTGTAATTCTTTTAGCTATTTTCTTCCATGTACTATTTACTTTTTTTGTTTTTTGTTTTTGTGCCAAAAGATAATGATGATTCAATAATGTGTTATGTTCCTTTGTTAGCTTAACCTTGTTCAGTTGAGATTGTTTAGAGTCTTTTTTCTTTTTTTTTTTAAATGGGACCCTTTGTTAAGAATTCTTCTTCTGAGATTCTAAATCACATCAAGCATGTTTCACATGGTTTGGGTGTAACTACAAGTTTCTGCTGCAAGCTCCAAAAGGTTAACTATTATTGTTATTGAGTAAATACTCCTCCAACAAGAGCTATTACAAAATTTTCATGAAACTACAGATAAACACAATCAAATTGATTATTTACAATATAACAACGAACAATCTTCAACTCCTAAGTATAGTTTCTCGACAACAAGTTTAGTCTTCTTTTTTGATCACTTTTGTCTTATAATATGATGAAGTCCTTTTCTTGCATCTTTCATTTTTAATAGTTTGATTGGTGATACTGGATGAGAAGTTTGCCTCAAGTGATATTTTTGGATCAACAATGGTCAATGCATGCAATAAAGATTCAAACGAACCAAGTGTATTTACTATCGATTGAACTTGAGAACCAAAGCAAAGAGCAAAAACCACATATTATGATTATCAAGAGCTAGGAATTGCTGTCAAAAGTAAGGATTACCATGAAAGTTGCCCTCTTTTGTTTACTTGTTTCCTTTTTCATAGTTGAATTCATCATATTTTGTCTGCAACTTGTCTGATAGTCTCTACGGATTAAAACATACTATTATTGAATTTCTATGATTTCAATGTTTCTTTAAAAGTTGACTTTATTTAAATTCTTAATATAGTCCTGCTTGACTGACTAAGATAATGCTTTAGCTAAGTGAAGTTATAAATAAAGTAGTGAAAAAAGACTAAGTATTTATAGTTCAAGACCAGCATGATTTCTTATTTATTGTATAGTAGGTGCAAGTTTCAACTAATAAGGCACGATACTCGATTTCATCGCCCAATTGCAGGCATCAACAATTACTAATTATTTTTATGTAATTGGCAGGTCAAGATTGTGATAGAGAAGTTGAATAAAAATATCACATTATTTGTCAAACCTATATACCAATTTGACATTAAACTCACTAACTATTACAATATTACATTACTACCTGTTAGAGTATAATTACCCGAATTCTATTTGATCCAACTTAAAAAACTCGTGATACGACGTAAGTGGTGAAGCAATAATTATATAATGATATAGCTTTAAGCTTTGTATAGATATTACTTTATCGTTTTTATTTTCGTTCTGAGAAAAAATTTGCCTTGCATTAAAATGTTTAGTTCTACTTTTCTACTATAGCACGATAGTTTACTTTTGCTTAGAGACTAGATTGAAGAGTCACATTGCTAAAACAGTTGCTCGTAAAAAAATTTACATAGAATGCCCCTCACATAGCACCCCTTATTAAAATTGTTCTTTCCTTTTCTTTTTTAATAATTCTATTTTGTTATTTACTCGTTTTCTCTTGTTTTGCTAAAAAAATTATTTGATAGAAGAACCTGTTGGGTTCCCTTGTGAGGGAATGAGAAGGGAGGACAACTTAAACTTTTAACAAATCATCAATTTTTAATAAAATGGTAGTTTTAAGAAGTGGTTTTTTGAAGGACATTTTAATAAGTTGGGGCATTGGGAAGGATTTTTGTAAGTTACCCTTGATCATAAGATCACAACAAGACCCTGATGCCAGGGTTGGTTAATATAATTTTGGAGATATGTTAAATGGGTATCACTTAGATCATGTTGGAGAATCGAAAAAGCTCTCCACCATATTTAGTGCTCCCAATTATCCACTGGTTTTTGTAACTCGTTCTTCCTAGCATCTTGAATATCAAGTAATATTTTTTGTTCTAGTTTTTTCCCGCATACTTCTTTTTTTTTTTTTGTATTTTACATTATAAGAATTTAAGCATAGCTGAATACATGCAACGCATGAGACCAGAGGACCAAACTAGTAATGATAAAAATACTGACAGTGGTGATAAATATAGCTTAAAATAATGATCACAACAAAAGGAGAATAAAGAAACAAGAAGGGGATATGACGTACACGTTAACAAAACTGAAAAATACGTGATTTGGTTCTTAAATATAAAACCTATTCGTCTAAGCATGTTCTGATGATTTCTTAATTATAAAGTCTTTGGCCGTTGTTAATTTACACCTAAACTATATGCTTCACAAGTTAGACTCGTAAACATATATAGAGACACTTTTATCTTTCTGTAATGGAAATATGTTTTGCCTTGTATCAAGTAGATATGATGTATAATATATGTCATATTATATCAAAACATGTCATAAATTAGAAGGAACAAAATTACTTGAAGATAAGAGCATTAAAATAGATTTTTGTTTTATTTTTTTTGGTTAATTGGAAAGATGTAAGATAAGGGACTCGAAGGACAAAGCGTTGCCATATATCAATATGTATGTATTTATATGTGTGTGTATATATATATATATATTAATATATATATATATATATATATGAGTTCATTTGAAGAAGAAAGGACGACTACATAAGTCCTTATTTGTTCCTTGTTTTTTTAGTATTGGGAAAAAAAATGCTACTAAGTTCTATTCAAGTACTTGGCGATCAGGTGGAGTTTATTTTTATATAATGAATAAACGTCATCCCTGGCTTTAAAAATACAATAATGCCAAAATATTTATCTTTTGCAGAGGAATTAACAATAATCAAGAACCACGTTTTTAGAACTTTATGATATATTTTTTGATAAATAATCAAGAGTGTCATTGTAGTGATTGAGATGTTTTATTTAACTTAATTGTCTATGCTAATCCTATCAAATTATACATGTTAGAGGGGGAGAAAAATAAATAAGTAAAGATATTAATTATGCTAACAACAACTATAAATCAATTTATTGATATATATTTGTTCATATATATACACACACACTAGAGGGATCATTTGAGAACTATATGAGCAATTTACAGATATTAAAAAAAAAAAACAATTCAAAACTGAAGATATTTATGAGTAAGGAAATATATGTATGACGAGATTTTTTAAAAAGAAATGATCCTTAAAGATTTCACTTGGAAAACAAATGCACTTTTTGGCTTCTTATGTAAACTTTCCATTTTATTTTTTAAAAAGAAAGAATAAGTGCAATATTATAGAGGGTATAGTTAGAATGATCTCATATTCGAAATTAGGTAACAGTTAGGTATTTTTATTTTATTTTTGAATGCACTAAAATTGGGGAAATTGTATATCATTTTTTATTTTAGAGACTGATGGGTTGTAATTAACTATAAGGTTGACGCCATTGATCTGTTCTTTCTCACTAAAAGTGCAAAGTGCAAGATTGACTTTAATTCGGCACTGGCTCTGTTACATGTTCGACCCATCAATTAAGCACTACTAATTATTTTTTTCATTAACATGCTTCCTTCATTCTTTAATCTTTTAATGGTTTCCATTGTTTGCACATCACTTAATTTGAAACTGAAAGAATATGTATATGGAATTTTGCTTACTACTACGGTCTGAGACAACAAGGGCTGGAACTAACATGACAAGTTGAAGAACAAGGTTAATAAGCCTCCTCAACTACAGCATGCAAAAATAATACATAAGAGCAGGAATTCTATGTCGGTAGTGTTTTGTTTTCAACAATCAAATTTATATTAGTTTTTGTCAATTTTACGTACTTTTCTATTATTTTGACTAGAATTAACGGTTAAAGAAGCATTCTTAATATGGATGCCTCACACAAGATTGTCTTTTTCACCCCCTTACTTTTTTATGGTGACAACCAATAGCCACAAGATTGACTTTATTTTGCGGTGCTGCTGCCACAAATTTGAAAGTTAGGTCTCAACCAATTGCTGGTACCATCGTTGAAGCACCAAAAATGACTTATAGTTAATATTCATCTGCCTTCCTTTATTTAAATTTCCATGGTTGCATATGGTTTGAGAGCATAAAGAGAGCGACAATCATATTGCACAAGGTAATTGGATCAATATGCACAATTGAATGGAGACTTTCATGATGAGCAAAACAATTTTTTTCCCATCTGCTGGACTTTACATGTGATAAAAAAAAAATAATAATAATAATAATTTTTTGACACAAAATCTTAATCCCACGTACAAGACTATGAGTCCAATCCTCTTTCAACCATCATCATCCTCACCCTGTCCACATCCTCCAATCTGTTTGCATTGCCATAAATCTTCATCAAAAGCTCGAAATTATGTTCGTTGTCGGGTTCCAACTCGAAAAGTCTATCGGCAGCAATCTCTCCTATTTCTACATTGTTGTGAATATAACAAGCATATAGCAAAGCCCCCCACACAGTTGGACCAGCCTCAAACTCCATTTGCTCCATTATCACACCATAAGCCTCTTTGATAAGTCCCGCCCTCCCGTAAAGATTCACCATACAACCATAATGTTCCATGATTGGCCTTATTCCATACTTGTCTCTCATAAGAGAGAATAGCTTCTCCCCAACATTCACTAAGCCCAAATGGGCACAAGCTGAAAGTAATGACACAAAGGTAATACCATCTGGAAAAGCACCGTCTGTTCTCTCCATTTCCTCAAAATATACGAGTGCTTTCGGGTCTTTAGAATGAGCAGAAATGATGGAATTCCACGACACGACATCCCTGTCAGGCATTTGATCGAACAACCAACGTGCTCGTTGCAACTCCCCATGATTGGAGTAGAGAACAATTAAAGAATTAGCAATGGACAAGTTCCACTCAATCTCTTGCCGAATTGCCCATCCATGGATTTGAAGCCCGAGACTCAACGATGTTACCCGGCTTAGAATGGCAGATACAGCAACCGAATCCGGCTGATACCCTTCGCGGAGCATTCCGCGAAAGATATCCCAAGCCTCAATTAAAAGCCCGTGACGAATGTAGCTGGTCAGCATCGAATTCCAAGAGATCAAGTCCCGAATACAAATCTTATCAAAGACCCTACGAGCCTTCACAATGTCACCACACTTGGCATACATGTCTACCAAAGCATTGAGGACAAACCCGTCGTTCCAAAAACCCGAACGCACTATATGTCGATGAACCGCCATCCCAATGTGAACCCAGCCAATGCCTCCGCAAGCTTTCAACACGCGAGGGAAAGTGAACCGATCGGGCACAACTCCCTCCTCCTCCATTTGGAAGTACAGAGCCAGTGCATCTTCATGCTGGCCGAGTTCGGCATACCCCGAGATGAGCGAATTCCATGCAAATGCGAACTTGTCCCTCTTCGACATTTGATCAAACACGTCGTGGGCATCCTCAACGCGCCCAAACAAAGCGTACAACCTAAGTAACTTTGACGAGAGTCCGACGTTTCTCCGAAGAAGGGCTGCAGGGATAAGGTGGTGAATTCGGACGCCATGGCGGAGAGACTGCAACTCGTAGCATGTTTCCAAAAGGGAAGCGAAGATTTCAACCTCAATTTCTATGCCTTTTTCGACCGATGCTTCGATGTCATTGACGACAGCCTCAAGGGCTTCGAGTTTGGTTTGGGAGTAGGGTTTTTGGGGGATGAGGAGTGGAGTGGGATATGATTTTGGGAATGACAAGGACGTAGTTTTATTGTTTTTGTTTTGGTTAAGCTTTTGTTGGGACTGTTTTTGTTTTTGTTTTTGTTTCTGTTTCTTGCTTTTGGCGCAGTGGATTTTCACTCTTGCGTGGAAACAAGTCGATGGTGCCAAGATAGTCACCATCTCTCAGCTTTAGAAATATTGTAGGACATGCAGGAGAAACGGAGGGAGGGATAAAGAGATTTGAAAAACTTAACATGGGCCCTCAGTCCAATTACGGATCATGGTTCATCATGGACGTATAACGACTGATTTTGTAATAATTCTTTGGTGACTTATATAAAGAAACCTGTGGTGCACGTTTTGATTCTTTTAGATTTGGTCTTTTTTTTATATAAATTTAACAATTAAAAGACAGATATCCATCGGTGAAGAAATTGTTTAATTATTCACGATTATGATATTTTTTGGTACAAAAAAATGTGAGGGGAAGTGACTAGCCGTAGTTATTTCTGAGCGTGGTCAAACACACATCCACGTAATAAAAATTGTTCGCAAACACCGCCGAAGTCAGCTATGTGTCACACCCCACCAAGCCACGAGGAGGCTACACACTTGTCTTGGGCGTTTTTGGGGGAAAGCATAGCCCAAGTGAGATTCTAGAAGGGTCTAGACTGATCTACAACGTTCTACAGTATTCCAGGAGGTTCCAGCACAGTCTAGAAGCATCCTGATGAATCTAGCAGATCCTGGAAGACTCAAGACTGCACTAGAACTCTCTAGAATATTTTATATCTGTAAATATCTTCCACACTTTGCTAGAACATTCTAGATAGTAAATTGTAGCCGTTAGATCGTTGTAAAGATCAATGTAATCTAGACCGTCCATTAGTTGGGAGGATGGCTATAAATAGGACCATCCCCTTCATTTGTAAATCATCCAAGGAAATCAAGAAGAAAAGCCTTTCCAAAGTTCTCCTTGTTCTCTCTTGTTCCCTTGAGTTCTAGGCAAGAGCGTGAGTGAGTTAGGCTGACTTAGCATCGAGGCATTGCTAAGGCCGCACGAGTAGTTTGAAGAAATTAAGCTCGTGACAGTTGGTATCAGAGCGAGGCTCAGGCTGAGACGATGGCTAAGAACAATGCTGCTCAAAGGGCCACGGGAGCCAACCCTTCCGACGTGGAGGTGACGCAAGAGCGAGGCCGCGAAGAAATAGTCGACCCCAACGTTGTGGCTAAGCGGGGTCGATCTAAGGACGTGATCTCTAGTTTTGACTCACGCCTATCTCGGGTAGAGGAGGACGTGAGTGGCGTGGAGGCCCAGGTGGATGACCTAAGCCAACGGGTGGATGGCCTAGAAGCGGAGGATGCCGCTATCCACACTGCGATCCGAGGCATGTTGCTTCAACTAGAGGAGTCCTTGCGGGCCGAAATTGAGAAGGTTCGTGAGGAGTTTGCGGGAGAGCTCACCAAAATGCGTCGAGCCCACGAGATGGAGCTGAACAGCACACTCACACGCATTGAGGATATGCGTGGGGACTTAGCCCTTTGCAAGCGGGCATTGGCGACAGGGTCCAGTAGTAGCACCGTTGAAGCTAGGCGCATTGACGTGCCAAAGCCTAAGAGTTTCGGGGGATCACGCAATGCACGAGAGGTGGACAACTTCTTGTGGGGCCTAGACCAATACTTTGGAGCCATGGCCATCACAGACGAGGACGCCAAGATCCAGTCTGCGGCTCTTTATCTCAATGACACAGCCATGCTGTGGTGGAGGAGAAGACGGGGAGACATCGAAAAAGGTACGTGTACCATGACTACCTTTGATGACTTTAAAAGAGAGCTTAAAAGGCAATTTTATCCCGAGAATGCTGAGGATGAGGCTAGAGCTCGTCTGCGAAGGCTTAAACAATCAGGGTCTATTCGTGATTATGTTAAGGACTTCACTAACTTGGTACTTGAGATCCCTGATTTGTCGGACAAAGACGCACTCTTCAATTTTATGGATGGGCTCCAACAATGGGCCAAGACCGAGCTAAGGCGACGTGGGGTACAAGACCTTGCCACTGCCATAGCTGTGGCCGAAAGCCTGATTGACTATGCAAGCCAAAAGGAGTCCACCAACAAGCCGAAGGATAAGAAGGGTGGTCAAGCCAAAGGTGGGGGAGACAAAGGCCAACGCAGAGACGAGCAACGCCAAGATAACACCTCAAGGGGCAAAGACAAAGGCAAACAAAGGGACAACAAGAGTTCAAGTAGGTCCAACAACAAATGCTTCCTTTGTGATGGTCCCCACTGGGCTAGGGATTGTCCCCAGAAAAGAGCCTTGAATTCGCTCCTTGCAAGTCATCAAGACGGGACAGAGGCCGAGGGTGGCAACAATGGTGCACACATGGGGTCCTTGCAGCTACTCAATGTGATCCAATCTGCTCCCAAGACCCAAGCCAAAGGGCTACTCTTTGTGGACGTGTCCATTGGAGGAAAACCAACGGTAGCCATGCTTGACACAGGTGCAACCCACAACTTTATCTCGATTGAAGAAGCCCAAAGGTTAGGACTTAAGGCGACTGGTGGAGGGGGCTCCATCAAGGCAGTTAATTCAGCTGCTCGACCCATTCATGGCATAGCTCGAGGAGTTAAGACCAGCGTGGGAGCCTGGTCCGGACATATGGACTTCTCCGTAGTTCCAATGGATGACTTTAGGGTCGTCCTGGGATTGGAATTCTTGGATCAAGTCAAGGCATTCCCAGTACCATTCGCCAACAGCATGTGCATCATGGACGGCGATAAGGCTTGTGTGGTACCGACAACAAGGACCAACAAGCAAGGCGTAAAGGTGCTCTCAGCAATGCAATTTAAGAAGGGCATCCGGAGGGACGAGGAAAGCTACTTGGCTATCCTCAAGGAGCATGATGATGAAGAACAAGGGCCACTAGAAGTCGAGCCAAGAGAGGTAGCAGCTGTCCTCGAGGAGTTCAAGGACGTTGCACCAGCAGAGTTACCAAAGAAGCTACCACCAAGGAGGGAGGTAGACCATCAGATCGAGTTGGAACCAGGGACAAAGCCACCAGCCATGGGTGCATATCGTATGGCACCACCAGAATTGGCGGAACTAAGAAGGCAACTCAAGGAGTTACTTGATGCAGGGTTCATCAGGCCTTCCAAAGCCCCGTTCTACGCACCAGTCCTGTTCCAGAAGAAGAATGATGGTTCCTTGCGCATGTGCATCGACTACAGGGCTCTCAACAAGATCACGGTAAAGAACAAATACCCCATCCCTCTGATTGCTGACTTGTTTGATCAACTAGGTCATGCCCGCTACTTCTCGAAGTTAGACCTTCGCTCGGGGTATTACCAAGTTCGCATAGCCAAAGGAGACGAACCAAAGACCACATGTGTTACAAGGTATGGGTCTTATGAATTCTTGGTTATGCCATTTGGACTAACCAATGCACCTGCTACATTTTGTACTTTGATGAACAAGTTATTCCATCCGTATCTCGACCAATTTGTGGTCGTCTATTTGGACGACATAGTGGTGTATAGCAAGACCTTGGAAGAGCACGTGCAGCACTTGAGACAGGTGTTTAAGGTGCTACGAGACAACGAGCTATACATCAAGAAGGAGAAGTGTTCCTTTGCCAAGCCGGAGGTATCCTTCTTGGGGCACAAGATCAAGGGTGGCCAACTAATGATGGAAGATGACAAGGTGCATGCAATCCAAACTTGGGAACCACCAACCAAGGTACATGAGTTGCGATCATTTCTTGGGCTAGTAAACTACTACCGCCGTTTTATCAAGAGTTATTCGGCGAGGGCTGCTCCACTGACCGACCTTCTCAAGAAAAACAAAGCATGGGACTGGACAGAGAAGTGTCAAAAGGCCTTTGAAGATCTGAAGAAAGCAATCAGTGAAGAGCCCGTACTCAGCCTACCCGATCACACCAAGCCATATGAGGTACACACAGATGCCTCAGACTTCGCCATAGGAGGAGTTCTTATGCAGGAAGGACACCCAATTGCATATGAAAGCCGAAAGCTCAATGAGACTGAGCGACGCTACACCGTACAAGAGAAAGAGATGACAGCCGTCGTCCATTGCCTTAGAGTGTGGCGCCATTATCTACTTGGGTCTAAGTTCGTGATAATGACTGACAACATTGCAACAAGCTACTTCCAGACCCAAAAGAAACTCAGTCCAAAGCAAGCTAGATGGCAAGACTTCTTGGCTGAATTTGATTATCTCATGGAGTACAAGCCAGGAAGGGTGAATGTGGTAGCTGATGCACTGAGTCGAAAGGCCGAGCTTTCGAGCATTTCCCAAGTCACTAGCCCATTATTGAGCAAAATCAAGGAGGGACTAAAGGCGGACCCTCAAGCACAAAGTATCATTGCCTTGGCGAACGAGGGCAAAACACGAAGGTTTTGGCTAGCTGATGACATCCTCTACACCAAGGGCAACCGAATGTACGTACCAAAGTGGGCCAATTTGAGGAAAGACTTAATAAAGGAGTGTCATGACTCCTTATGGGCGGGCCACCCAGGTATGAAGCGCACACTTGCTCTCTTAAAGTCTGTCTACTATTGGCCTAACATGCGAGATGGGGTCGAGGAATATGTGAGGACCTGCCTTGTCTGCCAACAAGATAAGATAGTCCAACAGCAACCAGGGGGCATGCTCAACCCACTACCCATTCCAGAGAGACCATGGGAAAGCGTCTCTATGGACTTCATCACCTGCCTACCGAAGTCCGATGGATGTGGAAGCATTATGGTCATAGTGGACAGGTTTAGCAAGTATGCCACTTTCATTGCAGCGCCAACTGACTGCACAGCAGAGGACGCAGCCAGACTATTCCTCCGCAACGTAGTCAAACTTTGGGGCGTTCCAACAAGCATCATCAGTGACCGAGACCCTCGTTTCACTGGAAGGTTTTGGACGGAGCTGTTCAAGATGCTAGGGTCGGACTTGAACTTCTCAACAAGCTTCCATCCGCAAAGCGACGGCCAAACGGAACGCATCAACGCTCTATTGGAGCTCTACTTGCGGCACTATGTGAGTGCCAACCAACGGGACTGGGCCAAGCTTTTAGACGTTGCACAATTTTCCTACAACTTGCAACAAAGTGAGGCCACCAACAAGAGTCCTTTTGAGATCGTCATGGGACAACAGCCAACAACCCCTCTTTCCCTTGCCACTCGCTATGAAGGGAAGAGCCCTGCTGCGTTCAAATTCGCTAAGTCATGGCATGAGCAGGCAGAACTAGCTCGGGCATCATTGCACAAAGCAACGAAGCGCATGAAGAAATGGGCCGACAAGAAGAGGAGGCACATAGAGTTTAAGGAAGGAGACCTTGTCTTAGTTAAGCTTTTGCCACAACAGTTCAAGACATTCAGGAAGGTCCATAAGGGGCTAATACGCAAGTATGAAGGACCTTTCGAGGTAATCAAGCGGATAGGTAAGGTCTCATATAAACTCCACCTCCCACCCAAGCTAAAGATTCATCCAGTCTTCCACGTAAGTATGCTCAAACCATACCATGAAGACATGGAAGATCCAGCAAGGGGAGTCTCCCATCGAGCACCCACAGCCGTGGTCACCTCCTTTGACAAAGAGGTGGACGAAATACTAGCGGATCGAGTCATCCGAAGACGAGGCGTGCCAAGCTACAAGGAGTACTTTATCAAATGGAAGGGACTGCCAGACACCGAGGCTAGTTGGGAAACTGAGGAGGCACTTTGGCAATTCAGAGACAGGATCCAACAATACCATCAGGACGCGACGAGGGCGTCGCGAGCATAGGTGGGGGAGAATGTCACGCCCCACCAAGCCACGAGGAGGCCACACACTTGTCTTGGGCGTTTTGGGGGAAAGCATAGCCCAAGTGAGATTCTAGAAGGGTCCAGACTGATCTACAATGTTCTGCAGCATTCTAGGAGGTTCCAGCACAGTCCAGAAGCATCCTGATGAATCTAGCAGATACTGGAAGACTCAAGACTGCACTAGAACTCTCTAGAATATTTTATATCTGTAAATATCTTCCACACTTTGCTAGAACATTCTAGATAGTAAATTGTAGCCGTTAGATCGTTGTAAAGATCAATGTAATCTAGACCGTCCATTAGTTGGGAGGATGGCTATAAATAGGACCATCCCCTTCATTTGTAAATCATCCAAGGAAATCAAGAAGAAAAGCCTTTCCAAAGTTCTCCTTGTTCTCTCTTGTTCCCTTGAGTTCTAGGCAAGAGCGTGAGTGAGTTAGGCTGACTTAGCATCGAGGCATTGCTAAGGCCGCACGAGTAGTTTGAAGAAATTAAGCTCGTGACATATGGCTGGGTTAGCCTTGCTCTTACTGTTTTCGAATAGGCACTTTCAGGTTCAGGAAGTCCTGCCTACTTGTAGGCTTAGGGTAGTCCTCGACAACCAAATGTCACATCCCGAGGCTTCAACCGAGTTCCTTTCGACCAAGGAGCATCACGTTGGCTTTGAAGCAGCTGCATGGTACAGGAAAGAATTTGTATCTGAATGTGGTTCAGGCCTTTCTTTATCCAAAAAAATACGCAAAGGATTGAAACTATATTTATTAAATTCTTTCAAGCACCTCCATCAAGCCATCCGAGGTCAAAAAACGCCTTATGACCTGGCTCAAAAATCTTCAAAAAATAGAAGGCTAGAAGGAGAAACTTTGATACCCGCTGGCGGATTCTTTAGATCAAGATGGTTTAGATGGAATAGTTTTAAGCTATATCCCAAAGGGGAAGCAACTGAGCTTTTGAATGAAATCAGCAGTAAGAGTAAGCAAGTGTTCTCATTCTTTCCTCTGCTCGTAGTTCTTGGCTACGAGACGAGGAGCTGGGTAGAGAGATAATGGACACCCACCGAACATCCTTGAAGGATGGAACAAGATGATGAAGAAGGTGGTGAGACATGTGCGTAGATTAGATAAAAACCTTCTTTTAGCCATTTCTTAAAAGTACGATGCAGCTGAAAAACGTAAGCCCCTTTTTATGTAATATGGTTCTTATAACCCTTAGTAGCTGTTCTCTCCTTCTTCCTCATCTTAGTACAGTGGAACTCAAATATGTTTCCATGATAGATATACCCCAGGGCCAATTTCTCACTGTAGTGTTTCATGAAGTCAATTGGAGCGCCTATGGGCCGCTATAACTATCCAAGAAGACACTCGACAAGTAGGAGATCCCAAATACTGCTAATTCCGTCGGGTTTTCCTCCTGCACCCATTCCTAACCAGATCCGATTTGGCCTAGGCTTTAAGATAAGATATCTATCTCCACGCAGATGTGAGCGTTATTCAATTGCCTTCATCAACCGCTCGCATGCTTCCGCTTGTCTGAATCCCCCTGGTAGCCCGACCACTTCACAAGCAGGCAGGGAAGTCGCCTTCTTATCATCCGGCCTCTCCTCCGAATTCTCCTTGCCGCCCTGCCCGCTTGGGGCTCTCTATTGGCACATGGATTCTAAACCTTGGGCATTGCGAGTGATCACTAGAAAACGTACGACCTCAACCCCATTGAATAATTAATAGATATTCAACTAAGAGGTTTAAAATAGTCTCAAACACTTTTCACAGAACTCGATCAAACTACATGGACTAATTTTGTAACATGTTCACTAAATAATATAATTGCATATTTAGCATTGAATTGCCCTTAAATTGTTTCGTCATTAATGAAAATAACCCACATGGAATATGACCTTTAGTTTTTAATGCAGTAGAAGTGAAATGCTGCATTTTTTTTTCTTATCTTTTTTTTTTTTTTTAATAATTTTGCACGATACATTATGCTTCCTGATAATGTACCATCAAGTAGACAATGCAAAAGATTGCCACCCTGCTTAGACAAAGTATATATATATATGCTTTCCAGGGTCGCCATACTCCTAGGAGGATTCTCCATTCCACTCCTTGAGAAGCTTGTAACTTGCTGACCAAACCTCTTGTCAACTTCTCCACAGAAGAGGCAGCTTCAAAATAACAGAATCACTTCCATGCCTTTTTTTTTTTTTTTTTTTTAACTCATATGACTTATTTTATCGCCTGCTCCAAAGAGAGAAATAGACGCGTTCAGTGGTTTTCAAAAAAATAAATAAATAAATAAATAAAACTGCAGTAACTTGCGGAATCAAGATTAGTTTTCACAAAATCAATGTTATTACACTAATCAAAACTTCTTTAGCTTGAATAAGAGCGCTGCAATGCCGACAAGAAAACGCACCTCGCATCCCGCAAAAATCGGGCGAACTTGTTCAAATATTTCATCATCTACGGTTCCCACTGCGTTGATCTGCACATGCAGGAGCTCCTGTTGCTAGAGTAGCTACATTCATAGTCTTGTAATAGACAAAGGAGAACAAAGATACATGCAAATTGACCTTAACTCATGATGTTGGAAAAATGTATGCGAAAAAAAAAAAAAAGAACCTCCTCTCAAGAACCTGGTAAAGAAACCACCTCTTGTAGTAACAAGAGAATCTATTTCCAATCCTTGAATATGCCGTACAACAAAAATATAACTTAAAAAACTTTTCCCTTTCTCTGAATGGTGATGGATAACAGGAAGATTTAAGGCTTCAAATACTTTCAGGCGTTTCTTTATGGTATCAGTGTTGTCATCAACTCTTCCCTGCGAGACAAAGCATCATGTTCTAGTTAATGACGAATAATGATACTCAAACACAAAAAAAAAAGCCTTAAATTATATGAACACTAAAAGATTATATAATAACAAGAACCTGATTGCAACTTAGCACCCGCTTCACCATCTCTTCTTCAGGACATTCAAAGAAAAGCACCACGTTTGGTTCTGCTCCGACCTGCAATAAATCCAGAATGTTATATTCGAATCTCCCAATTAGAATTTTCACCTGAGCTGCTATATTTTCCATTTTATATATTTTATACCCTGTTGATTTTCTGTGAAGTGCACTGACATATAATATCATGTTCAAAATTCAAAGATACCAAATTAAGACGAAAATTCAAGTTTTCCTTTAACTTAAATCTCCGAATTAGAATTTTCATCTGAGCTGTTATATTTTCCATTTTATATATTTTGTATCCTGTTGATTTTCTGTGAAGTGCACTAACATATAAAATCATGTTCCAAAGTCAAATACCAAATTAAGGCGAAAATTCAAGTTTTCCTTTAGCCAGATTTAAAGGAAGTAGAGAATGAAACTCATGATTTTTTCAAATGCTATGCGGTTCTCCTCGCTTCGAGGGAAGCCATCAACGAGAAACTTTTTATTGTCACTTAATTCCATCTCTTTCTGAATCAGTTTGACTGTAACTTGTGAGGGAACAATTATTTCTTCTCTGATCGTATTTAGAATCATGGATCTGAAATCATAGTTTTGAGATTTTAGAGAGCTTAAAAAGAACGCAGATTTTCCAATCAGACAAAACCAATGACAATGAGTAATCAAACTACCCGTATTCACTCTTAGAACCCATTTCCCTCCTAAGCAGATCTCCCGCGCTCAGATGTTTGAATCCAAAGGTCTCAACGATCTTCGCACATTGCGTACCTTTTCCGCTCCCAGGACTGCCTAAGAGCGCAGGAGAGAATCAGATAATCATGAAAACATTAACTACAAAGAACGGTCGGTCACCCAAATCCTGTTTCTTATTCCCGAATCCCTTGCAGAATTTGATAAAATTATTTCTCATCATAAAAGCAAAACATCCATTAGTCTCAACAAATTTTCAGGAATTGCTTTTCTACCACATTTCAGTTTGTGATCCTGCACGCGAACTGAAACGTTCTGTCTTTGAATTTCTTTCTTTGAGAATGAGTTAAAAGAAACATAAATAAATAAATGAAGGAAAATTCAAGATTCAATAATGTGAGTAAAACTGTTACCTAGAACAAAAGTTATGAATGGCTCTGCCTGAAAATCAATAAAAAGAAGGACAACAATAAGAAGTCATCAAATTATATACATCGCTTTGATTTAAATGATCATAAATTAACTTTCCAAACTAAAATACAGGCAAAAAAATAAAGCAGAAAAATTAAGAAATGGGTCTCAAGATTTTCAGATCCATAAACAAAACACAAAAATGGAAACGGGTTAAATTCATCAATCTAAATTCAGCTATATGGCACCTGTGTAGCTGTCTTTTTGGTAAACATCTCCCACAATTTGAATGTACATGCTTCCTGTAAGGAAAGAAAAACAACAAAAAAAAACAAAAGGGTCAACCTAGTACAGGTTTTGAAATTTGACAATCCTAGGAAAAAGTTGTTTTTCCAAACCAAAACATTTCTGTCTATAGTGTACCTGGCTGAGAACAAGAGACGATTTCGAGGACGAAATCAGCCTCAGGGGAGAGAGTGAAGCCATTCGGCTGAACACGAAGATAACTAATAAATGTGTTTGACCCAATTAACTAAAAATTAAAAAAAAAATTAAAAAAATTTATAAAAAAATTAACAAAAACATAATATCTAATTCATACTAACCAACACGATTAAAAAACTTACTATATAATTTTTTTTACTATATAATTTGTTAGATAATAATATTTAATCATTAAATGTTTTGAACTATATTTTTCTCCCCCAATCATTTGTTAGTGAAGATCGGAGAAAAATTATTTTAAAACCATAAACAGCTTCATCGACGTTACATGAGAAGGAAAGAAAGTGATAGTGTTTATACAGAGAACTTGAGAGAAAGACTCTTGTTTCCTTTTGATGTGGAACTTTTGAAAGTTGAAAGTTTCAAAAGAATAAAACCATAAAAAATAAATTAAAAGCTATCATTTGACATCAAACATTCATTCAGCATGGTGGTGGGCTGGCAGCAAGTGCAATTATGCATATCCTTGCACCTGCAAAATCATAAAAAAATTTTATTTTAAGTCTAAAGTACTATAAACAGGCGGGGTGTGCCGTGTTATGTTGACATGTTTACTGCACGTTTAATTAAACATGTTAAACGTGCTAGCACGAATCCAACACGTTTATTTTTGTGTTATTTGTGCCAACCATTTTTTATTTTCGTGTTATTCGTGCCAATCCATTTATGGTCCAATTAGTATATGAGCGGTCTAAATCTATTTATCTCGTGTCGTTTTCACATCGTGTCATCGTGCCATGTCCGAAATTGCTGGCTCTACTCTCACCGCCATGTTTCGTGTATGTCAATGTTTACTGGTTCTACATGGGTAGGTTAGATGGGGACAAAAACAAGAAGAAAAGAAAGAGAGAAGCGAGAAGAAAAAAATTATAATATATGAATAAATTATTGTTATGAAATTGAAATATAACATAATATTTAAAATATTTTAAAAATATCTTTAAATCGTATAGTAATTATTTTAATGATATTATATATTGTACTATATAATTATATAATAATAATTTTAATGAAATCATTTTAAGATATTTGTAAAATTTTTACAAACTGAAGTCATACTTTAATTCAATAAATATAATTGGACTGGTTGTCTCATTGACCCCAAAAACAAACAGTTATTGGATTGTGTTCAAGGACCCTGGTTTGGATATCTGTTTGTGGCCCACAAATAAATATAGCCCATTTTAGGATCTAGTTGGGTCTTTAATTTTTGCAAGCCCATTCATTACCAAGAAAATAAAAGGTTACACAAAGAGAAAATTACATGTTATCTTATGCCACAATTTTAAAAGTTGTGTTTGTTTATGTCATATTTAAAAAATGTTATGCCACATTATCATTTATAATACATATTAATTTATGCCACAAATAAATATACGTGACATTTATAAAAAGTAAATCTTAAAAGATAATATTTATGAAAATTCCCGTTACATAAACATAGCCTATGAAGATTATGTGAGCATGCCAAAAACTCCACCTAATTATTATTGTTATTATACGCATAGACCAATGGTAATTCTTTATCTAAGTCCACCTCAAGAGGAGGTACTTGAATCCTCCAATCCTCATGTGTTAAAAGAGAGAGAGATTTTTGACACGACTTATTTGGTGTTAAGATTTTTGTTACTTCGATTGCTTTCTCTATTTTGACCGACCATTGAAATGACTAATTTATCTTTAATTTGATTTCGTCTCTCTCTTGCTCCACCACCACCATCCCTAAAGGCGTTGGGTGTCACATAGACAGCATGCCACAGCTCATGAAGAGTGATGTGCAACCAAAGCTTATTGAATTTCGCTCATATCATCCTCAACTGCATGACTCCGTCAACATTGTATTCACTCGAGATCTATAGCTACACGTTGAGGCTAGTTGGATCTGTCATGGTTTCATGACAAGAATATGGAGGTTTGGAATATGCGTTTTTTTTTTTTTTTTTTTTGTAATTCCTCAACGCTATATAATCATAAGGTGTTTTTGACAATATAGGTTTCAACCATAAAGTTTTATTTGAACCAATTTTAATTACTGTTGAGTATGGTTCACTGATTCATCACAAATAACCAAGGGACACATGGCGTGACTAGACAGAACAGGTGGAGCCCAGGCCAAGTCAAATTTCACTTAAGAGTAGGGCTGGTAATTCGTGTTCGTATATCGTATTTGTGTCAACACATTTACAACCCGTCACAATTAGACCAAACACGAACACGATGTGATTAATAAAAGTTAAAATACAAACACGAACACGACACGTCTATAACACGTACACGACACACCTATAACATGTTTAACACGATTAGAAAAAACTTATCATATAATTTTTTATTATATAATTTTTTTAAAATTCTGACTAACAAAATTTTTAAAAAATAAATTTTTTTACTATATAATTTTTTTTACTATAAACTAAAAAGTCTTTATCAGTGTCCAAATATAACAATATTTAATTATTGAATATTTAACTAACTAAGATTGGACAAAAATTGATCTAGAGTGTTTCAACGGCAATACCTTGAAAACCAAGAGAACTAGTGGTGTTTATATAGAGGAAAAGGAGAGAAAGTCTCTCTTTTCTTTCGCTGTGGGACTCCTAGTAGTAAAAGTTTCAAAACCTTAAAACCATAATAAATATATTAGAAGCCCTCAGGAGACAAAAATTTTAAAAACACTCTCAGCACAATTCCCAAAAGGTTCTCATTTTTCAAAACAAAAACATTTTCACCTATTTTAAGAATAATACTAAATTGCCCCTAAGTGTATTTGGGGAACTTTGTGGGAAAATTTTTTAGGCTGGAAAATCGTTTGTTGGGGAAGAGAGAAAGAGCAAGGTCTTCTGTGATCATTATTATTATAGGGTATTGATCTTTTGGGAGGGAAAAGTGGACGTGGGACATTCGTTCCAACCATTATAAATTTTTTGTCTCGCTTTGATTTTTTCTTTTTTTTCTTTTTGTTTTCTTGAATCTTTGTGCTCGATAATTCGTTGTTGATTGGTTGGAGCATGATCTAGGTTTAACAGTTATAGTTTTTATCTCAAAAAATTCCTACAGTGTTTTTCAGTTCTTGTTTCGAACGTATGTTTTCAAACAAGTTCTAAGTAATTTTTAAAGTACTAATTTTTAACTTTTCAATTAAAAAATAGATAGAGGTTCGAAAAGTATAAGATATAACTAATTACTGGTTACACAGAAAATAGAAGAAAGAAAGAGAAAAACCAATGCTCTAATTGGAGCTTGTATTTCGTGTCTTGGAAAGGTATTAGACATTTCAGATAGAAAAAATAAAAATAAAAACAAAGGCATTCATTATCACTTCTCATTATTTCTAATTTTTCTTTTCTTCTATAAAGCTGCCGAATAGGGCTGTTCAAAAAATCCGTTAATTTATCCAAATCGAACCAAACCAGTATTCTTTTTTAATTTTAGACAGTTTGGATTGTTTTTAATATAATAGGTGGTTTGGTTAGTAGCTTGAACTTCTAAACTGCCCGCCAAACCGTCTACTAAACCACCATATTACATAATTTTTATCTTTAAAATATTTGTTATATAAGGCTTTTATTATTTTTAAATTTTTTCATAGGTCGTTACAAGAAGCTCTACCCATATATGATGCACTTTTCTACATTCTATAGTTACACTTTTTCTAATCAGTTATCATCAACATAAAAAAAAAAAAAAAAAACAACAACAACAACAAAATCAAATTAAAGAACCAAAATATACAACTAACACAAACTCATAGATTGAACCCCTAGCCTCCTCTATCCAGCGACTAACATCTTTTCTTTGCACAGCCGCCAACCCACTTGCCATGATGTCACTATCACGTCACCTCTCTCCGTTGCTGGCCTAATTCAACACAGCATCAATTAAAGATATTAGTAGAATGAGAGGTTTATCAACACCGGTGGAAAGTTTTAATTCAAGTTTTAAATTTAATTGTGTTATCTTATGTTATTTAGTTTTATTTTTCGCTTTTTCGTTTGATTATTAGTGAACTTTCATTCGTGTGATTGTGACCTTTTAGTTTGGTTTTGGGTTTGTACTAAACTTTAGGCGGTAAACTTTTAGACATTTTATAATTTTTGTTAAATATTCAAAAAATTAATCTTAACATAAATTGTCCAAATCAAACCGCGTATGTGTGATTTGGTTTTGTTTTATGAAAAATATCAAACAGCCTAAACTGCCTAAAAATAAATTTAGTTTTGGTTTGGTTAGTGATTTAAAAAAAAAGCACCCAAACTGCCCATAAATACCCCTACTTCTAAAGGATCTTATTGGTTAAGAAGCTAGATAGATGCTTATAATTTTTTTGTTGTAAATGAAAACACTCTCATTATTAATGGAAAATTATCCGTTAGTCTAACATCAATCATCGTTCACTTATTATTCCGAATAATAACTTTATAGTACTGAAATAAATAAATAAATAAATAAAACACTTGTTAAAAAGCTTTGCTTCATTCATATTCTTACATATAATTATGACAAAGACATCCATTGAAAATTCATGTTAGCGTCAAATCATGCTCAAATCAAAAGCATTTGAACAAATGTATATATTGTTACATTCCACCAATCAAATCGAAACCAAACATTAAAACCACTTGACAAGATGTTGTTTGCTTTGAACCTTTTTGATCTTAAGATGAAATTTTGTCGGCCAAGTGGGTCTCACTTAATCCGAGCAGTTGCACGCGAGAATTGAAGGTAATTGTGTTGTTGTTGAAACTGGGGAGATTGCATGGCAAAAGACTAAAAGAGGTTGCTGCCTTTGCACTCCATGACTCCAAATGTTAAAAAAAAAAAGAAAAAGAAAAAAAAGAGTTGATTTGCTTATTCTTCCTCCCCCACCAAACGCACCCCCTTAAGTTCAAAACAACTTTTAATTCAATTTAACACACACTTTCAATGAAACACATTATTACTTAAATTATATTTTATTTTTGGCTTTCTTATGTCCGGAAATGTTGTCTCTAATGACGATAACTCAAGTCACGCATTACATCATTAATTTCATTATCATAATAGTAAGATTATTAATTCCCTGTGATGTAACATTTTGACTACGTATGTTTTGAGAAATACTAATTATTTCTCTAAGATTGTGAAGTACCATTTCAACATTGCTCATCGAAATATCCAACTCGGTAAGGAGCCAAATACACAAGAAATTAATTTACCAATAAAATATTTATGAAATTGGTTAGTTAATCGGAAACCATGAAGTTATGCATTAATTCTGTCGCTAGGGCCTTGCTAGCTTAGCTTCTTTATTCAATGATCTTAACTAGAGTACTTCGTGATATTGTAGCTATTATCACTCCATATAATATATTGTTAAGTTTTGTTGCCTTGACGAATTATTACCCTACATAAAAGATTACGATGGTTATTAGAGAAGTCAAAAGAAACATAAAGAGTTTGGTAATGTGCGATTTTCTCTTGTAGTCGTCTTCTTTATTATTGTGTTTTTTTAACGGTAAAAGTGTGTTAAAAATTTCAGATTGAATTCAAATTTAAACTTATCAACACTTGATAAATCTTTCTAAGAATCAGCTAACCGTTTGACGCCCTCCTATTTGGTGCAATAGGTTAATTTGAATTTGAATTCAAACTAAAATCTCTAACAAAACGTAGCACTTATATTGAAGATAAATCATTATATATGAACGTGTTTGGTTTTTGAGATTTTTTTCTATGTTTTATTTGCTCTCGGTAATATAAAAAAAGTAGGATTTCTAATTCATAACCTATATATACAATACCAAATATATACATATAACAATATACTATATATGTATATATGATTAGTGTAGCCATCATTTAGGCCAGGTACTAAAGTTGAAGCATGAGCTGGCCGTGCCCATGGAACTTTAGCCCAAAGAATAATAAGCTAAGAAGGAAAACTAGAAAAACTCATTTGCTTTATAGAACATATGTATAGTTTATAGATACGAGGGGCAAAAAGATTGAGGTGTCATTGCAATAATTTCTTGAAAGTTCTTTTTTTCTTTTTTTCCTTTCTTAGTAGAATGATTTCTTGGAAGTAATTAGAACCAATAGAATGAAGCTTTATGTGGCTATAGACGTCGATGTGAGGAAGATTGAGCACTATTAGCAGTATTTCTAGCCGTTTTGGAGATGAGTAGTGTGGGCCGATGATATAGATGATGAAATGCTTAAGTAAGAATGACATAAATATATATATATATATATATATATATATATATCTAAGAATTGAACTATTGTGGTTGTGACAATAAAAGGGTATAAAATTATTATAGAAGATTTTGCATATTTTAATTAGATGCTTACATGTAGGTTTTTAATTGGTTGCTTCAATTTTATTTTTTTTTGGCCATGATCCAGGAACCCCCACACACGATCCATGTGGAATACATAATTAAATTAACCACGACCTGAACAATCTTAGGTCCCAGATACCTTTCAAGTACTTACGGCGGACCACACTTCTTTTCTTTTTTTTTTTTTAAGGAAAAAAATTACAGAAATGTTATATATATACACATATGGTTATACATATTTTATAATGTATAAATATACAGTGAGGGAGTTCTAAAAAATATACAGAGCTAGAAATTTTGTTTCAATAAAGACATTGTGGAAAAAAAAAAGAGAGAATATTTTATTAATCGGATACATTGTTATATATTTTTATTATTAAGTAGAGGTATAGTTATAACTTTTTTTAAAATAATGGCACAACAATATTTTTCAATTATTTAGTGGGATACAACTATAATTTTTCTTACAAAATAAAGATGTGTCTAAAATTTTTGCAAAATATTCGAGGCAAAAATTCAAATTTCAAAAATTATTGAGGACACATTCCTCACTCAATATACTCTCTGTGTGTGTGTGTATATATATATATATGACAACTATATATATACATATGACCTACTCATATTCTTTGCCTCTCTCAACTCCAAGAGCGCGTGCAGCAGTCCTAGTAAAACTTTGAATGAAATAATGCATGAAAACATGGAATAGAACATAGTCATTTTCTTGCTATGATCAAAACGCAAGTAGAATGATACTAAATAAGAGCCTTTTTGTAGGGCTATGCATGCGCTTTGATCAGGATCAAATATTGCAGAGTCCCACGTGAAAGAAATTCTATGAATTAATTTTCAATTTCTTGTTAATCGCCTTCGATTACTTTTATCAATTTATTTTGTCCCCCCTTCAAGTAGTGTTTTCTAAGCAAACAATTAATTTTGAGTATATGGTCCTAATTATGTTGGGGTATAGAGATAATAATTAATAATGGCTCAAAGTTTGATTGTCTAGTCACTATATTAATACATATTATGTAGAAAATGGCTTCAAGAGGAAAGCAAATATTTAATATTAGGAGCATATTAAAGAAACAATGTTAAAAAGACATAACCCAATAGACTAATGTCGTTCAAGCCAAAGAAAAAAAAAGTTTTTTTTTTAAAGAGACTATAATTATTGGTCAACTTGACTGGTGAAATTAAAGTTTTGTTTGAAATATCAGTTGGAACCAATAAACAGTATAAAACTCTTAGCAACTACAGTAAAAAAATAAAAACTGCTACCATATAAAACTTTCATATGCTATAATTTTCAAACCAACATTTTTATTTTAACCCCTCTCCTAAACACCCTTTTAACTTTACGAACGAAAAATGTGAACAAAACCCACATGATTAAAACGACATCGTTCACAAGGAGAAAGAAATCAGTATTCTACGTAGCTAGTGGAGGATTTTAAGAGTAATATATTATACCTTTTCTACGTAACTTACAATTAATCGATTGGGCAAATAGCAACTGTCAATTTTTATTTTCTTTGGCCCATGACTTGGAAATGTCACACGCGACCAATAATACAAGCGTGTGACAACAACAGTAGTAGTATAATCTCAACCTTTTACACACATAAAGGGTGAAGTAAAGATCACTTGTATATAAAGATGGGTGCGTGGGTGCTTTTGGGTGGTCTATTGTGGGTTGTTGAGAGCGTTTTGTTTTGTGGCAAAAACTAGCGATCATACTCTCTCTATAAGCAAACAAAAAGACTTTATTGTGGCACAAAAGTAGGGATGGGAAGGCAACCCTGTTGTGACAAACTTGGTGTGAAGAAAGGACCATGGACGGCCGAGGAAGACAAGAAATTGGTCAATTTCATCCTCACCCACGGCCAATGCTGCTGGCGGGCTGTCCCGAAGCTTGCAGGCCTCCGCCGTTGCGGCAAGAGTTGCCGCCTCCGGTGGACTAATTACCTCCGCCCCGACTTGAAGCGCGGCCTCCTTAACGAAGCTGAAGAACAACTTGTTATTGACCTCCATGCCCGTCTTGGCAATAGGTAATTTTTTTTCACTCTTCTCTACTTTTTTTTTTTTTTCTAAATGAAATAAGTGGACAAATAGTTCTAATTAAGAATCTCAATATTAAAGGTCAATGAGTTGATACTATATATTGATCATTTTTAGCATTGAATTGTGGATAATTTTGTGCTTATATTTTATTTCCTTTTCTTTTCCATTTTTGTTGCAACTTTTAGGTGGTCCAAAATTGCTGCCAAATTGCCCGGAAGAACAGACAATGAAATTAAGAATCACTGGAATACTCACATCAAGAAAAAGCTCATTAAGATGGGAATTGATCCAGTTACACATGAACCTCTCAAGGATCAAAATGAAAAATGCAGCACTGCTAGTACCCCACAAGATGATCATGATCAAAAGCCTTGTGCAGCTAATTCTAATTCTAATCAGCAAGAGATCATCGCCATAGCAGAAGAGAATGATCATGTTATGCTTGGCACTAATTCCAATGTCGACACCTCCAACATAAGCATCCAAAACGAAAAGTGCTCCACCTCAACAGATGATCAATCCCAGCCGTCAATGGATCCAAAGAGCCATGTTGACCCATTGATGAATTACTTGATATCAGAGAACTTTCCGGAAGATTCTTCATGGGATTTTCCAGCTACTAGTAGCATTGCTGATAACTTCAGTGATTTTGGGGTCATGTCTTCTTCCGCAGAGGAGAGCTCAACTTGGTTCTTGAGCAGTAAGGATTTAGGAGACGATGGAGAGCTTTGGGCTAATTGGTTTCTTCAATGACATGGATATTTCCGATCAAAATTATGACTTTGGAATCAGCAAAATAATAATCTTACCTTATGAAGAATAAGTGTGAATATAGAACTAGTAATGTTGACGCTTGTGTTGCTTTGGATTTTTCTAATCTGGGGTGGTTTATGTGTTTTTACTTCTCTTTTGGATCTAGGAAATGGTGAGGTAAAAGAACATAAACCACCATTATGTTGAGTTAGAAGGGCAAAAGAAAGTGTTATGAGAGCACTAATTTTAAGAAATTGTTTTATTTAGGCTTTTCACATCCACTTGTTTATCCAAAAGTTAGCCTCGATATATATAAACTCCACATGTAAATTAATAAAAGAGGATCTGTATCATTAGTTCCATGTAAGGTAAAATAGTGAAAACTTTGGGATGGGTTGGTGCGGCATCATTTTGCCAAAAATGAAAATAGGGTAATTTGTCGCATACGTAACAAAGAAAAGTTGATGTAACAACGTATCTTAACCTTCTGTTTGGATTTGGTTCCAACCGATCACAGTGTAAAACTCTCAGTAACCATAATAAAAAGCAAAAAATCGATATAATGTAAAGCTCTCGTATATTACAGTTTTCAAACTAAAATTTTCAGTTTTAATTTGTTTGTCAAACAACTTATTATAGTAAAATACTTATCCAACGTAACAATGACTCGAACAAGAGATAAGAAATTTATTTATTTTTTTACTACTTATTATTCTTTTTTATGGTCATTGTTACATAGATCAAAACACTTATGTTATTCTGTAAGAAAGGTCTTAATATTCAATTGTAGAAAATCTTAATGAAAATATAGTTGTTATTTTAAATTGTCTTTGTCTAGGCGGACTAATGGTACTTTGAAAGAATTTTTGATCGGGATGCTTACTACCGTACGTGTGATCTCTCATGTTTTATACCAAATTTGTAAAGATTGCGTATAGAAGTAGGATCATGTTTAACGTTATCGTAAATAAATTTTGCTAGTGAATTTTTAACTTGTTTGAGAATATATTTCGAATATAAAACATTATAATTCAATTTTTCTAAAAGAAAACATTATATCAAAACTATTTCAAACTATTTTTTAGTTTGATATAATTAGATTCTAAACGAGTTATTCATAAGTTCATAATATATTTAGAGTGTTATTTTCTAGTTTCTACCATGATACCTTTTTAGCAAAGGACGTGCCACCAAAAAGTTCTTTCCACTTTTCCCTTCGAAATAAAAAAGGAAAGCAAAAAAAAAAAGTTCGTCCCACTTTAAAATATAATAGTGTTGGAAATTACAAAGGAATCATGGCAGCTTTTAAACATATGGTATCCACTAAGATTAAGATAGCTCATTTAATAAGAAAAATCAAACAATGAATCATGGATATTAATACATTCCAACGAATATCTTGTACTTCACATGTCCCCTCGGCAATAAAACAATTGTATATTGATTTAATCGATATTGGATAACATAACATTTATTAAAGGAATAAATCAAACAAAGAAACTCCAATCAAAAGGAATTTCTCTTCGATCCCTTCAATCGAAAACGCAGACGACAATGAGGCCGTTTGGAATAATTTTGGACACTTCAAGAGCAATTTCTAGTGTTGTAGAATTGACTCCCAAAAGGGGGAAAAAAAAAGAATGAGAACTTAGTGCATGTATATATAAAACGAAATGTGACATATATACCATGCTTATCCTACATTTTTTTGGACCACTTTATTTAATACAAGTTTTTTTTTTTTTTTTGTTTTAAAGATTTAAAGCCCTGATAGAGATTATTCTATGAATTCAAGTTGTCATAATTTATTACTAAAAAAAAAAAAAAAAGTTGTCCTTCTGGGCATGTCTGGTTTTGTCCACAGTCCATGTCCGCGTGCACCAAGAAGTGTTTTAAAATGATTTGTTTTTTTTTTAATAGAGGACTAAAACAATCATAAAGTACCAAAAGCATACATTTTGGTGTCATATAGATCATGACACTTTTTTCTTTACTAAAATGAATATATATTTGTATATTTTCAAACATATATATATATATATATATATATATATATGATGATGATGATGATGATCCACACACACGAAATCATTACGTCATTTCAGTAGCTTTTTTTTCATTTTTGGCTAATGGTCTTCTCAGTGGCAAGTAAAGTTTAATCTTATTCTACTTAAGCTATAATGTAGATCTTAATACCACGGCGATACAATTTCATCTCAGTGCTACAAAACATATTTAACTGCATGTGGTTGAAATAAATTAATAAGACACATGATCTTTTGCTGTTAATCCAATTTTCAAAATGGGAAAAAGAAAGCGAGGCAAAAAAAGCATGAAGCAACCATGCAGTCTTAAGAAATAACCAATATCTACCTTTGGGGAAGAAATGCTGGCAACTGCCATATCTTGAGTTCTCTTCCAGAATATTATAGCAGTTATGCAGAATCTTTAACTTCAATAGGAGTGTATATTACTTTTTTTTTTTTAAGATATTAGTTGAATTTCAAGCGTTTTGTATATAGAAAACTTATTTTATAAGATCCATCTATAAATTATTGTGGTTAAAAGAAGCACATTAAAAACAAATCATTATAAAACATTTTTAGCAAACCAAAAATAATAGTAAAAAAAAAGTAAGCACGGACACATATATAAAATTATGGTAATAAGAGTACGAGAATGAAGACAAGAAAAACGCATTTCAATTCCTCATCATGAACAAATTAGAAAAAATGAATTTATTAGTTAAAAAAATTGAAAAGATGGCGTGAAAAATACTTTTAAAAGAAGACATATTTTAAGAAGAAAAAATTGATGTAATTGACCAATTAGAAAAACCCAACAACACATTTTAACATGAGTAAGTGACAGAAAAAAAATATTGTAAAAAAAGCATATAAAAAATAAAATTGTAAAATAAGAATGGTACATATCAAAATAAGCTATTTTGATAAGGCAAAATAACAATGCAATGAAAAAACAAAATAAAAACAAAAGTCAAAACAATGAAAAAACAAAAGAAAAATATAAGAAAAAATATTTCGCCAAAAAAAGGTATTATTTAAATGAAATTATTACATATGAATCAATAAAATGAAATTGTTCTGATGATATATTTCAGGGGGAAAATAAGATTAGGAAGAAAAAGCAAGAAAAAATAAAAATATATATATTCTAAAAAGTATATTTCAATGAGAACATGAGAAGAAAAATTATTTAAAAGAATTATATTAAAAATTATTCTCACGTAGAGGATCTTTTGGCAAAATGAAAATAAAAGAACCAAAAAAAATTAAGTACCAACACACATTAAAAAAATTATGTTCACAAATACACTTCAAAATTACGATGATAGGAACACATTAAAGAAAATACATGTATTTGAAAATAACAATTGAAAGAGTTGCATGAAAAACTTTCAAGGAGACATATTTTTTAAAGGAAAAAATGTTGTTATAATAGGCCAATTAGAAAATTTCCAAAACATATTTTAAAAATAACAAGCAATGGGGAAAAAAAATCCTAAAAAAGCATATAGAAATAAAATTATACAATACTTATGGATACATTTGAAAGAAGTTATTTTAAAAGGGCAAAATGACTAAACAACGAGAGGGCAAAAGAAAAAAATGAAAAAATAGTTCCAACAAAAAAGAAAAAGCAGTTTAGATAATGAGGATAAATTAGAAGAAAGAGTTATTTTGTTGGAATTTCAAAACAAAACAAATGAGGTTGTAGAAAAAGGAAAAATAAAAAACTTAACAAGAATAAGATTGTGTGGAGGAAAAGGTAGGAAAAGCAGTATAAAAAAAAGGAATAGGAAAAAATATATATATATATATATATATACACACACACACACATATATGGCGCCCAACGCGTTTTTATATATTGCTAAGGTTACTAACATGAAAATATGAACACGTATATATATATATATATAGTGGTATTTTTTAAGAGCTATCAAGTACCAATGTCAAAAAGTCAAAATGGAGGAGGGCAAACATAAAATACATAATTTTGAGTGAGTGGATAAGAGTAAAATTATTAGATTTTTAGACTAAATCTTTATTTAAAAAAAAAAGGTGCAATGGGGTGCCACTGCCTATATGTAAGAAATGGCTAATAAAAGTTTATTGAAGTATATAGCTGGTAGAATGTATTTGTCCGATAAAAGAGTTATGCTATGAGGCTGTGGTCTTGGAGAGCCCTGCATGGCTCCCAGGACACACCGGTACTGCCGTACTGGTAAGTTTCCTTGGGTAAAATCTAATATTGGGACCAATTGATGTCGATCAATTTTCTTTTTTCAATTAATGCCCCTTTTTTAAAATTTTTTTTACTTGGTTACTCTCACTTTTTATTTTGTTTTACACACGTACTAAATAAGGCTATTATTTGTGCACGTTAATGGGCAGCAATGATATGTCATCCAAAAAATAACTAGAAAATACTCATGCGAACCTGTGTACCTATCGGTGTGTCAGAACTCAAGATAAGCCTCTCCAAGCAAGCTCTCATGTGTACTTGCGATCGCCCTATTCAAGTGGGTATGATGAAAATAGCGATATGGTGCTTCTTTGCTTTGTGGATCCATGTTGGTGACCGTCTTACATGACACTTAAGAACGTAATTAAAACTGTAAGTTATAACAAAAAATATTATAATATATAAAAAAAAAATACTGTAGAAATATTTGCAAATTTGTGATCCTAATGGTGTTTTAAAACACCTTTTTACATATTGAAAACGTAAAACTATATCAAACGACGATTTTTCAACATGTTATTATAATTGTTCAGACAATAATGAAGTTTGCTATTTTTTAAAATTTTAAGGCTGTAATTTTCTCTATTTGTGTAAGTATGGCAAAATGATACTCAATAACTCAATCAATGATAAAATCTACTAAAACAATCACTACGTGCAATGTAATTTAACATTAAGTTTTTCTTGATACATCTAGCACGTGCACCACACGTGTTTATTTTGCTGATCAAAATTACTAATAGAAGTCAAACGCTTAACATAAACTACAAAAACATTGCATATAATGCGTAGTTCGTATAACCCGCTTGAATTTGAAAAGACGTTCCTCACTTCTCTTGACTAATGAACGGCATGTTTTTATTTTTATTGAAACGACAAAAAAAAAAAAGACATCATGTTTTTTTATTATTTCAAGCTATAAATTTATATGAGAAAATTACATGTTATGCTACACTTTTAAAATTTGTGTTTATTTATATCATATTTAAAAAAATTTATGTTATATTATCATTTATATTACATATTAAATTATGTCATAAATTTACACATCTATAAAAAATAAATATTAAAAATAAAAGTTTTGAAAATTTCCTTATCTATGTTCTACGTCCTGGCCCATACGTAAGTCTTGACTTATGATGACAAGTCACTTTAAGTTGGAGAACTATCGACATGTTTTCGTATTATGGGTATGATTTATGAACTACAAGGGCAAACGACGTGTTCTCTACAAAAACAAAAAGACGTCGTTTTTTTTAGTTTGTACAAGAAACGACACTTATTGTTCACGCCCTGTCGTTTTTTTTTTCCCCCCCCATTCGTACCGATCCCAGATCCCTGTCCAATTTGTCTGTCAAAATTCTCTGTCTAACAAGTAAACAGCTGACACCTCATATACTTATTAAATGATGACTAACTGAGATAAATACTAAGGTGTTTGAAAGAGTGGTGGAATCACTAGCATGTAAAAATTTTATATTGTAATATCTTTTTTTATTGTTATTATAACATGTAAAAGTTTTACACTGTTTATAATTAGGTTTGTGGTACAAACACTACAATATTGGTCCCATCATAAAATTTGTTAAATCTGAATTTTATCTTATAAATACTGGATTAAAAATGTTTAAATTTTATTCCATGATAAAATTTGATAATTTAAGATTTACTAGATTTATTTCAATAAAATCCCAAATGATTTGCATTTTGTGGTGATAGACGTATCCCAACAGTAATTGTATACCTGACTCTACTATAAGATGTTGAGTTTAAATTCTACTCACTTCTAAGTTCAAAACAAAATGATAAAAAATTTCTTATTAGTATTTATTAATTTTTTTTACAAATAATTACTAATGTTTTGTTAATAAACTCATTTTTTATGTTTATGAATATTTTTTGAAATTAAAAATGTTATTTTATCAGTTATTGTACAATTTACTGTATTCAAAATTAGGTTAATAGTTACAGTTTTCTCATTTTTAATTACTGTATGAAGTTAGGACCTCATAGAATATAATGTAACATTTCTATAAACGTATGATTTTTTCGATTTTTCCTATCATTTATCTTTCAACAGAATTTTTAAACCTTACAGGTGTTGTTTAAAAAGCAAAACAAAACAAATTAGCATGTATTTTTTGGGGGAAATTTGCAAGTTTCACACGAGGTTGAGATCTCTAGTCGCTTTGATTGTAGTTATTTTATTCAACAAAGGTGAGGTTGTTTTGTCCAGTTTTATCATTATAGACTTATAGTAATGGAGAAGATCTCTTTCTTTTCCCCTTGTGTGTTGTGCTCAATATGCAATGGAAAACCCTTTTAATCTCGTGAGGTCAACCTCCCTGCAAATAAAACAGCAAACCATAGTATGACATGCATTTTTTAGCTTAGGACCCGCTATTTTGTTAATAACAAGGCTGTACCTTTAAGGTATATTTGACACACCGTCTTATATAGTATTGTATTGTATTATATTGCATTATATTTTTTGTATATAATACAATACAATGTAATATAATACAATGTAATACAATACAATATAATACGATGTGTCAAACAAGCAATTATAGAATTAAATATGACTATTCATATGCAATAATTTTTTTTTCTTTTGGTGTTGTCTGTGGTGTAGGTGGCAGATTATGTGTTATAGTGTTGAAGCTTCCATCAATTGTAGAAGGTTTAAAATAGGAGTCTAGATCTGTTGTCTCATTTTTCTATCTCTTTGTTTGTTCCCCAATATATATTTAACATATAATTTAAACTTAATAAACTAACTAGATAAATAAGATGTAAATCTTAAAAATAATTAAACAATTCAATTATGTGTCAAAATTTAAATAGTGCGACGGTTAAGGTGCAGGAAAATGAGGCAGCATATTTTGATTATTAAAATAGTGTGTAATGTAGAAACACTTATCTCTGTAAACGTTTATTTGTTTGTACGGGTAGGATTGGTCGCTTTTAAAGGTTATGATCTGTATTGTAACACTAATCAGATTGTTTTGTTCATAATGTATGCTGGTCGAATGAAATCTTTATTTAGAGAGAGAGAGGAAAAAAAATTGCAACAACAAACGCACAACAGGGTTAAAAAAAAGGGTAAATTCAAAATAAAGTGAAGCTCCAGGAAGAAAAAAAGAAAAAAGAAAAAAAAAACAGAACAAAACCAAGAAAACAAAAAAGCACGAAAGTGAAGCTCAAAAAATAAGAGCAGCTTCACTTCAAAGCGCCGCCACCGCCATTTCCATTCCCCCACCCCACAAAAGAAAAAAAAATGTCGATACTCTTCCGCCGATACGCCGGGAAACTTCGCCGGAGTCCGATTCACAATTGCCGATATTCCGACCGCCCTAAAATGGGTCTCTTCCACACCTTCTCCGCCACCGCCTCTCAAGTCGGACCCACAACCGGCCTCTAAGGATATCATCACCTTAGAACCCCCAAAGGCTTTCAGCGTTTCGCCGACGACGCCATCGAAAGGCATTAAAACCAAATCGAAAGCTCGTTCGTCCATTACTCGTTCAATGATTTACCACCATTTTCGTTCTGTGAAGGTCTGGAGAGCTCGTTACGTACATTTCTAGCATGCCTTCGTCGGCGGAGATTGTTAGAGCCATGGATGAGATTTCCGACGCTGTATTGATCAGATTTCTATCTTCAAATTTCCAACTCTCACTTCATGTGAGATTTTTTCGTTTGATTTTGTTTCGTCTGGTTTGATAGGTCTGTTCCGTCATAGACGCCGCGGAGTTGTGTAGAAACACTCATCCGGACAGGTTTTTCTTCGGCTTTCTTTTCAAAATTTGATTTATGTGCCTATTGTTATTATAGTTGTTGTTGTTTTGGTCGTGTATAATGATCTGACGTTTTTGTGCGTCAGGGAATTCGTTAAGGAGGCAAACAAGGCGTGGATGAGAGGTCATGAGTATCTGCATGTGAGGTGACCTCATGAAAATTGCTTTTAGCTTTGGCTTGTCTTAGCCCTAGATTCTGACTTGTTTCTGTTATTGTATTGATGGATATAAGGAGCAATTGCCTGTTCTTGTTGTAATAATCCCAACGAGTTTTACAAAGGAACAAATTATCGGTTTTTGTCGAGCGAGTTGACAATAAACTGACCGTGATATATCAATATTTTACTCGGTAGTTTACTGGGCAACACTTTCTTTGCGTCGAGGAAGCTACTAGATTCAATCTGAGTAAAACTTATGTGATAACTAGATTTGGAACCGTATATATGTCAACATTAATGTGTCATTGTTGACTTGATAGATTTGAATTTTGTTTGTTAAGTACTTGTTTCTATAACATGTTTGTTCAGTATCTCAACACAAATCATCAACTGTATGATGCCGTGAAAAAGGCTGAGCTAGAAGGTCATCTGCTCACTGAGGAAGCTCATAGAGCAGTGCGTTACCTGCGCACTGACTTTGAAAGGGGAGGAATCCATCTTTGTACCGGTATAGATTCTGTCATCTATTAATTTATTTTCTTGGTTCAAGTTCTGCTGAAGAATTGATCTAATCTCAGGAAAAATGCAATCTGACATTTACTATGCCTATCTGACCTTCACTTTGCAGAGAAATTAGAGCGAGTGAATCAACTAAATATTGAAATTTCTCAGCTCTGCCAAGAGTAAGTATATCTCTGTGTAATCAATCCTTGCATTTACTCATTGATGCTTCTTCTTCATCCTTATGCTCTTTATCACAGATAAGTAGGAGGGATAACTCTCATAAAGCAACGTAAGGGCACGAAACAAATTTTGCGTTACTTTTTAAATAAAGCATAAAATCTATAGACCGAATGATGAATCAGATCGTACATATTGCTTTTGAGGCTGTACAGTGCTTGGAGAGTTGTGTTCTATTTGTTTCCAGATAAGCGTGATTATTCCATGTTGTGAAATTTTTCAATTTCCGAATGAGGCTTTGACCTTACCACTTTACCACGTAATCCAAGGTCCTAGGGTATTGTTGGCTCCATGTTTTGTTGTGAGTGTTTATAAAAGATTTAATTTAAGCTTGTCACTGTTTTATTTTGTATCTGTATATGTGTGCGAGTGATGCTTAGCGCCTATTGAGTTGAGTTTGATAAGTTAGATTTCTCAACGTATTGTACAGTAATGATTTTAGTTTTAGTTTTTTTTTTTTTTTTTCCACTTTATTTTAAGTTCCTTTTTAATATGGTTCAGGTTCAGTGAAAATATCTCTACGGACCCGGGTTATGTGGATATATTTCCATCATCACGAATTCCTATTAATCTGTATCACAAAGTAAAGCCCATTTATCGTTCAACGTCTGCAATTTCAAGGGATTACTCAAGTCCCGGAAGTAACATGACAGAAAGGGGATTTCGGATAATAACAGATCCACCTGCTCTATCTTCAATTTTGCAATTGACACCTGACGAGGAGGTTGTCATCATACTCTTCAAATATCTTTGGCATTATTGTTGTTTGCGTGATGGGAAGCTGGTATTAATGATAACAAGTTTTAAGTTGTAGGTGCCAGAGTATGGCTTTGTATTGATTCTTTAGATGTAGTTTAACTTTTTCTTTCTAGGTTAGGAAAATGGCATATGTTCGAGGAAATTCTTCCCCTCAAGCAAACCTCGGTGTTCTTAAAAGGCTTATAGGTGCCCGCCATGAGCTAGCACAGGTTATCTATCTTCGTATATGGTATAAAGTGATTTTGTATCAGATCGTGCAATTTGATTCAATGCCCTAAATTTTATATGCACCAAAGGTTATATACGTAAAGGTTATGTAATGCTTGGCAGTATTGGATGCCGTTTGTCAAAAACTTGTGTGTATTCAATTTTAACTTATGATATATTCATTTTTCTTCTTACTGATGAGTGCAGATATTGGGCGATAGAAACTATGCTGAATTCGTACTTAAGAATAGCATGGCTTCATCAACATCGGTTGTGATGCCATTTTTTCAAGAGATGAGCAAGATGGTCCGACCTAGTGCTGATGAGGTATCATTATTGCTTCAGATGCTTTTGTGGGACTGGAGATATGTAGCAGTTTTCATTCTGAAAGAAGTTATTTGTTTATGTTAAAAAAAAAATGCAGGAGTTCAAAAAAATTAGTGATTTTAAGAGAAAAAAATGTGTTCTAAGCTTTGAAGATTTAGAGCCTTGGGATGAGACATTCTATGCGGCGCGCATGAAGTATGTTACCTATAACTTGGACTCTTCGGTAAAATGCACTACTTTTTCTCTGTCAACAACAACATGCACTTGGTTTTTTAAACATTTTTGGGTCATTTGTTTCACCAGTTTAAACGAAAAAGATTTGGTTCAAACCGGTTTTTTCCCACGTTGTTTTCTCTCATAAAAATTTGAAAATTTTTGTATTTCAATTTGAGCCAATGAACCAAACGGGCTATTTGTGGTTCAATTTTCTGTCTATTCTCTCATGTTCTATATTAGGATGAATTTGCTTTGTCCAATCATTTTATGCTTGTGAAAGTACGATTGCTTTTGACTCTCTGTCATGCAGGTTGTAGCGTCATACTTTCCTTTGCCACAATGCATTGAAGGTTTGAAAGTGCTGGTGCAGTCATTTTTTGGCGCAACATTTCATAGTGTCCCGTTGGCACCTGGTGAATCATGGCACCCAGATGTGATTAAGCTGTCGCTTCATCATCCTGAAGAGGTATTTAGTTGTATTTTGACAGATTTATGCATATAGATTTTGCAACTCTGTTCATAATTAGAATGTAGAGGAATGTTTCTGGCAAATCTAATTGTTGTTCATAAAAGAGACTCTAAAAGTTTGGTGTCAGTTTGGCTTCTAATTAAATATAAAAGAGTAATGTGAAAGTAAGAGTTACATGGCTTGAAGATTAAGATGGCGAAGGACTGCAAGGGGATTTTGTCAGGATGGGGTTGTTAGAATCAACAAATTATCTAAGATGAACTAAAACTTATATGTTGAACCTGAGGAGTTGTCTGTACACCATCAAGGACTTGGGCTTAATCGCTCTGGAAAAATAATCTCACATCATGATTTCACCCTTTTTTAATCAGCTCTTACTTATTTTACTATATACAATGATTATCTAGTACCGTACTTGTGTTTAGGGTGACTTGGGGTATCTGTATCTTGATTTGCACTCACGGAAGGGCAAGTATCCAGGTTGCGCTCATTTTCCAATTAAAGGTGGTCGCCGAGTTTCTGAGACAGATTACCAACTTCCTGTAAGTGAATTGGGTTTATAGGATCTACTGAGTTATCATCTTTTTTAACTGTTTAACCATGCTGCATAGTGTGTAGGAAGCATGTCGCGATAGCGTGAACCAAAGGAAAACCATTTCTTGAAAAGAAAACAACTATTAATTAGGGCTGGGTCCTAAGAGGAATTGGTGGGTGGAAATGCTCCTTTAAACCCATTCCGTGGGCATGATGAGCATTCAGTTACCTGACCACTGTGCTGCAATAATCATTTGATTATTTGGACAAAAATATAAAATTTTATATGATGACCATTCATCTAATTTTTCCTTTCAACTAAGCTTGCTTAACATTTGTTATTAAAACGCTAGCATATGTTTGAGGGAGTCTAGTGTGAGAAATCGGTATGATTTGAATCGGACAACATTCTTAGATCCACAGTTGACAAACGTATTAAGTGATTTTCTGGTTACTGATTAATTTGTTTGGATTTTAACTATGATTATGGTGATGAAACAGGTTGTAGCTCTTGTTTGCAACTTTTCAGGTTCCCACAATCCATTTAATGTGAAACTGAATCATTCGGAATTGGAAACACTTTTCCATGAGTTTGGACACGCACTTCACTCTTTGCTTTCAAGAACGGTATTGAAATAGCCTATTATCGTAGCAACATGCTATATCATATTTATTTTCATACCTAAGTACTTCTCTTCCTGCAGGAATACCAACATTTTTCCGGTACCAGGGTGGCTCTTGATTTTGCAGAAACACCTTCAAACCTATTTGAGTAAGTAGTGTGCTGCAATCGTTACTTTTTGTTTTATTTCTGAAGATTATATGAGAACTTAATGGAAACGATTTAGTTAGTGAGCTAGTGGCATGCAAACTTGCAAGGTTTATTTTTGTTGGCAAAGAATAATAGTCTACTTTTGTCTTTTGATGAAAATAATTGATTCCTTGGATGATAGAAATGCCACTAACTTAGGAGCAGCCCACATCCCGTGACCACTTCGTTCTTTCAGTCATTTGATCGGTTTATGTTACTTTAACTGACAAAAGCTTGTTATAAAGCTTACATAGGATTATATCCTTGCCTTAGCTACTTTAGGGAACAAAGGAATTTGAAAATTATACGTAGCTATTTAAAAGTAATGCATAAGACCCTTTCCGACTCCGTTTTTACTTTTTAGTGTTCAAAACATACAAAATAACTTTTAAAATGTTCCTAACCATTCTAATATTGGGAACATAATTTTCTTTGAACGTGAAAAGTCACAGTAAGTTCCATTTATTTTATCTTTTACAAGACCATGCCTATCACATGTTAGGCATTTTTCATTTATGTGATGTTGGCAAGATGTGCTTTAAGCTGTTGAAAAGGTATGCTGTTCCAGACAATTATTCTTTGATATATTTTTTTTATCGGGTTTACCTGTCTTGAATGACTTGTGGCTCTAGTAGTGGTCAGCTTGATATTGATTCTTGTGACATGCCAAGGTACTATGCATGGGATTATCGAGTTTTGAGGAGATTCGCTAGACACTATTCAACTGGTGAAGTAATCCCACAGAAGTTAGTTGAATCGATGGAAGGTGCCAGAAACATGTTTGCTGCAACTGAATTGCAGCGTCAGGTTACTGCTCAAGGCCCCGAGTTTAATTCCCAAGAAAAAAAAAAAAAAAACCAAAACCAAAGCCAAAACCAAATTCCACGAGTTAATCAAATTATAGCTCTAGGCAACTGTCAACATAGAGATAAGTGAATTGAAAAGAAAAATAAAGAAAAAAAAAAAGATGAGGAGAATACTGACCGGTCTTTCTTTTGCTTGTTCTGTTCATTTAGATCTTTTATGCCATGATCGATCAAGCGCTTTTTGGGGAGCAGCCAACCCCACTAAGAGATACAAGTTCTACAGTCGCAGATCTGAAAACACAATATACTAGTTGGAGACACGTAGGGGGTACACATTGGCATATCCACTTCAGCCACCTCCTGAATTATGGTGCAGGTACTTGTTTAATACTCTTTCCCTCCAACTGGGCGTTCAGAAATAACATGACGCCAGGCTACGGATTAGGTGGTTCCCACGGATAGTATTGATTCAATGAAGTTCATTTCTTAATTGGAGGACTTGAATTTATCCTCGTGTAGGTTATTATAGCTACTTGTATGCCAAGTGCTTTGCGGCGAGCATATGGCAGAAGGTGTGCAAGGAGGATCCACTATCATTAAGCACAGGAGAGGCTCTAAGAACAAAATTACTGCAGCATGGGGGAGCCAGGGAACCAGCTGATTTGTTAAAAGGCCTAGTCGGAGACGGTGTTCTAAGATATTGTAATGGCGGGATAGTTCCTGATATTACTAGTCTTTGTGATGAAATGAAGCTTAAATAATTATCTCAAAAGTAGAAGTTAGCTCCTTCTGTCCTCGTTGAGGATTCAGAAAACTGATCAGTATTAACTCTTGATGGAATCAAAAGGGGAAACTCTGAGAAAAGTTGGAAGAAAATTGGGAGAAGATTCAAGAAACCAGCTTGAAATTTGAGAGCTTTGCGACATTTTTTAAAGAAGACGCCGCGTGATGCCGTATTCTGCCGAAAGGGAATAAAAAATGCATTGGATGAGAGAGATTTCCTTTTCCATATTTTTCATTTGAGATTGGACGCTTTCGTGACTATATTATTCTTTCAAACTTAATAATAAGTGTTTCTTCCCCTCCAAAAATTAAAAAAACAATTTTATAAGTGTTTCCTTGGTCTGTCGCTACTCTAATCTTGTTTCAGCATTATGCATTTTACTATATAAACACTTACATTTTAGTCTATGCATGGTATTATTTCCAATTCCACCTATTCTTATAAGTTATAATACTTGTTTCTTCTTTATAACTTGTTTTTAGTCGTCATTTGCTACTGTGAAGATAACAATTCCGAGGAAGGAGGAGGAAATGGAGAAGAAACGCTTGCTAGGGACTTCCTGGTCAATATACGACAGGTCTTTTATCGAGATCAACCTGTCTTTAACTTGTGAAAAACGACGTTTCTTATGTTACATTAACTTTAAAAAGAGAGGTACAGGGTGTTTCGCATGGGACAACGTGGTGTTATTTGTTAACGTGAGATAAACGACATGTCGTTATTTGAGCATGGCGTGACAACGGCATGTGATGCTTGGGAAATGTGAACCATTACACCAAAATAATACTGACTCACAAGGCGACGTGATCTGCATAAGCAAGATTTTTAAAATCGTTCCTTCAAAGAGAGAAAATAAAATATAATTATCTCCTTTTAAGCAAAAATGCACAAAAAAAAAGGCTCACTGCTCATTTGGCTGCATACTAATACTCAAAGGCGGGAACTCTTAGCCCCAAAAAAAAAAATAAAAGGACGGCGAACTCTTACCAAAGATATTGTTACACGACAAAAGTTTCTCTGAATACTGATATTGTGGACGAGGAGTATTGAAACTTTACCAGGTGAAACTAGATATTTATAGCAAACATATATTTTAAGGGAAAAAGACGTGGCTAGTATAATAAGTCTGTCACAATCATTTAAGAATACCCAAATGAAGCATCTAATCTTCACAAAACACAGAAATAGTATCAGAAGACTTGAGGATACAAATTTTCAGAACCGCCAATCGTTGGCATCTTTTTTCGTCGTCACAGAGTAGTATCAAACAAGTTGACAGTTTTTTTACTTGTGAAGCTTTTGCAGAAATGCATATTTCCTCTACCGAAACCAGACTGCTCACATGAGTTCCCAGGTAGGACAACCCATAATGTGAAGGTCTCGAAACACTTTCTTATGAATGTTGTAGGAGACGTAGTTTTGTTTATCTACGTCTTTCATAAGGATTTCAAAGCATGCCACTAAGGTTTTCTAACGTGAGAGATTTGATCCATGAATTAGAACCTTTTCCGCCACTGTCATTGTTATCATTCGTCACCCATATATCAACAGAGTCCTTTCCTGACTAGGACGATCATCATGCAATAAAACAGAGAGTCATTCCGCTTCATAAGACTACATATCCAATTTGATTCTATAGGAGGGCTCTATTCAACAAAACTCCTCTTCACGCATGTCAAAAGAAAGGATCATTCCCTCAAGAGAACGCGAATCCGTCGTTAGATATTTTACCTTTTCTTCCCTTGTTTTCCATCGATATTGTCCTTTCCGCACACACAGCAAGCTTGACGAGTGCTTAGGGCAAAGTACGAAAATTCAACTGAAAAGAAAGATGGGGAAAAATCAAAATGAAAGTTCAACAATTGCTTGATAAAATCCATTTAATACGAACCCTAGCTAACTTCAGAATCCAAAGGCACCTACATTTTTTCACCTTGAAACTGAAATCAAACTAAGAAGACATAACAGAAGGGAAAATGTAGGTATGCCTTTTTGGATTGTTGAGTGGGCTATTAACTATCATTCAGAATTTGCTAAGGCTCAATAGAAAAACTCCCAACAAAAAGCAGGACCATGCTATTGAAAGGGTTTAAGTAAATGAAATCCACCGGATCTAAATTGCTACAAACTCAATATGGATGCAGCTATCTCTATTTCAAAACAGTCTATGGGAGTTGGAGCTGTTATGAGAGACTCGACAGCATTTGTTATGGCAGCTTTAGCTAAGAAGTTAGATGGCTGCTCGTGAAGTTGAAGCTAAAGCCCTTGTTATAAGTTTGGTTTGAGCTAAGGATGTGTGACTAAATCTCCATTTACAATGGTTCAAGCTTTGAAGACTAATATATATATATATATATATATATATATATTTTTTTTTTTATTTTATTTTTTTTTTTTTTTGGCGGCGGAGAAAAAAATTTGGCGGACTCTACTGAGTCGGAGTTTCTTGTGGAGCAGAAAGAACTTTTCTCTTGGACTAACTTGGACTGTCTTTTTGCTTTTTAAGATGAGACTTTGCTATTATACAAAAACACCCACACATTTCTCAATTTTTTAAATTGAGTGGCCTTAAAAGATTTTTCCAATTAATATTTTTCAATTTGTATTTTTCAGTTTTTTTCTTTTAAAAGAAAAGCATATGTTACCGTGTATATTACAGGTGGATTTAACCTTCAACCGGCAGCCTTTTTGATGCCATTAGACGAAAGTGTATGAGGTTTATTTTTCAAATTGTATTTTTCAATTTAATTATAGCAATAATTCTCTTTTTTCACTTTTTTTTTCTTTTCAATTTGAAATAGAATTTTTTAGAAAGAAAATTTTCACTATTAAGAGCATGTGTACAATCTCATTCTAACGTGACTGTATAGGGATTGAAATGAAGCCTAAATACATAGACACAGATAACCACCTTGATAATTCGAAAAACCGACTCACAAAAAATTGTAAGAATATGTGTGTATCTTAAGAATATGTGTGTGTGACTATCAATATATATATGAAAACACTTGATTTCAATTAGTTGCATCTATGCTATTCTAATTTGGAGAATGTTCAAGATAGCTTTTTCTTCTTCTTTTTTTGGTGAAAAACAAAAGGAATGTGGCGTTTTTGAAACTTCAGATGATATAATTTGGGCATAAGTGATATAATAGAAAGTACCTGCTGGGGAGACAAATGCCATTATCGCAAAGAAATACAAATCCACACGAATAATACTAAAGAAAGAAAATCCACATTTTAACCAACAAAACTGGAAATGGCGCTACAAATCAACTTTCCCTCCTCTTTGAACGCCAAACCCTATCGTCTTCCCCAAACACCTCTTTTCCACCCGTTCACAGTCAAATCGCAGACCTCATCGGAGCCACCCAAATCCACCGTCAAGCCCACCGACTCCGACTCCTGACTTCCCGGCACGGCCCAATAACAGCAAGCCCAGCAGCAGCACAACCGGGGTGGGCTTCGGCTCTTCCGCTTTGTCTCCGTCTGCGGCAGAAGAGAGTGCCAGTACCAAGAAGAGGCGAAAGGGCAAAAGAGAAAGGGCTTCGATAATTCGCCGGTATCCGGTGGAAAAGCCGGCATTTGCTACGGCGGCGAAGGCGGAGGACGAGGAGAACGCCAAGGAAAGGGGGAGAAATGAGGGCGCTTTTCTCCTCGCTTGGTTAGGGCTGTGCGGAATCATCCTCGTCGAAGGCATTGTTCTCGCCGCTTCCGGTACCTTTCTCTTCAGCTTTCCCGTTGAATTCGAAGTTGAAATTTTGTGATTCTACTATTGTTAATTAGTTAGTTAATTAATTGTGTTTATGGATGGTTATTGTATTTACAAGGAATTAACCAGTTTTCTATGCATGTTGAAAATGGAATTTTTACTTATAAAATCTTATCTGTGGAAGTACAATGCCAACTATTTGGGTCCTTAAAAATGAGATCTTGATCTTATGCTGTTTCAAATTTTAATGTTGCGTCAGTCAGTCAAATTTGGAGTAATGACTCTGTACTAGGGATGCGAGTTGAAGCACGTTTAGACTATAGAGATTCTTAAACATGTTTATCTCTGACGTACGGTACTTTTCTAATACTAACTAACCGTTTGGTTAATGAGTTTGAACGAGAATTTATATTTCTGTGAAAATAAATATCGTAGAAAATGGTTTGAACTGTGGTTCAAACCTACTATCCAAAAGGGTTATAAAATGACAAACATGTCAGTGAAAGTACATTTGTAGTGATTTTTAACTTTTAAAATGTTCTTCAAAATTTATATCCCCATTTGGTTGTCTAAAAGAACTGATTTGATTAATGATAGAAGCAAAAAAATAAAAACACCAAGGTTTGCAACTGATAGTCCGTTTGGGTGCCACGGTTGAAACCGTGGTTCGCTGTTTAGACTCAGTTCTCAACAGTGTTTTCTCTCACATGTCATAATGTTTTCAGTTCAGACTGTCAACTCAAACTCATTTCTCAAACTGTTTAGAAAGCACATTTGTGTTATGCCAAAACTCTTTGAATGTCAAACTAGGGTCTAATGTCTAAACAACGTAAGGGAAATAAGGCATGTAAGATGAAAGTAGCTCATAAAGGATACAAGTCAAATATTTAGCTTAGAAGTACTCTTTTCTTCAATTCTTTCCAGGGAAGCTGATAGATTTTTAATGGTAACTACTACCCCTACAAACTATATGCCATTAAGGCTAAGTTAAAGGGCTTCCAAATAACTTTTTTTTTCCTCAACTTGTCTCTCCAACATTCAAAGACCCTGTAGTTTGAGGCGGCTCTTACACTCGAATATGTGAAAAGTGGTCATCTTCTTACACTATAATATACTTAGCAAACAACCAAGGTTTATAAGCAGGTAATATGGCTTAAAGCAAACTATTGCTCTACCCTGAGTAAGGGGCTAGTACCACAGCACTCCCCTTCCCTGTATTATATGTGCATTGAAAATTCAATAAAATTAAAAGAAAGGGTTAATCTCATGTTGGTCCCAAACCATAGAAAACATTCCAAAACGAGTACTCAATTTCTCAAATTGCCCCCAATAAATCTATCTGTCCAATTGACTATTAAAATCTCAAAAAAAAAGGCACGTGAAGACCATGTGCACTGTGGTTAGAGTTAATTTTGTAATTTTACATGTTAGGCCATGACTGTTAAGAAGAAAGCCATGTATTTTTTTTTTTTTTTGGAGAGTTTAAGAGTACTAATTTGGGACGATTTGATGGATCGAGTACTCAATTTGGGACATTTGAAGGTTAGAGATCAAAATGGGATTTGACCTATAGTTCAGAGACTAAAATTGAGTTTAACTAAAAGAAAATGCAAATAGTTTTGTTTTGGTTGGAGTTGTTCATGATGTTGCAATCCTTTCACTTTTTAACGGAGTAATTAATTTGCATGTGCAGGTTTCCTTCCAGAAGAGTGGGACAAATTCTTTGTCAAGTATTTGTATCCATCTTTTACCCCAACAGTAGTCCTGTTTGTTGCTGGAACCGTCGCGTATGGAGTGTTGAAGTACCTGCAGAATGAGAAACTTAAAGATCAAAATTGAGATTTAAATTGGAGTTTGACTTTCAGTTTTAAGGAGACAATAATCTGTTGTAATAAATGAGCGAGCTTATTACTCTTAGGCTGGACTTCTTGTCCCTTTCATGTCATACATAAAGATGAGTAAGAAAACACCTGAGGTTTTGCAAGGAAATACTGCTTGGTTTTAGTAGGTTTCCCATAATATGAATTTATCACTTAATTGATACTGAGTTGCTGACAATCAACTTCATCAATGTGAAACACAAAAATGTTTCCCAGTGATCATCCTCAGTTGAGGCTATCCATTCAATTTCTCAATACAGATGTTACGCACCAGATTTTAGCTAGACTTTTTTTTCTTTGGGCCCTTCTGTACCGTTTCGGGCCTTATCATTTACATAGGCCATGAATTATGATTTTTCTTCACTTTCATGACTCGGTCCATCTTGGCCTACTTTGTTAGCTGCCTTTTACGCTTCACATCCCTTACCAGGTACAGTCAGTGGGCTTTGTTGCACAAGCTCAGAGCATCGCATCCCGCTTTTTCCTCATCTTCAATTAGTACTTTTTTCTATAACTTGTCACGATTTCATTTCCGTTCCTTTCCTTTTCTTTTCTCTCTCCTTTCCTTTTAACCCCACTTATCCTTTTCCCATTTCCCTTTTTTTCCTGCACAAAGAGACAGTCCAGCTGTCTGATCTTTGTTTGTTTCGAAATTCCTTATCTACCCTTTAAAATTTCAAATGTTCTTCTGCTAAATACACTTAACTCGTCCTATTCAAATCCCCCATTACTTCATAGGTCCAGAGCTAGCTTGCAGTGATCTGTCTTCTTATGTGTAACTGTTTGCTCACTTACCCAATTAAGAACAATTAGTGTTCATCATGTTTGTGGTTTAAATGGAGATGTTGATGAAGAAGATTTTTTTTTTTTTTTCTTTGAGTTTCTTGGTGTCAACTAACTTACCCCCTGTTTGGCATTGCACGGTTTCCACCATAAACTCAGTTATAAACAATGTAAAGCTCTCACATGCTACAGTAACAATTTAAAAAATTGCTACAGTGTAAAGCTCTCATATGCTACAATAAAAATGGTTCTCACCACCGGTTTCCACCACCTTAGAAAATAAGCTAAAAAGATCTGTTGTTTCCAGCGCAAAAGCATGATGAAGCATCTATGTACGGACTGAATTTATTTGTGGTAGCTGTTCTCTTGTTCTTCATGGCGTTATCACTCTGATGAGGGCCTACGCTTCTTTTGACAAATCTAGTACTTAACATAATATTGGGATATTCTTTTTTTTATTTTTTTTTGCTTCTCCTTTAAGTTGATGTGAATGGGTATCAATCTTTTCCAAGTAAGACTCGTTGTATCTAGTAAATGCAAAGGCAATTATTTTCCAGGTAAGATTGATTATATCTAGTACATTGCCATAATTGTAAGGCTTCATTTGTATGAGCCGATTCAAGTTACAACTCATAACCATTTTAAGCGCAAGAAATTCCACAAAATCTAGAAAGTTGGGACTTTTGACAATGCGAATCTGAGTTCATAATGATCTTAACGAAATGACATATATGCCCTCCGAATCGAGCTCGATGGTCGGTCAAACATATGTACTGTATACTCATATAGTTGGCAAAAGAAACTAAGGTCTGTTTGAACAACAAACAGTTCTTTTCTGCCAAAGTGTTTTAATACCAAGTAGTTTCTCTTTTCCACACCAAATAGATTGGTACACAAACTTTCGGCACTATAGTAAGCAGTTGCCGGTTAATTTGTGAGCGTGCAGCCATTTTATTGGCTACTTGAATACTCAGATATGGGACAAAGACCCTACAAAATATTGGTACCAGAATAAGAATGGTTCTAAAACATTGATGAATCCGAATTTTCCAAAGATCATGTTTGAGTTCATATGGGGGTCAAAATTCTAGGTGCCACTCAAGTAGATCTCTAGGGTCATTGTTTTCTTTTTCTTTTTCTTTTTTTTTTGAAAAGGACCACCTAATCATTTGCTTAGCTGCAATGCAATTGGCTTCTCTTTCACATCGCTGAGTGTCACTTCATCAAAGTTGTATGAGAATTAGATGACATTGAGATTGAGGTCCCCTCCTCTAATTATTGCATTTGTTCTCTCTCTCCCTCGCTCTTTTAATACTAATCAATTTGCACCAACTCTCTTAAAAATACATTTTTTCTTTTTTTTTCTTTTACTTTTCTTTTCCCCACTTTTTTAACCTTTTAGTAAGTCATAATCCATTAATTATCCTACACAGTCAAGCCTTCACACGCTAGCCTTTTTGCTGAAATTTGGACAGAAATTTATTTCCGAAGAAAAACACTTCAACAAAAAGGTTGAAATTGTAATTGAACCTTAGGGTGTTTGTAGTATTAGTCTGAACTCAAATAATATATTTTTTATATAACAAATAAACAACAGCATAAATTTTTTGCATATTCTAGTGTTAAAATGAATAGACGGATCTGTATAATCTTGATGACCAAGTTGGGACTTTGTTGCTCGATTATGTTGATATCCTTCAACGGGACTAAAGTCTAGTCATATCTTAATTACAAGTTCCCTCAGTGCCTGCCAAATAACAAACCCATACACATAAGTTAAATGTGTTGACTTGTCTTAGCTACCAAACCAAACAGTAGGGTTCAATTGTGGTTGCTGAACTTACCAACTTCTTTCTTGTCATGTCCATTCCTACACATTTTGAAGAAAAGTTCTGATTCAGCCAACTTGAATTCTTGCAACTTCCCAGTACAATGGGCACATTTTCAATATAATTTTGGTGCCTTGCATTTTATAAAAACGTCTTGATATTTTATTGTTTGAAAAATATCAAAATAAAATAATTTTTAAAAACATTATTTTTATACCTTGACATGTATTTTGTGATATGAAATTTTTAACTTATTTTTTAATTAATAAATCTTAAATTATTTTGTTAAAACTATAAAATAAAATAAATACAAATAATGAGAAAAAATAGATAAATCCATATATATACTTATCTTTAATGAATTTTGTTTAATTTTTTGTTTTTATTTTTTATTATAATTTTAAAACATTAATTTAGGATTCATTAATGAAATGATAAAAAGAAAATTTCATGTCAAAAACACGAACCTTAGATACCGATATGATATTTTTAAAAACTATAAAATATTATTTTAATATTTTTTAAATAACAAAAGATTAATATGATGTTTTTCTAAAAACAAAAGATAACAAAATAATAATATCTCTTCCTACAAAGTACGCTTATATTGCAAGTTAATCAATGGAACTTCGGGTATACCAAAAAAATATCTTAATGGCCTAATGGGATATTACTAAATCCATGATTGCCTTAGATATCTAATAATGACAATAGATTAAAGTAGAATAAATCATACAAAGCCAACGTCGTTTTTTTAAGAAGAATGAGTGCTTCTAGGACACTAGATCATACTATGGACTCAGGCGCCGCTGCTGCTTTTCGGCCGAGAACTAATGGAAACTCCATATCTATTTTTTAAATAATATGACGATTAAGACAAACGTTTAAAGGCTTTTTTTATTCTCTTAAAAAAATGTTCTTTTTTTATTAGTCTAATTCCAAAGTCTTTGAGGGAATCTACCTACTATTTTTAAATTATTCTCGTATTGTTCTATTTGAGATCAAGTATATACTTTTACTGGAAGAATAATACAATAATGCAATAATTTGCATGTTGATGCTAATGGAAAGTGAGAGCCAGCTGGTTCTCTCCTCAATGATTTTGACAAGCAAGCCTTAAACCCAAAATATTTATTGTATTTGGACGCAGAATGGAGTGTGTTTTTCTCCTTTTGTGGGGTATGGTATTCAATTGATTCAAAAATCTACCAGCTTGCGTTTGATAAAAGTAGCGAAATATTTATCAATGGAATGTTTGAGAATATAGTTTAAATTAATAATTTAAATTTAAATTATTATAATAATTTAAATTTTATAAAAAATATATATTAACAAAACTAGTTTAAATTAGGTTTTTTTTAGTTCAATCGATGTTACCCAACAAGCTTTAAGAGTTGTATAAAAATGCCGTTCCCTTCAACGAGAAGTTTTTATGAGATATTAAAAATTATTTTTATCGGTAATGACTCGTTATAAAGTGTCCGGGTTTTACAAGGGTGTATAAATTTTGCATTTCTTTTTTTTTTTTTACATGTTTTGATATGATTTAAAACAAATTTAAAGTCTATAGAAAAGTACCACTAATAAGAATAGCTGCATAGAAAGGCTCCTCCTTTTAATCAATTGATAGGGCAATTTTGTCTTGTAATATCAAACTATAGTATGTTAACGGCTAAAATAAGGAGACCATAGGGTAATGAAAAATCACATCAATTTGACAGACAAAATATGAAAAACAAGTATCTATAAAAAATTATTGAGCATAATTAAAACCAAAAATTAAAATTAATTTACTATAACATATAAAAATTTTATATTGTTATATATTTTAACTTTAAAGTATAGCATGTGAGAGTTTTAAACAGTAAAAGTTAAAATGGTAATGTCACTCTTAATATTTCAAAGCTTTTTGCTTATAAACCCTTCCACTAAAAATCAGTACCAGAATTTGTAGTGAAATTGTGATATGCTAAGGGTGACTGAGGATTGTAGAAACATAGAGCACTTAAGCGCCTCAATCGTGTCTTTTGGCTGGGTTAGTACGCAACAACTAGGTTATGGTGCCCCTTGTCTTGACTTAAGTACTTGCTACAAAACAAAATGTGTCACTTTTGACAAAGGGAACTGGTCCACTGGAAAGGAAAAGGAAACTAATTTTAATAGTATATTCAAATCAAGTTAGAAAAAAGAACCAAAAAACAGAAGAGGAGTTGAAATAATTAATTTTTTAATAAAAAGGCAATTTTATGACAGGATGGCCACTTTGCTCTATTGGAAGAGAATGATTGTTTTAGTTATTCAATTAAATTTTAATTGTTTTGATTTATTATTAGAAGCAATTTTATATTACATAATATAAAATTTTAACATAAATAATCACAAATCAAACCACATTAAAATCTTAATTGAGCGGCAAAAACATTACACCGTTGAACAAAATTACCCTATTCAAGAATTTCCAAATAGAAATACATCATAACCCTCACGGCGCAAATCCAAATAAAGCAAGTAAAAATAATTTGAGGGCCCAAAAGAAAAAAAGATAAATTAGTGGGTCCCACTGAAACGCCTGTTCTGCCAAGAGTTGTTCGATCGGTAGACTAGTTGTCTGAAAGTGACACTTGTGTTTTATAGTGACTTCCCCTTTAAAATACTCCCAGATTAAAATCTTTAGTCTTTATGACACAATTCTCAACAAAATTCAAATACCAACCTAATCAAATTCGAGAAAGTTAACGAAATGAATTAGAGATGGAAAGCCTCAAACCACTATAAACCAAAAAAATTGTATGTTATTTTCTTAAAACTGTTATTGGACCAAATACAGCCCTAATAAGAGCACGTGATATTTACCCACATCACCTAACACAATAACCACTTGTCTAAAACATGTTTTAAAACAACATCAACACATTTTAGCCTCAGAAACAACCTTAATTGGGCTCTTAAGCATTGGTTAATTATATCATTATTATCATCACTGTGGCTTTCACTTTGCCTCCTGCAAGTGAAGTGAAGAGTGAGAATTAAGGCAATCTCATAAATATGTGCACGTTTTCTTGGTGACAGGAACCAAACTGAAATGAGGTGCTGGATCCGTACCATGTCTCGATGCGAGTAATTCTCTCACCACCTACGATGGGGCCCCACAAAATGGCTAAAGTAGGGGGTGAAGAAGATGTACACATATCCTCCAGCCATATAGACACCTGCCCATCTTTTATTATCATAAAATGTATAACATATGGTACATAAATGGGATAATTATGTGTATTTGTTGCACCCTTTTAAAGCTTAACAAAAGTACACCTACTCAAATTAAAAGAATTTTTTATAAAAATGCAACCCAACTCTCGCTTAAATAAGGCTTGAAAAGGATAAGACCATCTATCAGTATACAAATATATAGTATACGGAATATTGTTATTACAATAATTAACAAACTTAACTACCTTTTCAACTAATTATAATTATGCATAAAAAAACAAAGCTTCACAAGAAAAGGAAAAATGAAAGCCAAACCAGAGTCCAAAAACTGGAACCCAAAACCACCGAGAAAAATATAAACCAGAAATAACAAAAAGCAAAATTTAAAACAAATTAATTAAAGTCTTGGCTGATCGAGAGCATTGGGGCCACTACAGTAATTCAAGAGATGGTTCCAAACCCACTGGACCAAGAACCTTCGTCTGATCCCGTTCATGTTGTACGTGGCGCCGTCGTGGCCGTCCATTAGCTGACCCGTGTAGGACCCGCCGCCTCCGGTCCCGTAAATCCCCTCGCAGAGATCAGCAATCTCCACCGGAAAACTCGGGTCCTGCCCCGCATACCAAGCGTTCACCAACGGGTTCGTTGCCAGCTCAGCAACCTCGTGGCCAATCACGCTTATCATCCCGTCCACCCCAACGTCACCGTTCGGTGACTTTAGCGGCTTCAGCCCGGGCATATAATCCGGCGCGGCGAAGGGGTACGCGCAAACCCCGGGACACATCTTGGCCGAGTTCCCCACCCAGGCGTACGGCAGCGTGTACCCGACGATCGACGGGAATGTGAAGTAGTGGAACCCACACACCTGCCTGCAGAAATCCTGGACGTACACGTCATCGGCCGTCAACACCAGGTACAGACCGCTCTGCGGATTTATCGGCAACGGCTTCGATCTCGCCGTCACGGCGCTCTTTATCACAGACTGTATGTCTAGCCTCGTCAGGGTCTTCCCGTGGGAGTAGAACCGGTCGTTCTTCTCCGACCCGAGATGGACCGTGCGGGAGATGTTCCTCCCGGTCTGGTCAGTGTACAGCTGTACGGTCCTCCACCAGCCGGCCACGGAGGGGGATTTCGATCGGACGGCGGACAACGAGTTGATGAACTCGCGGATGATCTTCTTCTGGCTCTTCTGCCACGCGCCGTACCAGATTGTGTGAACGGTGATGTCGGCGGTGAGGACGGGTCCCATGTGGTATTTCATGTGTACGAACTCCGAGGAGCCCTCGTACTTCTTGGAGCCTCCGAAGATGAGATCGGAGCTGTTGACGGCACTGATATTGGGCCATGGACGCCAGGAAACCACTGGCGAGATGGAGAGGAGCAGGGTAATTATGGTGAGACCGAGAAGCACCGGAACCGGAGTAGGCTCCAGATTCCGGCCGGCACAGCCCTGGCGCATTTTAGTGGAAGCGGTAGAGTTTTAAGTGAGAAAAAGGAGAAAATCCTGGCTAGTGTTGTTTCATAAAGCACAAAAGCCTTTATATAGCGGATAGATAGATGCTTTTAAATTTAAATTTTTTTCAAACTAAAGGACAATAGAGAAAATTTTTAATTTTTCTTTGGTTTTTTTTATTTATTTAATTTTTAGGGAAGGTTTTTCTTAAAAGGGCATTGGATTGCGGGTAATGGAGGACAGATAGATTCTTAAAGTGAAGGGCTGGGAGAGGGGAATGAGAGTGGGACCTACAAGTCAGAGAAGGGGCAGGGGAGCATCATCATGATCATCATGGTGATTGTCGTCGTAAAATCTGATCTGATTTTCAGGCCTTCGTTGTGTTGTTGCACTTTTCCTTTTCGATTAATTTTAAATTTGAACCCCCCTAAGAACAGAATTGTCTCTCTTTTCCCCACAATTTGAAAAAATGCAAAATTACCTTCAGCTTATTATACGTTGAAACTTTTTAAGTTGATGTAGTTAATAAGCCGTTTGACACTTAGTTGATATTAAAGTTTTAAGTTTAAGTATTCTAGCATATAAAAGCTTTATATTATAGTAATTTTTTACTTTTTAACTGCAATTGTTGAAAATTTTACACTATAATCATTTACAAATAATAAGTTAGAACTACAATGTCAAATGAGCACTAATACTTTCGACATTTACTATATTCTGTTTTATAAAGCAATCATGTAATTTAAACATGATCAAGTTAAAAGTGACAGCTTAATGATAAAAGTATCACTTTGATGCTTCTGTCAATTTACAATATTACACTTTTGACAAGTTATCATGTGATTCACACATAATCAAGTTAAAATTAACGGTTCAAAGAAAAAATTTTAAAGTTACAACCTGGTAGAAATTTTATTTATGTTGAGTTGTATAGAACAAATGTGACAACAATTGTTCTTTTGGGGGCTAAATTAGAATTAACTCTTTTTATTTTGATTTTTTTCCTTTTGCCTTTTTCCCCCTTTTAAAAGCGCGGGAATACGGCGCGGGCGTGGGAGGGTAAAAAGGGGAACTAGAATTTAGTGTACGGATTTTTGGGGACCACAAGGCAAAGGAAGGGCTCAGTCGAAGGTAGGAGAAAGGGTTGTGTGTGACGCGGGCTACGCCCCACAGCAGCGAAATTTCCTACGTGTTGCCAGGTGGCGTAGCATATCTGTCACTAGTTCAGGCGTTAGTACGTATGAGGTGGTTGTCTTGTTTGTTAAGCCATATCCCATTTTGCCAATGGTTGCACGAATTTCTGCCCACATGGCCCACTCCACACCTAATCTGGACCCCTTTTTTTTTCCATAAAATAACAATAAAAAAACATCTAGGGCCTTTAAAATAAATAAAAATATTTTTGTTTTAAAAAATAAAATTTTTTTAAGAATTATGTTGAGAGTGTTTTTAAAATTTTTACCTCAAAAAATATATGAATACATTTCCAACAATTTTAAAAACAAAAACAAACAGGGCCTCTACCATAGTTGCAACCGTACACAGTATAAAACTCTCTGCAATAATAATATAAAACAAAAGGCAGTTATAATATAAAACTCTTAGCAATTATAATAATTTAAACCAATATTGATTTGAATCAACAGTACTAACCACTCTCCCAAACAACCTATAAATTTTATAGAATGCTTGACAAAATGATTTGAATTCAAAAACAGATTTAAATATTGTAGCATGTAAAAACTTTATATTATAATATATTTTTACTTTGCAATGTAAATATAGCATGTAACAACTTTATACCTTAGACTATTCAAGCCATTTTACTAAAAACCTATTTATATGTCAACAAAACAATGTTTTAAGATCATATTTCGAGGAGCTTTGAACATATATATCATTTATAGCCTCTGATTCTCACTTTGTATTATTTATATTAAGAGAAGAAATGAAAGCATTAGGAATCGAATTTTGGCGGACACGCACACATTTACAAAACAAATCACTTGAGTCAGCCTCAAGTGGTTTGAGGAAGCGGGAATATGAATAAATTGCATTGATTTTGTTGAAAATTACATTAAAAAAAAAACCTGATACAAAACTCACTGTTTAAAATTAAACTTTATGAATAGAGTTTGTTTTAAGGTATTAATAGAGTGTTTTTTTGGGTGTATACTAAAAATGGTCACTTAATCTATGTCTGGAACTTTTACAATGTAAAATAATTATTTTTTTCTAATGACCTCACCAGATTCCGACAGAAGTCGCAACCAAGATGCAAACTTGTTTCCTTTGTTTCCGGATATTTTGTTTTGGTTGAATTTGTTAATAGGTTAGGACATTGTTTGCAGCTTTTTTTACTTTTTGAATTCGTATATGATTGAGCTTAAAGAAGTTGTGGATGGAAATATATGCAATTGTGCATTATAGTGTTTTTTTAAAAAACTTTCCATGGATGCAAAGAGAACCATTAATCAGTGGTCCTCCACTTTGTTCGTTTGCTAAGATAATACAAGAAGTTTGGATGACTACTAATAATAGGTCACGAGAGTTATCCCTTACGTGGCAAAGATATACATATTATTTGTTTCTTATAAAAAAAAATAAGGAAAGAAAAAAAAAAACACAGAAGATCTGCTAGTTAGTATGTGATCTTAATTTGTTAGAGTTTAGAGGTAATGTATCACTTGTGTATTTATCTCATTATTCGTCTTTGCAATTGGTATTTCCATAATGCCCGGTGATGAAAGACAACTTACCCAAGTGTTTGACATTGTTTTGTTTATGTTTTTAGTCGATAAAGAAGAAGTTTTTGACTTTTCAATAAATATATGGAATTACATTTTGCAAAGAGCATGGTAAAAAAATAATATTGAGTTATTTAAGAAGTAATCAAAATATTAAAATAAATTTATAGTCTTATTAAGTTTTTAAATAATTTTAAAGTTTTGTAAAGAGTTCTTTTTTTATTAAAAATATTTTAGGTTTTGGCATGGTTTTCTCAAAGCTACTTTTGTCATATTGTATCTTGTATACAAATACTTGTTTTAATAAGCGTTTGAATAATCTATTAGAAATGTTTTAGTTCCTATTACAACTTAGAGCGAAAATCCATTAAACAAAAAAATAACTTCTCAAAAAACTCTTTTGAGTAGATTTCAAAACTTACCACAAAATTTGACTAAGACATTGTGAATTGCATTTCAACATTTACATTGCTTGTTAATAATTTCAAATTCATTTAGATGCATTAAGCTCATTTAAAAAAAAATGTAGTTCCAAAATATTTACTCAAGTCACAGTTGTTTCTTTTCTTTTTTTTTACCGGCTACAAAACAAAAGCAAAAAGTTGTGCCAAAAGGACCCTTCATCCAAAGCTCTAGAGAAAAATCAACACTCTTCTAAAATTCAAGTAGCTTGTGATATATAGGAAAGCCAAAACAATCAACGACAAACAACTTTGTTGTAGAAATCATTCATCGGTGATGCAATTAGAAGGGTGCATGGTCAGGTCCTCAACCATTAGTTTAGACCATTTTAACGTTTTAGACAATACACATACATTTGGACCAAACCATGTTGTGGAAGCAAATTGGACCCTTATATGAGAGTTTTCTCAGATTTATGCCTCGTTTTTAAGGCATAATCTAAACCGGACTGGATCGATTTAAATTGTGCCTAACAATTGTGACCTGAAACTGGATAAACAGTCAAATTGATATTTTCTAATTGTTGCGATATCCTCTACACTTCCCTAGGTAAAATACACAAACCAGCAATGACTGTCTAATATTTGGTGAGATTATTAAGCGCAAGAATGTGCCATGAAACAACCACAATTCATAGCTAATTAAGATGATTTTATTTTTATTTTTTATGTTTATTCTTGAAGACAAAAATTAAAATGATCATCTTATGTCAATCTATTTATAGGATATTTAAAAAATATGGTTAAAATTATAGTTACAATTTAAAACATTACAGTATATAAAAACTTTATATTATAATAATTTTTTATTTATTTAATATAACATATGATAATTTTATATTATTTAATAACCACCTATATCTCCGTAAGTGGGATTGTCAAATAAAATATTATTAAACAAATAAGAGCCATCGAACAATGCGCACATACATATGTACATAAATATATCACAACTCATTGGAAACCAAAAATTGTACTAAACTAGTCAGTCTTTTATTAACCATGGGGAGCCCAATTCTTTCAATTAGCATTCCAACCAACTTGCCCATGACAATTAGCCTTTTTTTTTTTTTTTATTTATCCTGGAGTATTATTGAATCGTAAATGGTGTCAAGACCCAGAACCCTTTTGAATAGTCTCTCTTCTATCACACTAGTACAAGTACGTCCTTAAAACAAGGGGACTTCTTGAATTCATTTGCACTTTTTAAAAAGAAAAAGAAAATATGAATTATTCATCTTTCTTTATGCTACGTGTAAAAAGGTAATAAGAAATTCGTGTGCCATCTGCATCATAGTAGCAGTACACAATGTCTCCTATTCTGGACATCTATAAGCTGTAAGAATTACGTAACAATAATGATAAGCAAATTCCATTTATAAAAAAATGACTACGGAAATGGTGTGAATATATTTTTAATTAAGGTACGTGAAAGAAGAGTCAAAACTAAAGGTTAAACTATGAATGTTGTAATATAAAACTTTTATATTGTTTATGATTAAAATTATAAAGTTAAAATTATGCCTAAATATTTTAACTTTTTGTTTAACATATCGGTTTAAACTCTTTGGTTTAAACCATCTGTAGAATAAAACTCTCAACGATTACGTTGTAAAACAAGAAACAACAACGTAAATCTTTTGACAAGTTACAATATTTTGAATTATATTCATACTGTTACCAATATAAAAATGTCTAAATTTGACTACAAATCCGACAAAAAATTTAGGATTTACAACTATCGAGTACTTGCATTATTTTATAGTTTTTACGATGATCCTGAATAAATTAATAAACATTTTCAAAAAAAAGTATAAATTAAGAAACAGTATACCAACAAACGTTCTTGTTTGTATGAAGCACAGATATCCACAGGTAGGACTGAGGATGACATTGCCAATCACGGAGCAAATTGCGCGGTTTCCTGTGACGAGTAGATAGAAGAGAGAGAGGGGGTAAGTAGCAATCGTACAGACGAGACTGAGAACGACAACTGTGGGGCCCAAAGGACAGTGGGGCCGGCGCGGGCAATCCCATAAAACTAAGTTTGGTGGGTCCCAGTCCTTGAATGTAACGCCTCACGAGTCCAATGGCGACACACGCGTGCGCTGACATGTGTGCGGCTCTACTAAGCTCATGCGCGAGTATCGAGCGTTGCCCGGAGGCACAGTTGCAGGAACTTTGGGGTGTACCGTACATGCGGGGTTACGGGTTTACATCACATGGCTAGCTTGCAAAAATCACTGCTGTGTGCTTTTGGGCTAACGAACAAAACTATTGTCTGTGTTTGGTCGAGTAATAAAAACCATAAATTTAATTATAAATAGTATAAAATTTTTATATATTATAATAATAATAAAAAAATTATTATAATATAAAATTTTTATATGTTATAATAAAAATAGCTTTAATTAATAATTTCTATCATTATTTCAAACATATTTTACTATTTAAAAAGGGAAGAATAAACTCATACTCAATGGCAAAAATATATATTTTAATTTAGACGCTATATTTTTTTATTAATAGTTTGTTTTTAAGGGGATAATATTATCTTAAATTGGTAAATTATATACACTAATTTTGAGTCGCATTGCCATAGGCTAACATGAAAACCACAATTTAGAGAAACAACACGGTCAACTGGTAAATCGGAATGAAATGCTCAAGGGAGAAAAGACATATACCAAGTTTTGAAACCTGATCTCTCAAAATTGTACATAAAAAATCGAGCACGCACGTCACTCTTTAGGAAGTACTTTTGATCAAAATCGAGAAGCCATGGCACAAAGGCCACGGCTAACATTGCGTTGGTATAAATCTAGAGGACAACCTAAAACTAGGAAAGAAACAAATATACCAGCAAAGTATAAGAAAGACCACAAATATTATGATAGACAACACATAAAACCCAAAAAAGACCCAAACACCGCGATTAAAAAGACTCCGATGATCACATAGCCGGCGAAGGGACCATCGGGGGAAGATAAAAGACTTCAAGAGAGACGCGGTGAAGCTGAAACAACGTCATCAAAATCGTGGCGCATGAATTTTCACGCATTAATACCGTCACCACTAGAACATGAAACTACCACCACCACCACCACCACCACCGATGCCCACTACCATGAGGAGTAAAAAGTAAAGGGTAAAGAAAGCACAAACACCAAACAAAGACGCGTAAAAAATAGTGTCCAACCAAACGACCCTCCGCGTCCATATCTATTTCGATCCGCCCCAACAAAACACACCATGAAGAAGTCCTCGATGGGAGGAGCACAGCGACGCGCCCAGAGGTTTTTCACAAAGTTTACATCATCTAGTAGAATATTATATGTATTTCATGTAGTTATGATTTTGTAACATATAATATATATAAATATATATACATACATATATACATGGCAATAATGAAGAACTTATCTAGTTTGTCAAAATCACTACAATACGGGATGAAATTAGCAGAGTGATTTTTTTTTAAAAAAAAATTTACATTGAGCTATTCATTCTCTCGTGTATGGTGGCTTTGAAGTCATTAACGAATTAAATTTTGTTAAAAAGTTATTTTACAAGTAACACTTTCTTCTCTTTTTAAGACAAAAATAGAAGTCATTAAAAAAAACTCAGTTAGCTTTAAACTAAAGTTAAATTTATTGTTGAATAGAATAAACGTCACTTTACACTATTTTACTCACAAAATTTTATGTTCCATTAAAAGAAGCCAACAAAATTTATATGAACAGTACCTGTCACTACTAACAGTGTAAATAACTGCATTAGTGAGACCAAGACATATCCTCAGAGGCTAATTATTATAGGGTAAACAATCTCCTTTTTTTTTTAACTTGTTAAGTCTTTAGTATTTTCTTACAATTACTTACAACTTTACGTGTCTTTTTTACAAAGGGATCATGTATGGTTAATAAAAACACTTTGCGCTAGAAACCATCCATTTGCAAATGCCTATTCAAGCCTAAATGTATAGACATTTCAGCGAGAGGTTTGAAATCTAGAGTTTTAACTATAAACAATATAAATCTCTTATATGTTTTAATAGTGTAAAATAAAAATGTAAGTATAAACAATTTAAATCTCTTATATGTCGTAGTGTTGTAAAATATAAATATGTACAATGTAAAACTCTCACTTACTATAACATATGATTAAAATTATTGTGTTTTGAACTCTCCTGTAATTAAAGGGTGAGGGATAAATGGGAAGAAAGGGTAATCATCAATCCATGGGGGTAATAAATAACCTTTATTACATCCTATAAAATAAATGAAACAGATTAAACACCATGTTAAAATTCTTTATTAGCTTTAGAATAATAGAATATAAAAAAATTCTAGTTAGGCTTTTTTTTTCCCCTTTTCCCAATGTTATTAAAAAATGAGCATATACCCCAAGAGATTTTTTTTTTTTTTTTTTTTTGAGAATGATAATGTACAAGGAATTCATTCACAAAATGGACCTACTTGAGGCATATCACATTTAATTATACTAGACAAGCAATATATGCTCCAAAACAAAATAGCCGAAAGTCTTAAATATGACATAGAAAATGAGATATAAGTAGAGAAAAGTATGGAAGTCTTTGGGGTAGGTGAAAAAACAAAATGTGGTGCCTACTTTTTTTATTAGCGTCCCCTATACGACTATGACTTTGAGAAAGACATTACAAAGATGTTTTCTTCAGAAACGTTTTCTGAGCAGCTGAAGACAAGGCTTGCGAAATCAAGCCTTCATTTTCATATTTGATTTTGAAGATATCATTTGTTATTTTCAACTTGTAGATCTCAACTTCGTTAGAACCGGTGCCTTTAAAAATCTAGTGTCTATGAAAGCAGAAATTAGTACTTTTGTGAAGAGGGAGAGGCATCAAAGTTGTCGCTTTTAATGTTGTGCCTTCAAAGTGGTTGGTTTCGTAACTTTGTGAAATAATGCTCAAATTGTAATGGAACATGATGAAAATTATTTTGCTAAAATTGATACCTCTGATAATGTCACGCCCCGGAGTACGGGAGGTGACGTGGCGGAATATTTAGATTAATTAAAAGCGGATTTAATTAAAATTAAGTGTTTAAGAATCCAATTAAGTAAGAAATAAAGAGATTTTCCACCACATTTGATAAACGAATTTATAAATATTTAGCAAATAATAATAATTAAATAAAACCGCGAATATGGGTTCCACAACCCACAACTTGTGCACACACATGGATCTGACAATATCATAAATACAATTACAGTCCAAGTACAAATAAAGTTAAGTCTTACATGCCCTGATTAATAATACAGAATATAAATAAACTCTCCTATTGCTCCTGAGTTCGATCCGAAGAATCTTCTCCAAACCTAAATGGAAGACCACCTAGATGGGGGAAATTTAAAACAATAAAACGTGAGCGAAAGGCTCAGTAGGACTATGTTTTATAAAAATAGTTTAACGCAAAGGAACACAGCATTATTAGAAGTTATTCAAAGGAAACTTAAATAAATAAATAGATAAACAATTTGAGTAGAACCGTCCTGACACAGAACAGTCTACTCGTCAAATCAAAACACCAATTTACTTTTACCTAGGCAAACCATGATATCACCACCGTAGTGGCCCAGCTGGGTTTCGGGACCTGCCCCCAAGGTCGATCGCTACACGACCCGATCTCTGATATGGCATCATGCCTTAGTGTTTATTATCATTGTCATTCAAAACCCAATTACCGAGTGTTGTCAGTTACATTTATTATGAAGTTCATTTCATAATCACAGTATATTAAAATATAACCGATAAAACCATTTTCAAACAACCGTTGAAAACATTTTGATAGAAATCATTTTCAAAGCCAAATCATTTCAAAACCAGGCTACCAAAGAAATGGGATAGAAGTCCTACCTCAATACTCGTGCCGGTACCCCACACCGTAATCCCGGTCCGCTATACGTTAGCTCCACGGAACCACGAACGATCCTAGATACAAACTAAGTCAATCAATATCTAGTTCGAGACATTCTATGTTACTAAATCATTTCATGATGTCCTAGTGTGCCATTTGTACCTTTAAAATCATCCTATAAGGTTGGGGTTTAAATCTGGGTTCAAAACAGTGAAAACGGGTAAAAATCACAAAATTTTCCATGCCTCGGTCGGCCTGCCGGACGCCCTGCTTCGGCCTGCCGAACTGCACAGTTCGGCCTGCCGGAAACAAGGTTCGGCCTACCGAACATTTCCCCAGATTCGGCCTGCCGGTCGGAAGAACACCGGCCTGCCGATCATCACTCCGGCCTGCCGAACATGAACTTCGGCCTGCCGAACTGGGAAAACCCAGAAATCCCAGCCACGGGTTTCTCGATCCCCAAAATCCAAATCTGGATTCCAACCTGTTTTTCTCAATTCCCAGGCATGAAAAACAATCATAATTGATAGAAAAACATTCTAGAACATGTTTGGAATCATTTAAACAACATTTAAACTCAAAATCCTCAAAAATCCGAAAATGAGAAAAAGAGGAGAAAAATGAAAAATCTTGAATTCAATCCGTTTTTCTTCAATCTAAGCTTAGATCCTAGTTGTTCTAAGCTCATTTAACACAAATCCATGGTTTTCTAAGCTAAAACAAACTTAGATTTCAAAAACACACAAAATTGAAAATTTTGTAAAAAGTTTAGAAATTTCGAATCTAACCTCGAATCGAAGCTTCAATCCGCGATCTCGGTTGCCGAATCACGTCCCCGAGCTTCCTCCTTGCTATCCCGAAGCTTGGATTCGAAATGGAGTTCAAAAATTAGAGAGAGAATTGAGAGAGAGAGTGAGCTGCCGAGAGAGAGAGGGAAGAGAGAGAATGTCACGGGAGAGTGAGGAGAGAGAGAGAGAAGAGGGAAATAAATAGAGAAAATCAGTGGGCGGTTTTACTGTGCGAAAACCATGTGCCGCCCACGGTTTTCCAAAACAGAGTATTTTTAACATTTTACAAATTGTTGTGTTTTAAAACTCAAAACATCATTTTAAAACAATAAGAAATCATTCGAATTCATTAATTTAACAAAACAACCAAAATTTCAAAAATCCAACCAAATAGTCTAATAAATGTTAAAACGTTAATTATGGCACACTAATTCATCATTTACATTACTTTAACATTAAATAAATTTCGGGACGTTACAGATAATTTGCATGTTAGGCCTAGCCAAGCCAACAGTCAACTAAGGTTTAATTTAGAATTTGGCGTCTTGGGAAAATTGTACACTATGTATATCTTATGTCTATACAAGGTCTTTTATACAATAGGGTCACGGTTTGACCTAGTCAAAGTTACATAAAAAATAAAAGATAAAAGTATGCAAAAAAACATAGTTTTTGATATACATATCTAATAACTAAAAATCAGGGCTCTAAAGATTGTATAATTTCTTAGGTAAAATAAACCTTTTTAAAGCTAATAAGTAACAAGAGGATGAAATGAGTAACCACTGGTAATGATGACATGTTGATAAAAGGATGAATTATCAGAGATGAAATGGTGACAAAAGAAAGACTTATTAGGACTCGCTCTCTTATTATTTAAGGGATTAATTCCTCTTGTCCACAATGAAGCTGTACAATTATACCTTTCAGTGACATACTAAATATGGCTTGGGCTATTTTGAGTTGGGCTCTAGTTGTTAAAAGACGAAAGCATGAGTCTAGTTCCTATTATTTGAGGGATTGATTCCTCTTGTCTATAATAAAACTGTACAATTATACCTCTCAGTGACATGCTAAACATTGCTTGGGCTGTTTTAAATTAGGCTCTAGTTGTTAAAAGACGAAAGCATGAGTCTAATTCCTTTACCATTCTTTTTTTTATCTCAATAGATTGCTCTAAAACTGTTGAACAAGAGTTTGAAGACACTATTGATACAATTTTTTTTAACTAAAAAAATGATGAAATGAATAGAATTTTCCTTGCTTTCCAATCTATATGCATGGCGGTTGGCACTGTGCTACTTGATGGCCAAATTCTAAGCAACCAAATTATATGTGCAGTCTAGCTAGCTAGGACAATAATTGATTCTACATCATTGCATATTAACGTGACTTTTCAATGCTACTTGTCTAACCTAGCTACATGCCATTGACAATGACACAAACACATTTTCTTTGAAGAGCTTGATTTTAGGATAAACACAGTATTACTGTCTGTTGGTCTGCTCTCACACGTCTATACACACACAACTGATTACATGAAGAAGATAGAATAAGTTTACAATATCGCTAATTAAGCGAGGGTCAAATCTGTTTTCTTTTTTTGTCATAAAAAAAAGTCAACTTTTAATATATTACGTAGAGAGCATCACGGATCACCTTCAAACCAGACATACTCATCACGGCCGCAAAATTAATTTAGAGGATGTTTGGTTAATTAGATTAATGGGGTGTGTGGGAAGTGTAGTTAAAATCAATTTTAGTTAAAAACCTTATCGCATGTGAGAGTTTTACAATGTAACAACTTTTTATTTTTTACTGTAACATGTGAGAGTTTTTTACTTTTATTGGTTAAAACCAATTTTAACTAACAACCAAACTCCCTATAAATCAAAAAAAATTTAGTTCGATCTGATAGTTTTGTTATAGTGTTTTTTTTATAGAATTTAAATTATCATAATATTTTCTGAGTAACGATGCAAACATCCTCTTAGCTTATCTCAACCAACTACATGGTGTCTTTTTTTTTTTTTTAGCAAGCAAGAACGGGAATATATATCAAGTATTGTTATTTAATTTTTTTGTTTTCACAAACAGAATTACAATATTTATGGAAACAGTGCATTTCTTGTTGTGATAGTTGAACGAAAAATTAAGGAAAAGCCAACAAAGAACAAAGAATAAATGTGGACCTTATCGTGTAGTAGTTGCATTATCAACTGAGACGGCACGCATCAAAATTTAAGTGTTAAATGGACGGCTTGCTTTCTTTTGCCTAACAAGTAATTCGAATAAATTGCATTGTAATTCCATCTCCTGTAAAAATTGAATGAATCCAACGTATGTACTTGAAGATGAAACCCCAATCATGCATCGCTTATAATAAGCTAGAAAATTTCTGTGTGGGATTTTTTTTTTTTGGGGGTAGGGAAGACTCTTTTTACTACTTATGGTAAAGGCTTTTTTTAGGCTCGTTTTTAGTTGTTGAATCAAATTTCAACGGTTTGATTTATGAACATCCATATTGAAAATATGCAATATTGAATGACATTAAAGCACTTTCCTCTTAGATTAACTGTTGAAAAAATTAGTTCAATAAAGAGTTAAAAAAGTCCCTTTTACAATAAAATTTGCACATGTAAAATAAAAAGAAAACAATAAAAAAAAAGAATTTCCGTAATACGTTGTGCTCTCTTATATGTTTGACTTGAACCAATTATAATATAAAACTCTCACATGTTGCATTTTAAAGAAAAAAACAACTATAATATAAAATTTTTATATGCTACAATATTTTTTAAAAAAATTGAGTTCAAATTAATTTGACAAAGGAGGTTGATAATTTGGTAGTCCATTATTGATTAGTTAGCTTTGCTTTTTCTAGGTTGGATAATAATGTGTCTATTTTTGAGCGCGTTTGTAAAAGTAGATATTTTTGCTCTGAGGATAAATGCAAGTGTCTCTTAAAAAAATACGAATAATAACAACAATGAATATAATCAGTTTCTTTCTTGTTTTCTCACCTCTTATTATCGTTCATGGCTGTCTTGATTTTTTGATCATTAGTGTATATAATTCATAATTGTAGCTTTATTGGAAAACACGTAAAAAAAAAAAAACCCTTTATTTGATATTATTATGATTTAAGAAAAGCATGCCCACATAATGATGGTTATTTGGACATGAATGACTAAAAAGGACCCAGCAAATGAAAAAGAACCGAAAGAAACCCGAAAAAATCGTGAAATTTACAGATGAAAAACAAAAGCACCAATCAAAGATATTGTTTGATATAAGAATATTACTATTAATGATTGAGTTGAATTGATAGATAACTACTTTAGTGATTGTCAGAGAATTTGGACCTTCCCAAAATCTTGCAGTGTCTTACTCGTAGTTTATCACGGCTTAAAATTGCTGGTGAAAAGAAAAGAAAATAAAAAACAATAAAAACAAAAAAAAAAAATGCAAGTGGCACTACTTTTCGAAAACTGAAACAAACTTTCGATAGATTTGTTCATAAAAGTCTTCAAATTATATTCCAAATTTGACTGAAATGTAGCCCATTACCCAACTAGATCAAAAGAGTACTGTTCTGTACGTTTTTTCTCTCTTTTGTTCAAAAGCGTCCCAAAAACTTGGTTTACCCTACGAACCTAGACAATAAGATATCCTTATGTTTTAGAATATTAAATAAGATCAATATCAGGTTAAAATGAAGAAGTATATACATAACAAGTGGCGAAATATTAGGCAACGTAAAATCCAGTCTTACTATTAAAGTATTTTCCCTTTCATGTCTTATATTTTACATTCAAAATCGAAATAAATAGTAATGTGTATTTTACTAGGAGAGCCGGGGAAATGTGTTGTAAGAAAAGGAAACTATTTCTTCCCTAAATATATTTTATGTATTTGATTAGAACTGCACTGTATCATACAGCTACATTCATACTATATGGTAAAATTATAATGTTTATCTATATTTTCAATGTTTAGCCAAAACTCATTTTTCGCGACGCGTAATGTATGACAATTTTGAGAAATGTTAGTTATTGGAATTGCCACCAAAGATTGTTTCTTTTCTTTGGCAGGAAAGATTGGAAACTACGATTCCCATCACTTTTTCAGTTATAAACAGTGTAAAGCTTTCACATGCTACATTAACAATAAAAAAAACATTACAGTATAAAGTTCTCACATATTATAATAAAAGTGGTTCTAACCAACGATTCTTACTACATTTTCAAACACCTTCAAAATAATCATGATCAGTGCCAATCTAGACGAGGCCATTAGGAATGATGGAAAAAAAGAACCGAAAGGACCCATAAATCAAGGTTTCACGGATTTCACGAAAGCATCTATCTTAAACATCCTATTTGGCAGGTAATTAACAAAGAGGATGGTCTTTAAATTATAGCCATAACCAGGAATACTATTTACAGTACTAGATGGACCAAATCACTATATTTAGTGTTAATGGATTGGATATGCTCTGGTTCACATTCCCTGCATTCGTCTCACTCACAATTTTTAGACTAGTCTCTAACAAAGGATATGATATTCTTAGAGCTGATGTTGTAGTAAAACACATTTTTTTCATAAGCATTGCCAAGCATCCCGATGGGCGCCCTCTCACTCACAAGGATTTGGCTCCTATTGGTGGGTCCCACGACCTTGTGAAGATAGGACAGTTGTCCCATTGCCAAGCTCGTTTGGTTCGAGTATTTAAATAGAGTATTTCAATGAAGATTTAAATTTTTGTGAGAGAAAATACTGTATCAAAATGATTCGAACCGTGATTCAAACCACGAAACAAACGCACCCTAAGGGCGTGTTTATTTTGTGTATTTTTAAGACTTAATAGACTCAAATTTAAATTCGAGTATCAAAAACCCTTTAGATACGTGTTTGTTTTCTCAAAATTTGAATTTTTTGAGCATCAAAAATTTAAGTTTTCAGAGTTCTGACCTCTTAAACTTTTGATACTTGAATATCTTTATTACAGTAAAAACAGAAATTTTCTCTTCTATATTTAAAGAAAAAAGTTATAACTTTTTCGTTTGATATCCAAATGAGATGATTCTTTTTTCATTGTGTTCCTAGTGAAGAGAGGAATAAATTAACATTTATATTGCATATTTTTTAAGATCATTAACATTAAAATTTTATTAAATTTGTTAATAAATCAAAAACTATTTTCACTACCTTTCCAAACACAAATTTCAATTTTATTCTATACTCAGATTAAAACTTAAATGCATATCCAAACGTCAATTTGGATAACAATTCAAATCACTGACTCAAATTCTAATTCAAATCACATAACTCAAATTAAATCACTAATTTGAATTCATTTACCAAACGGACCCTAAAAAAATGACTAGGAATCAAAGCTCTCTTCCTTTCAGTTTGAGGAAAAACAAAAGGATAAGAATTCTAGGATTAGACTTTTTTTTTTTTTTTTTTGAGCTACAAAGTAAACCTGCACTATTTTAGGGCAAAAAATTTTTTGACTCCTGCTCATTTTCAACCATTAATAATTATTACGAGGAATATGAAGGGGGAGCTTTAGCATGTGTTTATTTTGAATATATGTTTATTTTTATAGGCAAAAACAAGGAACCTGTTAACCTATGGGAGAATCGACTGGTAACCCAACCAATTCTAACAATTTTATGGTTTTAACTATACAGTTTCAACGGCATATAATGTAAGAATTTTACATGCTACTATATAAACGTTTGCTACAATGTAAGCTCTCATATGCTGTAATGTACGGTTCCAACCATACAATTTTTAACTCTTCTCTCAAACATCACATTATTATTGTAAAATTACAATCTTTATACTCGTTAGTAAGGATAGTAGTGTCATTATACGTATAATTTTACACTGTTTTATAATGAAACAATATTTTAGAGAGGTAAACACTAGTATTTAGACATTTATGTTATTGAACCCCAAGAGTTTACGGTGTGCCCATTTAGATTCGGCTTTGCGTGGTTGCTGCAAGCCATTCCTACTTATTTTCTTCTCAAGTTGAGAAGATTCAAACTAACACCGCAACTAAGGAACACACTTCCATATTTTGTGTGGAGCTGTAATTATGGACAAGGCTAGCCTGTTGGCTGCCACTTTTGACAAAAAATCATTTTTGTTGTATTGTTTTTTTATTTTACTATTTTTGTGAGAAAGTACGAAACAAATCACTCTTAAAAAATATGAAGGCATAATTAATTTTGACATTTGGAGGGTGTGGATTGTTGTGAAAAAAGGTAAAATTGTCTTCTTCTCTTTTTTTTTTTTTATCTAGAAGTTTTATGTCTTAAACTTACGTGAGAAAGTAATCCAAGCAAAACCCTTCGAAAGTAGTAGCGGGCGTAATTAACTCTAGAGGCAGTGCCAGCCAATGTCCGGACCGCATTAGGATATGAGCCAGGTCGGCCCAACATGCAAAACATTCTGCGGGGAGAGGAAAATAGCACATTTTTTTTAAATTTTTTTTGAAATAAATAGCAAGCTTTGAAACATTTAAAGATTTATAATATAAATAATTTATTTATTATGTTTATAAAAATTATTTATGCAAAAAACATGAGTATAAATAAATTATTTAGATTTTAAATTTATTTACTATGTAGATAAAAATTATTTACACTAGAGATAAGAGATGCTATAAAATTGTTATTTACTATAAATATTTTCATGTATTATAATTAGTTTTGAAAAAGTATTATTTACTACAATTTTTCACATTTTTTTAAATGTTAGATATGAACAATTGGCACTTTTAATTGCTTTGACAAGTGTGTTAAAAATGGTTTGTTTTGTAGTAAATTCTAAGTTTCAATATATTCTTTGGCAATGAGGGCATGACTAAAATAAAAAATAATAATAAAAAAAAACCTTCTCTTGGTTAACATAAAACTATCAGCAAGAAAAGTTTCGTTATTATAAAAAAGACTATATAAAATATACATTTCAAATAAACACAGTATTCTTTTAGAAGAATGTTAGGATACCAATGTTAAATACCAACTTTTATCAACTTTTTAAGTTGTCATGATGTATAAAAGATTATTACATAATCTCATGAGTCAGATTAAAGTTAATATCCCTAACATTAATCATTATTTTCTAATTAAAGTTATTGGCACTTTTAATTGTTTTGACAAATCGCCTTTCAAACTTTAAATTTCGAGTATTTAACTCCCTAAACTCATCAAATCGTTGCGTCTCAAATGAACAACCCTGTATAGTGTCAAAAATATGAGGTGCACATGCGTAACTCTGTTGCCGTTTAAAATTGTCTTTTCAATTTCAACATTCTCAAGTCGGGCCAAACTTTAGAAAATCACAACCTCAAGTTTAAGATGTCCAAAAACAAAAGTTTACGGGTGAATATGCTAAAACCCAGTGTAATTATCCCTTCTCAATATAACCTGGTCATTAATATATTAAAATAAAATAAGAACAAAAACTCCTTTTATTCGTTTTGTTGCTGAAAAGTTAATTTCATGTAACGTTTGATTTCAAGACATCTTTTTTTTTCAAGTGTTGTACCTGTCCGTGATTCACAAATCATGTAAAATAAATTGGGAGGATTTTAACACTAGTCTTAAAAATATGGTAAAACGCAACATTCAAAAAAAATCAGCAGTAACACAAAAGGTATCTAGGGCTGAAGACAGGAGAGCGGGGAGGGAGGGCTTTCGCATGAAGGAAACGGAGTTCAACAATAGATGAGAAACTATGTACCTAAATATGGAACAAGAAGTCTGAAAGATGTCAAGGCATTCCTGGCTACAGAAATATTTACGAAATTCAAGAACCGGGAGATCAGTGACTATTTCAAAAAACGTTATAAGCCTCTAGCCAAAATCAACAATTTCTGAAGAGGTTGAGAATGAAACCTATTTCAATGATCAAAATGTTGTATTCAATAAACGCATCCAAAAATGTGAAATTGAAACAGCTGCAAACAACCAAAAATTCCTCACCAGAAAACAGTTTAACTGCATAGTAAAAACATAAAAAGCAGTCCTTAGCTAAGACTATGCCAACAGCAGAACATAGAGGGGACACTTTCTTATCCACGTAAAAATGATACAGATTTAAGAATCTGCGATGGTAACTTCGACCTCCACACCAGGCTCAATTGTTATGGAAGTGATCTGCTTAACCACGTCCGGGGAGCTGAAGAGGTCGATAACCCGCTTGTGGACTCGAAGCTCAAATCTGTCCCATGTGTTGGTACCTGCAAGTCCATACAAAAAAATGCATAACTTGGGTATTCAATAACTTTCAAAGTTGAATAAAACTAAAAGTGAAGCCCATTACGATGCAGCTTGTATGTCTAACAACCTTACAAGTGTCATTTCACCTCGTCATTCCACATCCAAAATTTAATGAAAAAGACAAGAGAGGTGGTACATCATACATGACTACAAAGAAATTAGGGTTTATACATATATATATATATATATATATATATATATATATATGTATTTAGGGAAAAAAAAAGAGAAAAAGAAAAAAAACAAAGAAAAGAAATATACCTTCACCACAAGGAGACTTCCTGGTGGTGATGTGCAAAACCTTGGTGGGCATTCTCACAGGTCCCTTGACCCTTAATCTTTTGTCCTTGGCACCGCGAACCAAATCAGTACACACTGTCAAACATTACCCAAAAAGAAAAAGTATCAAGCCAGGCGCTGACAAAAAATTCTAATTTATCAATACAAAGATATCCGATATCGTACTATAGACCTAGAGAAGAGAATGTATTCAAAATAGATAACAAGAAAATGAAACCAGATTTTCCGACTTAGATTGACAAACAAAATAAAATATCTAAATTCCAAAAGTCTCTAGAGTATACTAATTTCTTATGCAGCTTTAATACTCAGTCTAACAACGAGAAACAGATGTAATTCCATCTCCAAAAATGCGTAAAATAGGAAAATTACTGTGAGAGACGCATAAACACAAAGGCATTCTAATCCATTTTCTCGGTATCTCCTACTCTGTTCCCATGGCCAATGAATCGCAAAAAACAAAATTTATCTCCATCGAAGAAGAATAAAAAAGGAACAAGCAAATTACAAGAACAAACGAGTTCGCAGGAAAAAAAAAAAAAAAGTAGAAGAAAAAGAGGAGACCTTTCTCAAGGTTCTTGACGTTTTTGGAAGAAAGAGTGATCCTGATTTTGTGGATCTGCTCCTGAGACTCCTCCAGACCGGGCTTCGTAGGCTTCATCGCAGCGTACGCCATTGTTGAGCTTCGAGCTTCTTCTCCGAAACCTAGGTGAGATGAGATAAGATGAGACGGCGGCGGCACGAGAGGATGGTTTTCTCACTGCGGCCTCTGCAACAACTCTGCTTGGGTCGATTGGGAAGTGAAAGGAATACGCCTCTCTCTCTCTCTTTAAGGCTAGGGTTTTTGCTAACCTTCTTATGGAATTGCGTTACGTAGTGGGCGGATCTATTTCTGGTAGGCTTCATCTGGGCCCAAATTGAATGTGGGTTTGGGCCGCAAAGTACGAAAGTCCAAAAGACAAAAAAAAAACAAAACGACAACAAGGTGCAGAGCAAGGAAACTGACACGACAAAAAGTATATGACAACGAGAGAGTGTAAACGACAATAAAAATAACAACACAGTTTAAAACCACAGCAGGGACTTTCAAAAAAAAAACCACAAGCAGAGTCTGACATGCTGACTCAATTAAAATAAGCATAGGCTCAAGTACGTGAAAAGTTTTTTTTTTTTTTTATGTTTTTTAGGAAGTGCAATTTTTCCCCTTTTTTTTTGTTTTTTCTTGTATTTAGAATTTTTGTTTCTTGCTTAACATGTTTATTAGATGAAGGGGAAAAAACGACATTTTATGAACTAAAAAAATGAACACAAGGTAGTTAAGAGGATAGGTTTAAAAACAACAGAATGTCATCTCTATATTATTCAAATAATAAGATATCTTTATAGCTTTATAATAATAAAAAGGGTAAGATATAATAATAATTTTCTTTAGTTTTGCCTACACATTCTACCTCCTTTTACCATTTCACGTCACTCTACCACTTTACATTAAACAACAGCAACGTGGTTCTACCAACGTAACCGATTGTGTCACGGCCTAATATGTAAAAGTGGCCTTAAATAACTAAAAACTCAGTAAATGCTTAAATTCAGAAGGTCATTAGTGAAATTAGATCAAAAACTAAAGGAAGGAAAGTAAAATGAGTAAGAAGGTATTACTTTCCAATTTCTGATTTGAGAAGGGGAAAGAGAGAAACTAACATAACGGTCATATATGGGTCCTTTAGCATCTTGATAGAAACCAACAATAAACATTATAAAGTTCTCAATAAAAAGTAAAAAGTTGTTACAGTATGCTTTCTTATACTACACTTTTCAAACTATGCTTTCTTATGCTACACTTTTCAAACTAACATTTTCACTTCCAACCGCTATTCCAAACACCCTAATAATGCCTTTAACCTGGTCCAAAAATCTAAGAGAATGCTTCTTCTATTAAGAAAGCATCGATTAAATCATTCCTTAAAACATTATCAATCTCTATAAGATGTCTGCCCTTGCCTTCTGCCAGTATAGTAGCCTAACACAGCAAAATCCTACAATAATATTACGGAACCATAAGGATTAATGAAAGACGGTAGATTTCTTAATTTTCTCATTACTTGCCGCTAAATGATACGCACGTTAAACATGTTTTCTGGTTCGGACGGAATGTCTATTAGCGGTCAAATTTGTCTACAAAAGTTCGAGAAAAACTCGGTGACAGCGGAGTAATAAGAAGGAAAATTACTTGCTTATGTCCTAAGGTGAAGAGATGCTCCTAGACCAAGTATTTCAAGATAATTATTCACATGTACAAAAAAAACTCAGAGCCAAAAAAGGAACAAGACAGATACAGTTGAATCGCAACACTGGAGGATGCGAAGATAGAAAAGCAAGAAAAAGCTCAATGGCGGCCACCGTCAACATCATGCTCCATTTCTTCAGCATCCTCAAATCGCTGATCGTTTATCTGAAGCTGCAATAGTTACAAAAAAATTTAATACACCGTCTTCTTTTCAGACCATGTCTAATTGAAAGAAGAAAAAGAAAAAAAAAAGGTTACAGTTCGCATAACCATGCAAGATAAATTATGGAAATGACACTATGCACAGCTTTGCAGGCTTTGAACTCATGAGAACGAAGTTGAATTGACAAAAAATGCAGAATGATGATTACTTCAACCATTTTCAGAGCAAATCGCCAAGCTCTTTTTTGGGGAAATTAACCTGCTTGTAGCTTACAGATTGAAAAACCAAAATCTTGATTGTAGGCAGTATACAATTCGTTACAGTATCACTAATATTCAAGTCCTGTAAGACTAGCACGTCCCATGTCTGGACTCGTACTGAGAGATATAGCATAAGTAAATAACAGAAGACTTGGAATACTAATGTGACACATTTTCCATTAAAGCACATCCAAAAACAATTAAGCAGCAGCTTAAAATGCATTTTCACACGCATACCTCAAGCACTGTACACGCTAGGTCATGATCCCCGTTAGATTGACCAATTGTGCTTGTTGGATTTTGAGACATATTCCAATCAGGATATTCCCCTTCTAGACATACCAAATAAAAAAATAATAATAATAACTGTTAAGGGAGTATTTACGAACACGGCCATGAACAGACAGAAAACCAACAAGCAGACGGATCAAAAAAGTAAAAAAGTACATGCCAGGAGGCGTAAACGTTAGGTGCTTTATTCATATTTCATACCTGCAACTTCATCTCCCAACTGATCGGCACTGAAAATCCAATTATGCTCTTCCTCTTCTTCTGAAGAAAGCATAAACAGAGTACCATATTAGTGAAGGGGGAAAAAAAAAAGATGCAGCAGCAAAAGCAAATAAAATTAATGTCCCGTAAAATATGCTATGAAACCTTCTTGTGACAAAAAAAAAGGTTCTAACCTTCAAAAGGTTCTGGATTAAGCTCTGCGCACTGACAGAATATCTCAAACAAGTGGTTCACTGAAACAGAAAAAGGATAACGTACGTTATACATCCCCTTTAACAAGAGAAAGGTACAAGAAAACCAGAAATGATAGAATGGTAATATAACAAGCTTTAAAGCTTGAGACCTGATAGACAGATAAGAAACCAGAATACCATCAAGGCAGCAACCAAAGTTTACGATAAATAGCACACACACACACAGAGAGAGAGAGAGAGAGAGCAAATACATTGGCTGGCGTCTGAAGGAATAAGCCTCATCTCCGTTATCTTGAATAAATCTAAGGTCCCATTACATTCAGAATCCGAGTCCTCAGACTCATCCTCCTCATCTCCTGTTTCAATCTTTCAAAAAAAAAAAAAGTTCAACCATACACATATTTTCAGAGCCAAAAAAAAAAAATTAACCTTATATTTCTACAAATATATATATACATATATCTCACATCAGTTACATATAAGTTATGAAATCCTTGACGCTGTTAATATGCACAGTGGATCCACCATATTGAACACCAAACTGTCAAAAGGTTTATAGACTTCGGGGTTCAACCAAAAAGAGCTATACGCAGATCTCAGTACCTAAACATTATGGGTATCACTCAATGGCTATAATGTTATACATCAGACAAACAAGGACCATTGCTAACTTGCTTGTACCGGAAACAAGACCACAACCTCTACAAGGTTCAGATAGAACTCCTGAATAGATTGGCAAATACAAACTTCATACCTGAGTATATATACAAGGAGAAGGATAGGCCTCTGGGTCCCTTGATACAGCATGTAATGATAAAGACATGAAATCCACTGCATACCCTTTTGCCCTGTCGGCATTGCTCAACCAAAAAACTTTCCTGCAAAATCTCCCATTTGCATATTCAATACTTTTTTTCCATTGAAAATTATTTGGTAGACTGTAGAAGTTGGTTCACACATAATCGCCAATACCTGTGATACACGTGGCATGGGGTTTTAAAACAGAAAATAGAAGGCAGCAAGGCTATATTTCTGCAGAAGGCTCCAGAGGACCATTATATCATTATTTTTAATTAGCTATTTGTTTGTTACAGGTTAGGGATTAGCCATATGTATAAAAGGGTGTGAGGTATCTTTGTAATTCATCTTTTGCTTACTGTATACTGAGAGAAAACAAGAAAAGCTCTAAGACAGAAAATGCTTCTGTGAGAAAACAGGAGAAAGTTCTCATTTGGGAATTCTGTTTGGCGACTGAGAAAGTGAAAGAAAGCTTCTTGTAATCTGATTCTTGGCTATAGTGAAAGTGATCTCAGGGAAGGTCAAGTGGATGTAGGACAATTGTCCTAACCACCATAAAATTCTTTGTCTCTTCTTATAATTTTCTGTTCTTTATCAGTATTCTTGATTGTTTCAATTTTTCTTTGAGTTGATATTGCTCTGATTTGGAATTCATATATTTGTGCTAGGAATTTCTTCATTGTTCGAATTCACAACAAATTGGTATCAGAGCCTTTGTCTAGGGTCAAAGATAGGTTCAACAAATTTCAACATTGAAAAGTCAACTGGGAACAACGATTTCAGCCTTTGGAGGTTGAAGATGAGGGCTTTGCTCGTCCAACAACGTCAAAGATGCTCTGGGTGGAGAAAGCAAATTGCCAGCTACTTTATTAGAGAAAGAGAAGAAAGATATTCTTGCGAAGGCCCACAGTTCAACAATCCTAAGTCTTGGGGATAAAGTCTTGAGGGAAGTTTCAAAAGAAACCAGTGCTACTTCAATTTGGCTCAAATTGGAGAGTCATTATATGACTAAATCATTAGCAAATCGGTTGTATCAGAAACAACGTCTTTACACCTTCAAGATGTCGCCTGAAAGTCCATCGAAGATCACTTGGACGATTGGACGACTTCAATAAGGTCGTGTTGGATTCGGAAAATATCGATATTAAAGTTAAAGATGAAGATAGGGCTTTGCTACTGCTTCAATCTCTTCCAGAGGAATGCGACAGTCTTAAAGACACAATGATCTATGGACAAGACTCTTTACTCTTAAGGAGGTTCAATTAGCGATTATGTCTAAAGAATTGAACAAGAAATTTGGGACCAGCAATGAAGAATCGGGTGAGGGATTGTTCACACAAGGCACAGAGAAGAAGGAGCACAAAGCCAAGAACAAGTTTCGGTCTTAATCCAGAGTCAGGAGAAAATGCTTCTTTTGTCACAAAGAAGGGCATTTCAAGAGGGATTGCCCAGATCGCAAGAAGAAGGTCAAAGACAAGGAGAGTGATTCTGGTGATGTGGCAATTGCAGAAGACGGGTACGAAAGTGCAGATGTCTTGTTGGTAACTCTAGAAAAGCCAAAGAATGTCTGGATCTTGGACTCTAGTTGTTCTTTTCACATGAGCCCAAATAGAAATTGGTTTTCTACATGCAAGAAATTGGATGGGGGAAAGGTTCTAATGGGAAACAATGCTGTCTGCAACATTGAGGGAATTGGGTCAGTGACGATCAAGATGTCAGACAGTACAAAAAGGGTCTTGACAGAAGTAAGACATGTTCCAGAACTCAAAAGAAACCTCATATCTTTGGGTATGTTGAATGCAACAGGGCACTCGTTCAAGGCTCAAAAGGGAGTTCTCACTGTCTCAAAGGGCGCTTTAGTGGTCATGAGAGGGATTAGGCACAATGGTCTTTATACTCTTCAAGGTACTATCCTTACTGACTCAGCTGCTGTCTCTGTTTCTGATAAGAAAGATAATACAAGACTGTGGCGTATGAGATTAGGACATGTTAGTGAGAGAGGATTAATGGAATTGAAAAAACAAGGAGTTTTTGGTGATGATCAAATTAGTAACCTTGAGTTTTGTGAGCACCGTGTCTATGGAAAACAAACTAGGCTCAAGTTTAATAAAGGAATTTATGGGACAAAGGGCACTCTTGATTATATACACTCAAATCTATAGGGTCCATCAATAACACTTACACATAGAGGGGCAACGTATTTTATCATTTTTGTGGATGATTTTTCAAGAAGGGTCTGGTTGTACTTGATGAAGAAGAAAAATCAAGCATTAAAATTCTTTAAAGAACAAAAAACCCTGATTGAGAATCAAACAGGCAGGAAAATTAAAAGATTGAGGACTGATAATGGTCTAGAATATTTTGAAAATGAGTTCATTGAGTTTTGCAAGCAAAATGGGATAGCTAGGCCACATACTGTGAAGAAAACACCACAGCAAAATGGCTTAGCTGAACGCATGAATAGAACTTTGCTTGAGAGGGTTAGATGTATGCTCTCAAGTGCAAAGTTACCTATGTCATTTTGGGGAGAAGCCGTGAACACCGCTTGTTGTCTTGTGAATCAATGTCCCTCAGCTGCTATTCGGTTCAAGACACCATTAGAAGTATGGTCAGGAAAACCTCCTACTTACAATAATCTTGAAATTTTTGGGTGTAATGTTTATATCCATGTAAATGATGGGAAACAAGAACCAAGAGCTAAGAAGGGAATTTTTCTATAATATCCCAAGGGTGTAAAAGGCCGTCAAGTATGGATTGTTGATCAAGCAAGAGGCAAATGTGTCATTAGTAGGGATGTCACGTTCAATGAAGGCAGTATTCTAGAAGAATCTCAGGTTCAAGAAAGAAGTGTGGTTGAATCACAGGAAACAGCGAGGGTCAAGATGCTGAGAATGTTCAAATGGAGGTGGAGCCTACTGAAGAACAGATTAAAGATACAACTCTAGCTGAACATGAACAGTCTGAGACTAAAACTGAGTTCTCAGAAGCAGAAGATGAACTCCAAAATTACACCTTAGCTAGAGACAAAAGTAGGAGAGAAGTAAGACCTCCAAGAAGGTTTGGTTATGCAGACTTAATTGCCTATGCCTTGAGTATAGCAGAAACTAATGTTCAAGATAAGCCAAGGCCTTACCAAGAAGCAATACATAGCGGGGGAAAGAAAAATTGGATTGCAGCCATGGATGAAGAGTTGAACTCTCTTTATAAGAATGATATTTGGGAGCTTGTGGAGCCACCAAGAGGGTGTAAACTAGTTGGATCAAAGTGGATATTCAAGAGGAAAGAAGGGATTCCTGGGTTGAGAAGGCTAGATTCAAAGCAAGATTGGTGGCACAAAATTTTTCTCAAAAGGAAGGACCGGATTTCAAAGAAATTTTCTCTCCTGTTGTTAACCATACATCAACCAGACTTGTTTTGGCACTTGCTGCAAATGAAGGCTTGGAGCTAGAACAAATGGATGTTAAGACGGCCCTTCTTCATGTTTGTTTGGAAGAAACCATTTTTATGAAACAACCTGAAGGTTATGAAGATCCAAGAAAAGAGAATTATGTATGTCTACTCAAAAAGTCCCGTTATGGTTTGAAGCAGTCATCTCAACAATGGTATAAGAGGTTTGATGCTTTTATGATTGAAAACTCTTTTTCTAGAAGTAACTTTGATGCATGTGTGTATTATAGAAAATCATCTGAGAACTGCATGGTTTATTTGTTGCCGTACGTGGATGATATGTTAATTGCTTGCAAAAATATGCTTGAAATCAAGAAGTTGAAGGCTCGGTTGCATAGTGAGTTTGATATGAAAGATCTTGGACTGCAAGAAGAATTCTTGGAATGGAAATTATTAGAGACGGGCAGAAGAAGACCTTATTTATTTCTCAAGGGAATTATTTACAGAAGATGATTGAAAAGTTTAACATGGTAGATTCAAATCATGTTACTACACCTTTAGCTGCTCATTTTAGATTGTCCTCAGATCAATATCCAAAAACAGAAGACGAGAATGAAAGCATGAAGAAGATACCCTATTCCAGTGCTACAGGAAGCCTTATGTATGCAATGGTTTGTACTAGGGCAAACCTTTCATATGCTGCAAGTTTGGTTAGCAGGTTTATGTCTAAACCTGGAAAAATGAATTGGCAAGCATTTCAGTGGGTGCTCAGATACTTAAAGGGTTCTTTGACTTAGAAGGAGGTCAATTTTATGGGGGAAATGCCGTAAGTTGGAAAGCTTCTCTACAAGCTGTAGTAGCTTTATCAACCACTGAGGCTGAGTAAATTGCAGCCACTAAAGCAGTCAAAGAAGCCATATGGTTGAAGGGAATTATGGGAGAGCTACTGGAAGAAAAATTGCAAGTGACTGTGTAGTGTGACAGTCAAAGTGCTCTGCACTTAACCAGAAATCCTATGCATCATGAACGAACAAAACATATCAGCATTCATATGCATTTCATTAGAGATGTGGTGGAGCAGCGTCATGTTACTGTCAAGAAAGATGCAACTGCTGATAATCCTGCGGATATGCTCACTAAGCCAGCTCCCAGCTCCAAGTTTCAACATTGTTTGAACTTGGTTAATGTTGGGAATCTGGAAACGCCTAATTAGCGTTATGGAGGGATGACCCGAGAGATCATGGTGAACCAAGGTGGAGATTTGTAGAAGTTGGTTCACACATAATCGCCAATACTTGTGATACACGTGCCATGGGGTTTTGATACAGAAAATATAAGGCAGCAAGGCTATATTTCTGCAGAAGGCTCCAGAGGATCATTCTCATTATTTTTAATTAGCTATTAGTTTGTTACGGGTTAGGGATTATCCATATGTATAAAAGGGTATGGGATATCTTTGTAATTAATCTTTTGCTTACTGTATACTGAGAGAAAACAAGAAAGCTCTAAGACAGAAAATGCTTCTGTGAGAAAATAGGAGAAAGTTCTTCTTCAGGAATTCTGTTTGGCGAGTGAGAAAGTGAAAGAAAAGTTCTTGTAATCTGATTCTTGGCTATAGTGAAAGTGATCTCAGGGAAGGTCAAGTGGATGTAGGACAATTTTCCGAACCACTATAAAATTCTTTGTGTCTCTTCTATAATTTTCTGTTCTTTATCAGTATTCTTGATTGTTTCAATTTTTCTTTGAGTTGATATTGCTCTGATTTGGAATTCGTATATCTGTGCTAGGAATTTCTTCATTGTTCGAATTCACAACATAGACAATTTTAGTAAAGCTTAAGGTACTATTATTACTCGAATCAATGCTCAATGATCAAACTCAAAGGTAAAATCTTTAGCATGTCTCAGCTACTTCAGGAAAATTACAACTCTCCACAACTAAAACTTTTAAAATAACACATGAAGAACTACTTTAGTAGCTCCCTCACATTCAGTAGAGAAACAGGGAAAGCAAGCATCAACTCAAAAAAAAAAAAAAAAAAGGGAACTTTTCTTAAGAGGAACAATTGAGATGAATCAATTGATGAAGTATTTTCTTTCACTACCCAAAAAAAGTGAACTAAACTCGAAAAAAAAAAAAGATTATAATAAATTGAAACTTCCAAACTTATAGAACTTTCCGTCATTTTCTCGCTGGGAAAAAGGAGGAGAGAGAAAGAAAAGGGGTTTACTTGGTGGAGATATAGAGAGTGCCAGGGGATTCAGGAGGTCGATTGCCGAGAGCAATAGACACAGCAGGTTGAACAAGCATAAGCTCCTCGCCATTTTCGGCATCAAGAACTGGTTCTCCGGCTCCGTCTCCGACTCTCTCCGTGTACTCTCTGATCCCCACCGCCATTTTTCCTTCGTCGTTTGTTTTTCTGCCACAAACGTTTATATTTCGCACTGCTAAGGATGCCAATTGAGCTTCTGTGATTATGTGTTTATTGATACTGTTTTTAGGGTTTTGAGGGGTTTTGGTAAAGCGCCAAATTCCAATTACCGCTCTCTTTTTCCTTTCATAATGAGGGAAAGTCTAGTACTTCGGTGAAGATGGGTTTAAGAGTCGACTGCCAATCAAAAGCTTGGGCTCAGAAGCCCGAAACGTGAGCGATGTGTGACTGCGATATTCATTTTTATTGAACAGTGCATTAATTTTACCATGTGTAAAAAATTTTTTGTATTGTATTTCATTCACGAAAAATTAATACAAGAACAAACTCATCAAAAAAAAAACAAATGATTTATGGTATTTTTTTAAAGAGTTTTTTTACGTGGCATGTTTTAAGCCAATATAAAAATGGTACATAGCTGCCAAGCTCCCTATATGATTGGTACAATAATTCCAATTAAAATAAAATACAATAATTCCAATTAAAATAAAACTGGTTTAACTATAATATTTTCTCTTATGAATTGCTATAATACTTTGAGTTGGAACTGATAGTTCAAACTAACAATACAAAAGTTTCTAACTGTTTAACAGTTGAATTTCAAATGTGTTACCTTCCATTAGAAAAAAAGTATTGTTTTTGTGAAAAAAATTGAGCATAATTTTGTTTTGTTCAAAATGGTACATAATGGAGCTCAATTAACGTGAAAAATTGAGTTTGATTCGAGTTTTATAGATAATGGATTCATAATGATTCGTCTAAATTTGGTGGCAACTTTCTATAAATTAATTTATATGGTGTTTAGCATGGTAGGAACCATTGATTAGAATTATTTTTATTGTAGCTTGTGAGAACTTTATATTATAGCAATTTTTTCTTTTTATTATAGCATGTGAAAGCTTTACATTGTTTATAATTGAGTTAGTGATATAAACCACCTTAGCCAAACATACGCTTAGATTTTTGTTAAAAAAGAAAAAAGAGGTGATATTCTTCTAATTCAACCAAGCTCAGGTCTTATCAAATAAAATATTCACATCAAAGTAATTAGTATAGCCTCTTTTTTCGTGGAAAAGACATTTTTGCTCTACTGATAAAGCATAGTATTTTAGCTGTTAAATAAACTTTTTAACATTTTAATTTATGATTTGAAACAGGTCTACATCACAAGTTGTACATTTTTAATGTAAAAAATCACATATTAGACCATTAAAATCATAATCTGTCAGCTTAAATACTCCGTTCTTTGAATAAAAATTACCTTTTCACGTAAGAATTCCCTTTTTTTTCTTTTTGGAACACAAACTTGACTCCTTCAGATGTTATAACTTATTTGCAATTATATGCCAAGTAAACTTTTACTCTTCTTGCTTAAAAAAAAAAAAATGGAGCTCAAAGCACTAAAATATTAGGCGCATTGTTGTTTTTAGAATCCTGCTGCGCCATAATAAAAATATCTTGTTTCAAATCAGGCAGCCATAGATTCACTTTGATAAAAATTGGTGCATGTACTTGGCGTACGTGTATTTTTGACACTACATTTAGACTTTGCACATCATGCTTAATAGCTTATAAACGCCAGCACTATGCCACTATCTTCCAATGTTATTTAAATGATTATCAACACTAATAACCCTTCAACTTTAAGTGTAATGACCCGTTTTTCAAGTCATCAACTTTCTTAAACTTTATTTATTAAACTTTATTTCTTCTTTACTAGTAAAAAATACTAAGAAAAATTTTCTTTTTG